>OY856411.1:930704856-931304856 GCA_963693085.1 Alisma plantago-aquatica | reverse complement strand
GATCTTTCAAATTCCGATACATCTTGGTGCTCCCTGGATGCATAGCATACATGGAAGAATGGGCTTCTTCCAGGACTAAATTCCTCAAGTTGTCCACATCCGGCACTATCATCCTTCCATTATAACAAGCTACCTGATCCTCTGATTCATGAAAACCATCTTGTTTCTCATTTCCATACTCAGATCTAATCTGTTGAACTGCAGCATCACCTAGTTGTGCTTCCTTAATCTGTTCCCTTAGGGTAGGTTTAATATGCATCTCAGCTAACAAACCGGCTAACAATGACACCTTCAACTGTACATTGTCTTGCCTTAAAGAGATAAGCATATCTCTCCTAGAGCATACTAAAGAGTTTAGTTGTGCTCTATTCAAGGTTGATGTTGCTGATTTCCTACTCAAGGCATCTGCAACATCATTGGCCTTTCCTGGATGGTAATCAATTGTATAGTCATAGTCCTTGATTAACTCCATCCAGCGACGTTGCCTCATGTTGAGCTCATGCTGAGAGAAGATATACTTAAGGTTTTTGTGGTCTGTGAAAATCTGTAATGTCTCTCCATAGAGATAATGCCTCCAGATCTTCAAAGCATGAACCACAACAGCTAACTCCAGATCGTGTGTTGGATAATTCTCCTCGTGTTTCTTAAGATGTTGGGAAGCAAAAGAAATCACTTGTTTATCCTGCATCAACACACATCCTAGTCCATTTTTGGAAGCATCACAGAAGACTACATATCCTTTTCCTTGTTCAGGTAGCACTAGCACAGGTGCACTTGTCAATCTCTCCTTCAGCAACTGGAAAGACTGTTGACACTTATCACTCCAAGAAAAAGGAACATCTTTCCGGGTCAACTTGGTCAAAGGTAAGGCTATAGAACTAAAGTTCTTAATGAACCTTCGATAATAGCCAGCTAACCCCAAGAAACTTCGAATCTCCGTCGGTGTCTTCGGTTGTTCCCACTGTAGAACAGATTCTACTTTTGTAGGGTCAACACGAATTCCCGAGGCAGATATCACATGCCCAAGAAAAGATACCTCCGGTAGCCAAAATTCACACTTGCTGAACTTAGCATACAGCTTATGTTCTCTTAGCAAGGTCAAAGCTTGGCGAAGATGCTGCTCATGCTGCTGAGCATCCTTACTATAAATCAGAATGTTGTCTATGAAGACGACAACACACTGATCAAGGAAAGGTCGAAAAACCCTATTCATGAGTTCCATAAATGCAGCTGGTGCATTGGTTAGTCCAAACGACATAACCGTGAACTCATAGTGACCATATCTTGTCCTAAAGGCGGACTTGGATATATCACTATCCTTAATACAGAGTTGATGATATCCAGACCTCAAGTCTATTTTTGAAAAGACTGTTGCACCACGCAACTGGTCAAAGAGATCATCAATCCTCGGCAAAGGGTACTTATTCTTTATTGTTACTTTATTGAGTTGTCTGTAGTCGATGCATAACCGCATTGACCCATCTTTCTTTTTAACAAACAAGACCGGAGCACCCCAAGGTGAAGTACTCGGTCGGATAAAACCTCTCTCAAGTAACTCTTGAAGCTGTTTCTTGAGTTCTGCCATCTCGGCAGGCGCCATTCTATACGGAGTCTGAGCTATGGGTTTCGTGTCTGGAATCAGATTAATTTCAAAATCAATCTCCCGAGGTGGTGGTATACCAGGAAGTTCTTCAGGAAACACATCTTCAAATTCCCTGACTGTAGGAACTTCAGCAGGATTGGAACTTTCCTTGGTAACATCTACCACATGGGCTAAGAATGCATAACATCCTTGCCTCAACAGCTTATCAGCAACCATAGCTGATACAAGACAGGTGGGCAGAATCTTTCTTTCTCCTTGAAAGATCCATGTGTTGCTTTCATCAGCAAACACAGCCAACTTGGACTCACAATCCAAGACAACTCTATACCTTTCTAAGGTATCCATCCCAAGGATTATATCAAATCCCTACATATCAAGTGGTATAAGATCCACTTGAATGCGATGGTCAGAAAAGAAGAGGATGCATGGAGAACATACCTCCTACAAAACGGCAGACCCACTCAACGGAGTCTCTAACAACAAACTATCTGTCCTATGACTAACAGTCATATTGCAGTTATGAATCACTTCACGAGTGATGAAAGAGTGCGTAGCACCCGGATCAATCAGAACGGATACAACACAGGATGTAGACATATCAAAATATAAAAGTTTCATCTGACCTGCCACTACCCGTGGATTGACCACTGCCTCAGGTGGGTTCATAGCATAGAACCTCGCAGTCGCCTGGTGTTGAGGTGGTGCTGATGATCCAGCTTGAGACGCTTGTCCACATCCTCGAGCTGCTCCGTGATGTTGTCTATTCTGAGATCCCTGTTGATTCTGTCTCGGGGGTTGTTGTGTCACACCGATAGGCCTAGAACGGCAATCCTTCATCAAGTGTCCCACCTTACCACAGTTGTAGCAACTCTTCTCCTGTTGCTGTGGTCTGGGTGGTCCAGTAACTGACACTGATGCAGAACTGTGCGTCCCTTGAAGCGGTTGACTCCATCCTCTACCTCTGCTTGGTGTCCATTGAGTTTGAAAACTCGATCTGGGTGGTGGAGGGTTATGTGCAGAGAATCTAGGTTTCTTGGAATCCCTAGATGAAGAACCCTGGAACTGTGGATATCTTTTATGGGTTTGTCTCTTCTCAACCACAGATCTCTCTATCCTTCGGACTGACTCAACGAAGGTAGAGAATCTCTCTCGGTTCTCTAAGGTAGATACAGGGGTTGACATATCAGAATTCAAACCCTTCTCGAATCTTCTGATTCTTTCCTCATCCGTAGCAGCCATGTGCGGACAGAATCGCAGCAACTCCATGAACTTAGCTTCATATTCGCTAATGTTCATCATACCCTGCCTTAGTTTCTCGAACTGAGAGATCTTCTCATCTAGGAAGGTCTTTGGAAAATATCTTTTGATAAATTCCCGATGAAACTCTTCCCATGAGAACTCTACTCCAGGCCTCTTCTGCTCTTCCATGTTCCACCAGTGACCAGCACTGCCTTTGAGAAGATAGACATCATGTCTAACCTTCTCAGCTTCCGGAATCATAAGAATCCTGAAAGCCTTCTCCAACTCTGTTAACCATAAGTCAGCATCTGCAGGGTCGGCAGTTCCGAAGTACTCGGTAGCTCCGACACGACGAAGTTGTTCGAATGTCTTACCGATACCTTGTACTTCAGGCTGGACAGGTGCCCTAGGTGCAGGAATGGGCATCCTATCGGTTATATGTGTCATGGCAGTCATGAACTACCCGAACATTGTCTGTACAGCAGGATTACTCATGTCAGCTGGGTCGAACTGGGGTGGCTCTCTTGGTGACTCAGGTGCATGTTGTTCTATTCTTGGAACTCTTGCACCGCCTCGAGGTGCACTAGCACTACTCTCTACCACGTACTCATCGTGATGTTCTGACATTCTTATGTATCTTCTTCTCCTGAGGAGCAGAATATTCTATTAGATAAGGAAGGAGTACTAAAGGTAGACTCGACATCCTAAGTCCTATGCCTCTGTAGACTCAACTGACCTAGAGCTCTGATACCACTAGTTGTGGGCTCTGATCTCCAAACTATGACATAAACACGATTAAAACTTAGCGGAAGCGAATCGGTAATCAGCGGAAGACAAAAATCACGGGAAATTAAAACTTTTCGAGATAAGAACTTGGATCCATAAAAACTTCTTTCATAAAGAGAGATAAACTATTTACATCTCAGGATAATTACTTCTTGAGTAATTATATACATCAAGATACAAAATCTCAAGATCACTAAACAAAAGATTCCAAGACCTGAGAGTACAGAGGACACACAGGACTGACTCTAACTACACCACATGGCAGGACAATCTCCACCTGAGATTCTACTACTGCTCCTGGTGCTGCTGCTGGTGAGACTGGACACCTGTAGGCTGGTTCCTTCATCTCCGACGTCCACCTAAAAAGTTGAAGTCTACGGGGTGAGACAATTTTACATAATTGTCCCAGCGAGAGTTATAACTCTCCGCCAGAAGCTTAATATAACATCAAAGAATATCTTAAGCAGTAAAACCTTCAAAGTAATCAATAACAGTTGCAGGTATAACAAGATCTCTACAATTAGGAGATATGAAGAATATAAGCACAATTGCAATGTAACATCAATCAACTAACTTGGAGTTATCTCTAACAAGTTATTCTACATGGTTGATTATGTTTTACAGACAACATTATGCCATGTGGAGATGAGGCATACCACTCATACTCCAACTGATCGCTGAGAAGTCACATCAGTATCATACATAGGTCATTAAGAGAGCCGGATTCTCATGACCTTCACCTTCCTCAGTCAGTAAGAGGATCACTTGTAGGACATCTCGTGTCTCTACTACTATAGCTCACCAGGGTAAACTGGTCCTTCGCTATTCTAGAGTCACAGTGGCGTTCTGTACTCTTGTAACGCCCGGGCCCACTGCCCAAGGCTCTAGTAGAGTTTCAGGAATGACGATTGCCCCACAGACCACCACTAGCCTTAACTGCGCACTTTGTCCACATTGACGCGTAAGCCAGGATCAACTTCCCGACTGGTCACCCATCCTAGTACTACTCCAAGCTGAGCACGCTTAACTATGGAGTTCTTTAGAGATAGGCTTCCTGAAAAGGAGGTGTACCTTGGTGATATGGGTAGTCCAATCATTCCTTTTAAGATCATGTTATCCAAGGCCTCAAATCCTGGGATGTTACAATCTCCCCCACTTAGACTCTTGACGTCCTCGTCAAGGCTCAACTATATGACCTCATAATATGACCCCATTTCAGTGCAGACCCACAATGGCCCATGGACACCCAGCTCCCGATCACGGAATACCAGTGCAAGGGTGGCTACGTCAACCATGGACATCCCTTTCCTACATGCCTGGACCGCACAGCTCAAGACTGGCATGCCACATGCCCATGTGGGCCCCACCTACTGGAGGGGTTATGGCTCCGATACCATTTGTAATGCCCGGGCCCACTGCCCAAGGCTCTAGTAGAGTTTCAGGAATGACGATTGCCCCACAGGCCACCACTAGCCTTAACTGCGCACTTTGTCCACATTGACGCGCAAGCCAGGATCAACTTCCCGACTGGTCACCCATCCTAGTACTACTCCAAGCTGAGCACGCTTAACTATGGAGTTCTTTAGAGATAGGCTTCCTGAAAAGGAGGTGCACCTTGGTGATATGGGTAGTCCAATCATTCCTTTTAAGATCATGTTATCCAAGGCCTCAAATCCTGGGATGTTACAACTCTCTTCGTCATCAGGAGGTTTCATATTTACCTACCACTGATACGAATATTTGTGCTTTATTCGTCATCAGGAGGTTTCATGTTTACCTACCACTGATACGGTATGGAATTATAGTGAAGGATGGATGGATTACACATCTTCATCACTTTCCTACACTAGGATGTAAGGTTCTACACATCCATGTACCCCACATACTCAAAAGTATGTGCTCCAGGAGTTCCCTGAGGAAAACCTGTTTCACCATCACTTAATCTCTGACAATGATGGATCTATGATCAGGGCTCTACATTATACTTGATTAGTTAGGTACATTCAGTATTCTTTAACAGCATACATTGTTCTTCAAACAATAACAATAGCATAACAGCTATAAAAGAAGAATACTAAATGTAACATGCCTAACTCATGTCAATCATCATTTCTCATTATCCTCATCACAAGTCATCTCTAATTCACATCAAATAGAGTTTAATACTAAAAAGCATGACATTACCCTTGAATTAGGGTTTACTATTCACATTACATGTCATCACCCTTGAATTAGGGTTTACTATTCACATTAAGGTGAATTGAACTCATAACATCATCATGTATGAGTAACATCATCACTGATGCTCTCAGATTAGTTCAAGGTTCATCAATTATCATAATTAGGGTTTCTATGATCTCACACAGGTGAATCATACCCTAATTATGCTCACTCATGTGCTTTGGAGATGCTTTAATTGAGTTTCCACTTAAAAAGGGTACTTTCTCTCTCTAGAAGTACTCTCTCTCTCTAGAAGTACTTTATCTCTCCTCATACTATTAGGTGATGTCAACGCCACTCTAGATTAGGTTGGATTGAGTCATCATAGGCTAACATAGTTAAAACGTCATCATCATGTGATTAGGGTTTGATCTGATCAAGGTATTACTCAATTTACCCTTTAGGGGTATTTTGGTAATTCACCCCATTGATCATCATCATGGTCAAAACCTTAGTCAATTAGCCCCCTTAATATCCTAGATTAACATTAGGGTTTGATTAGGGCAACATTGAACCATTTATATCATTAATTGATTGAAAGAAGTCAGCTTTGAATCACATTGATTGACCTTCAACCATCATTCTTCAAATGAGTTGAGATCGTTTGAAAGTGTTGACCGTTTAACCAATTTTGACTTTTCAAGACCGCGAGGGTGTGTTGACCGTTTAGTCTATTTTGACTTTAGGACCGTGAGCCCTCAACCTCTTCCAAGACCGCGAGCCCCCTCAACCTACTTCAAGACCGCGAGCCATCATGTGATTTCAAGACCGCAAAGCTATGTAGACCGTTTGCCCACTTTGACCTCAGGACCGCGAGGCCCCTCGCAGTCTTGAGACCGCGAGCCTCCTCTCGGTCTTGAGACCGTGAGCCCCCTCACGGTTTTGAGACCGCGAGCCCTCTCACGGTCTTGAGACCGCGAGGCTCTCATGGTCTTAGCCGCTTGGTCCTTCAACAACAAAAACAAAGGTTACCACCTAATGTCAACCAAAGTTGAAGCTCTCAAAAGGTCAAGGATATGATTACCACTTATGAATTGGGTTAATTAAGGTTATGCTTAACCAATTGGTCATTCAATTGACCCTCAATTGTTGACCAATTAGGATTGAAATCGATTCAATTAGGGCCTATCAATGTTCACCCATCAACATTCATCAATGTGTATCAACACAAGGTTGAACCCTTCAATTGAGCTCCAATTGGGCCCAAACTTGGCCCAAACGGTCTTGAGGTCATGTGGGTGGACCCCACATGGTCTTGAGACCGTTTTCCCAAGATTTCATCAAAATCTAAGGTGATTTGATAGGGGTTGAACCATGATTGAACCATAAAACAAAATTTTGATTAAATTGATAACTTATTTGCAATTAGGTCCTCAATTGGTCAAATTACTTAACCCTAGACCTTCAAATGGTCTTGGGTAATTGTCCTCTCGGTCTTGAGACCGTTTGGATGAGTTCCAAATGGTCTTGATACCGTTTGCCCATCCAATTTTGGATTCTAGTGGAAAATTCATCAAGGTTGAACAATTTGAGTTGATGATCATATCAATATTTAATTGCAATATAATTTGGTATAAATGTACCTTCAATTGGTCAACTATTCTTGATCCCAGACCTCCAAACGGTCATGGTTGATTGCCCTCGCGGTCTTGAGACCGTTTGGATGACCCCCAAATGGTCTTGAGACCGTTTAGGTCAATCAACCCTAAAAACCCTAATTAGGTCACCATAATTTCAGTACTGATTTCACATACGGTTAGCCCTAGTAATCACCATTCAACTCTTAGCCCGTTTAGAATTAGACCATCAAACTTTGTGAGTTGTTAATTAACATTATTTTTAACAGTAATCTCATACGGTCAATGCCTGGTCAACGACCTTACACGGTCTTGAGACCGTTTGCCCAAAAAGGCAATTTCAGACCGTTTGAGAATCAGGAATAAATTCATTTAAAGTTGTTACTTAAAAAGGTCATATCGCCCGATTCCTTTGGAGTTAGCCTCCTAAATTTTGAGGGTAATTAACCTATATAATTAGGAACAGATTTCCTATACGGTCTACGCTCGGTCAACGGGGCCAAACGGTCTTGGAGACCGTTTTCCCTGTCGCGGTCTCGAGACCGTTTGCTCACCTCGCGGTCTTGAGACCGAGAGAGAAAAATGTTGAGACCGTTTAAGGAAGTGAAAAGCGGTGGGTTTTTCTTGGAAATCATGCCTTCATCTCCTAGCTCAAGAACAGTACGAATATCCCATGGATTTGCTTGCAGAATAGTAGGGAAAGTAAAGAAACATGAAGATCTATCCTCTATCCGCATATAAGAGATGTACTTAGTAAAGCATGGGTTTAGAGTTATAAAACCCGCCTAAAGCTTGCTTCTTGAGCTCCAAGCTTTCAAGCTCCAAGCTCCAATGGCGTCCTTGAGTTCCCACAGGTTGGCCAAGGTGAAAATTCCAAGGAAGGATGAAAAGAGACGGCTAGAAAGGTAGGGTTTCAAGAGTTAGCCATGAAGATGACCTTGAATTTGAGTTCTAACCATGGAATTAGGCAAGAAGAGGGGTTCAAACCTACCTTGCACCCTTGGTCGTTCTTCCTGAGCTCCAAGATAGTCCTTAGTCGTCCAAGCAAAGAGGAAACAGTGATATGCACGAAGGGAAGGTTTCTTTGCTTAGAGAAGTAAAGTGTATAAATACTTGGGTGATGTTTCATTAAAGGCCCATAAGTTTCCCCTAATTCCAACTAAGTCCTTCCCTCATTACTTGCTCGTCCCTTCCTCTTTATTCTAACGACAAACCTTATCTTAAGGTCTAGAAAAGAAGGCAAAGAAGAACAATCTAATAATAAGGTACATACATAAAGAGCTTTTGCACATATACCCTGATTATTCAATCACAAGGCATATTTCATAACCTGATAACTCAAATGAGGTGACTTACTCATCATTTCTTCTCTAAATGATGGAAAGAGTCTAAAAGATACTTTAGATGACATATTTTACAATTTGGATCCCTTAATTTGGGTAAATTGCATTTTACCCCAAATTAGGGTTTCAAGCCCTGGGATTGCTTCCACAACTGCACCTTGGTGCCCTAGCTTGGGAAATCCCTCATACTTTGCCAAAAAGATTCTCATGATGTCTCAACATCAGAGGAACATCTCATCATGTGCAAATTGCAAGCTAACCCTTTCAACTGGGTAAATTGCACATAGGTCCCTGTATAACAAAACAATGCTACAACTTTAAATAAAAAGGAGCAAATACTGAGATATATGTTTCTGAGAAACTTAATTACATGCTCAGAGTTAATCACGAAGATTTAATAACATATTTAGGCAAAACACCTAGGGTTAACTCATAACCCAGGTTAGGGATGTTACAGACACCATAAAATCTGTATGAGAGGTCTGCACCTTATGGATGAAATGACCTAACCCTGGAAGCGTCCTGTATACGGGGGTCGGAAAGCACCCATATAGTGTGCGGGGAGACGAAGCCATTGAGGAAGTATCCTAAGAGAAGATAGGTTACCCAACATGAACCGGACGTCCCGGGGGTAACCCAGAGGTACCCACAGAGCATACCAAGTTGAGGCCCACAGAGCGTCTCAGACCCTCCACCTGTGTACTCATCCTAGAGGAGGAGTCTAGTTTACGACACCGTAGGAGTGTTGAGGCCAGAGAGCTAGTTTTCCTATAGCAAACCAAGACAACAGTCAGACTTAGCTATCCCGGGGTGTCAGCTAAGTCTTATACGGTGGGATCGTAGTTCACTACGAGTCTTCATATGTAGAGTACACTGCATGTGATCAAGGCATAATAAAATGAATGAGAGGTCAAATACGTGTGTACAATTATTCAATTATTCTTTGTATGTTTCTAACTTATTAGTACTCTTTATGATCAATCAAGCTTTTCATATATTGATTCACTCTTATAGATATCTAGAGTATCCTGTCATATTTATGATTGTCAATTATTAGACTCTTTAAAGATTACTACTGTTATAATTGTTATTAATTGCTCAAAAGTATATCTGTAATTATATCAGTGTTTTAGACTATTTTTTTGAAGTACTCATTCACTGAGCGAGTAGGCTCACCCCTCTATTCAAAATTTTTAGGGGAATCACATGGACTTGAAGAAGATATCATTGCATCCGAGTAGATCTTCCACAAGAGTTAAGGCTGAGTATAGTTAAGTATAGTTAAGTTTAGTCGGTCCCTGTCACTCTAGGTCCTTGTATAGATGTGAGAGAGTTGTAAATGATGTTTTATATGTTTATTTCCTTAATAAGAGATAATGCAAATGATTGTCATGTCGTGTGTGAATGAAAGTATGAGAAACATAATGAATGTACAGATGTGTATCATTAATGCTGAGATTACATTAGAGAAATAAAAGTTTAATTCCCTTGTATAGTTAGTTTATGTGGTTCAATACGAGAAAACAAAGAGTTTGAAAAAGAAGAAAAAAAGTTAAGGGTGATCTTTGTATTACGTTAAATCCTCAATTTATACCCTAATCTCATGATTAGTGGTAATTGTGAGATTGGGGTGTAACACATATTCTATTCTTATGCTTAATTATTTATGATCTACTATGCTCCTTCTCTCACCTGTGGACATCTCATCCTCAGCCATGTATTGAAAAAATAGTTGTTAGCGTAAGTGGCATGAATATTCTATATGTACAAAACTGAAGTAATAAGACACTGCAAAATATTCTTGAACATTATGCACATAAAACTAAATTTTAACTTTGTATAAATTCAGAAACATAAATATCTCTTCTTTCTTTAACTTAATTCCTATCTTTGTACTTTATCTTTCTATGGAGACCTATACTTTGGTACCTAGGTCTCATGACATGCACTAAGGTGCCTGGGTCACATAACCTGCACTCTGGGCCTGGGTTATGTCTTTGAATCAGCCTACACTCTAGTGCATGGGCAACATGACTTGTACAAAGGGTCCGAGTCATGTCTCTCTTATCTTAATCTCTTTCATTATACTTATAAATGTGATTATGTACATTCTTTGAACTAAGACATCTTTTATTTATGACTTTTAACTGACTGTGGCCACCATTATACAACAAGTCCTCCTCTATGACTCTGAAGTATCCTCTATGGTGCAACACACCCTCTGTTGGCACAACGTACACCAAAGTGTCCTCTGAAATGGAGTAAACATTCCTCTAAATTGGCAACAGATGCCTCTGAATCGTCCTGGGACTCTCTGAATGAGGACTTATTCTATAATGTATCATTAATGTTTTGATGTCATTTTCTATCTCTGTTCTTAATTTCTTATCCTATATCTCAATCTGTTCTTAATTTATATCTCTAAATATGATATATTATCTCAGTATCTGTATCTCTATTCTTTAATTCTAAATAGAATCTAACTCTGGATCGAAAATTCAATATTCTTATTATCTGATAAATCTTAATATGATTCTATGTTGTAACATGAGGACTTCACATAATATGATATCATATTTTGACATGTTAGTTAAAGGCTTAATAAGATAATCTAAACTGAATATAAAGATACTAAGTATATTAAAGTAACTTAACTATAAAATATCTCAAAAATGGTTTCTAATAAGATAACTATATCTCATCAATCTTATTAAATCTAATCCCAATACACACTGATCTTAATAGGATGTTCATCTTGAGAATTTCATCATGTGTTAGTATGTTCAAAACTTATATTCTGATATCTTACTTAACTATTAGATCTTAATCGTTAGAAGAAATCTAAATAAATTCTTAATTCTTAGATCTATATCTATATGAGAAATCTTAATAGTATGTTTCTACTTGAAATCTTAAGTACATGGTCATATCACATCACCATGAAAGTCTGACATATCTCTACTGTAAATATTGGGTGTATGAGAGAACACCATTAAGGTGGTGTGAAAAATTTAATCACATATCACATTTAAAATCTTAAAACATTATAACATATAAATCATAATGCCTTGTATGAGAAACATGTAAATCTACTGGGCTTAATAATTATGAATACTCATGGGCGTGAACGACTTACCTTTGCTGCAGAAACCTATGTTTAGTTCTTGAACCTTTAAATCAAGATCCTATTTCATGAAAATATCATGAACAATTCATGAATAGACATTAAACCCAAAACCCATTATTCTTAGGTCTAGTTAGGGTTTCCATACCATCTTAGATGTGTAGGAGAACTTATCAAAAGTCACTCCACTTATACATAATAACTAATCTAATAAATTATACACATGTCCCATAAGTTCAACTAATCTTTTCAGTGATTGGGACATTTACTTATCATCATGCCATTTTTTGAATTAGATTAGGGTTACCACTCCTAACCGAGCATTCAAGCACAATAATATGAACTCTTGCATCATTCATTAGGATCAGATGTATTATATCAGTTCTATACATCATTAGCAGTCTATTTCTTTTTTTTCTAGGATTTAATGACCCATTACAACTATTTACCACTAACAATCCATGATTATATGAATGCATAACTTCTCATGAAATCCATGACTATTTCATCAATCAACCTAAAAGATAACATTTTTATAAAAATCTAGACCTCTAGAGCTTTCATTCGGTACCTTAAAATCAAATATCCAATCTACCAATCATAAGATATGATTTAATCAAAACATTACCTTTCTTAGGCAATCACAGTCGTCCATACTTAATCCAATGTCCATGATTAAGTCTCCTCCTTGTAACGGTTTGAAAGCCATGGATCCCACATAAGATATTCCCATAGTTGGGATTCGCCAACCCGTAGGGCGTGGCTCGTCATCTTCCCAGGCGCAAGCGACCTCTGTTTGCTCTATAAAATAGAGCATCGCCTCAAGCATCAGATTTGCTAGGGTAAAGATGGTGATCCACGGACTAAAACCTCTTGGAACATCTTCCAACACATCTTCCAAAACTCTAGATGCTCATATATCCATAGTGATTTCCTCGAGTTGCACTAAACCCTATCCGTAGGGCGGCTACCTCCTAGCACCAGCGATGGTGCCCAGCTTGGAGCTGCAAAGTGGGAGGGCGTCGATGCTCACAACGGGTGTCCTTTCCCTTCACAACCACTGTAGCCATGCATCCCTTTCATCTTCACATTGGTGATCTAGGGAAACAACGAGGGATTCTAGTAGTCTAGGTTAATCGGGTATGGGCTTCCTTCAAGTCTGTGTTAATTGTGTCTGAAGGTGAAAAATTGTCTTACTTGTCACAATGTGTCATCCATAATCTTGTTCTTACCACTACGAATGATATCTGCTTGCCAATGCCACAACCATGTGCATCTTTGTCCCTAATGGTAATGATCTTTCACTCATCATCATAGTCTACAGTTCAATCCCAATCTGCTAATCGTGGATCTGATCACCAGTAATAACCATAGTTGTATGTTTGATTTGGAGGTTCGCTTGGTCTTGCAAGGGTCTAAAATGGCATATATATATATATATATATATATATATATATATATATATATATATATATATATATATATATATATATATATATATATATAGAGAGAGAGAGAGAGAGAGAGAGAGAGTTAACACACATGTGCACATGCACGTCCCTCATTGAACATATTTATTTTATATTAAATATTTGAAAAATAAAATTTGCCAAAAGGATAATGGTAATTCTCATAACTGTTTTGTAGAAAAATTGAAAACGTGTTGTTTATTGACTTCGAAACACACGTTTGAAGGAAGGAATGTCACGAAGAAGTTGAGAGATTTGCGGCAACTGATTTTATCATGAAATAAATAGAGCAAATAAAAAAAAGTTAAGTGAATCAGGGAAAGCGCAACATGAACTCACTCTTTTTATAGTATATGTATATATATACATATATACACATATATATATATATATATATATATATATATATATATAGAGAGAGAGAGAGAGAGAGAGAGAGAGAGAGAGAGAGAGAGAGAGAGACAGAGAGAGAGTAGGCTAGAATACACTCGAGTGTACAGATCGCACGAATACACTCAAGTATGTTTGCATGCCAAGACTGTTTTTTTACAAAATGTAAATCATTGATCTTCACTGACATACTATAACTAGGCTATATACAAATTTTAAGCCCATTTGGATGAGTGTAAGTCACTTGTCCAAGGGCAGTTAAATCAACGCGCAAAACTAATTTGAAATGCATAATTTTTGCGGGCTTTATAACATGGCCTATAAATGTCCAAATGTGCTCAAATTTTGTATATGAGCTATTCACAAGATGTTTAAGAAGATCAATAGATTAGATTTTTGAAAAAAGTATTACATCATGAAAAACTACTTGAGTGTATTTTGCTCTGAATACACTCGAGTGTATTCTAACTTGACTCTCTCTCACTATATATATATATATATATATATATATATATATATATATATATATATATATATATATAGAGAGAGAGAGAGAGAGAGAGAGAGATAGAGAGAGAGAGAGAATCAGGCTAGAATACACTCGAGTGTATCTGGAGCATAATACACTCAAGTAGTTTTTGATGATGCAATTTTTTTTTGAAAATTTAATCTGTTGATCTTATTAAACATCTCGTGAACAACTCATATGCAAAATTTGAGCACATTTGGATATGTATAGCTCATGTTATGAAGACCACAAAAATTATGCATTTCAAATTAGTTTCGCGCGTCGATTTTGTTGCCCTTGGATGAGTGACTTACACTCATCCAAATGGGCTCAAAATTTGTATGTAGACTAGTTATAGTATGACTGTGAAGATCAATGGTTTACATTTTGCAAAAAATAGTCTTGATATACAAACACACTTGAGTGTATTCGTGCGATCTGTACACTCGAGAGTATTCTTGCCTGACTCTCTCTCTCTCTCTCTCTCTCTCTCTCTCTCTCTCTCTATATATATATATATATATATATATATATATATATATATATATATATATATATATATATATATATATATATGGTAACCTAGGAGACTCGCAAGGCTTGCGTCGAGCCCAACCTGGGGAGCTCAGCCCCATCCTGTAAGGAGCATAGCCCATTAAGTCACGCAGAGGCCGACTATGCTACGGGAGAAACAATTCCGAACAATACCACCAGGGGGATTCGGACCCATGACCCTTCATGAGGGGCCCCGTGCTGTGACCACCTGAGCTACTGCTCGCCGACAATATATATATATATATATATATATATATATATATATATATATATATATATATATATATATATATATATATATATATATATATATAGAGTCAGGCTAGAATACACTCGAGTGTATCCGGAGCGGAATACACTCAAGTAGTTTTGCATGATGCAATATTTTTTTTGAAAATCTAATCCGTTGATCTTCTTAAACAACTCGTGAACAACTCATACGCAAAATTTGAGCACATTTGGATATGTATAGCTCATGTTATGAAGACCGCGAAAATTATGCATTTCAAATTAGTTTCGCGCGTTGATTTTGTTGCCCTTGGATGAGTGAGTTACACTCATCCAAATGGGTTCAAAATTTGTATGTAGCCTAGTTATAGTATGACGGTGAAGATCAACGGTTTACATTTTGCAAAAAGTAGTCTTGATATGCAAACACACTTGAGTGTATCCGTGCGATCCGTACACTCGAGTGTATTCTAGCCTGACTCTCTCTCTCTCTCTCTCTCTATATATATATATATATATATATATATATATATATATATATCCTCGAGATCAAATCCTATTAGGTTTCCACAACCCTAGTAATCTCTAAGTTGTGTTCCTTATAATATTGGGATAATGTTGTGTGTGCCAACTAACAAGCTTAATGAGGATTTATGACTAAAGTCCATAAAGACGTTGGGTTATGTGTAATTTAAACGTGTATAGGCATAAGAAATTTGTCAAGAATGGGTTTTGTAAACTCATGTCCTAGGAAAAGTAATAAAACTAGGAAATTTTAGTTACCTGGATAACATCATCTGATCATTATCTTAAGCTTGGAATTGAGTACCATATTTAAAAACGTAAAATCTTGTACATTTACTTGCACCCCACTCCAAAATAAAGAATCACGACCATCCTCACATCTTTTATCCGTTTCAAGTCATTTTTCTTATAGATTTCTCTACACACAAATTCCACTACATATATTCGATCACCAAAACATTGTGTCATGATTTGATCAAGAATACAAATAGCTCCTCATGATAACATGACTTCAAGATGATATGGTTGAACCATTAGTCTGATTACTCTCAAGAGGCTATTACCATGATAGTATAAACTAATCTTGTTTGTCAAAATACCTTCAAAAACTCCATATATCATATTCCTTACGAATAACCATTATGAATAGTAGGGCAATGTCTTGTGACAAACATGAACTAAGGGGCTAAACTGACTACTAAACTACATGATTAAGTGTCTAGATGATTTAATCACTTGACCCTTGATTTTCCTCATTTTGTATTTTTTATGATCATGAGGTCTATGGGTATATGTAGATATATAGGTTGAGAAACCGTAAAATTTAGGGTATTACACTTCTCCCTTATGCTACCCTCTTTAGATGTCGATAAAGCGGGTAAAGAATAACTGGTGATAAGTAAAAAAATATACTTGCCTTTATCCTATCCTACATAGTATGGGTGGTGAGTAAACAGGTAATACTCTACCCATTTACAACCCTGCGTACATCCCTCTAAAATAGTTTCGGCAACCGTGGTAGATGGAATCCGTAGAACCACGGAGAATGAGAAGGGAAGAAAGAGATGTTTTCGGGATCAATATGGATGGCCATTGAAACATCCATATCTATCCGAGTTAGTACCACCCCGTCCTAGCTCATAGTAGTTCTGAAAGAAGCTCAGAGAATAATATGTTGGTGTAACTATTTTTTTGCTCGAGCTGGTTGGATGAATAGGGTTTTAAAAAGATCTGCCAAATAAGAAGGCTTAACAACACACTTTCTCACATTGCACTTTCACTTTTAAGAAATTTGCCGCCGATTACAAAGAGCACTCTAATTGTCTTAGTCTAACAATGATACTTACAAATATGAGTGAAATATGATGAATATGGTTGGCTGGTTGATGGTTCTGAATATGCACTGATTTTAGAGTCCGCAATTGATCCATATAATTCTCTTCTTCCTCGAAACTTTATGAAACTGACTGGCCTTTCATAAAATGTTGCTTCAAATAGTGGTACAATAAAGAACTCTAATTGCATAAATACGTCATTTTCTTTGGAACTAGCTTTGCCGGGAGCAGTCAAATGTAATTATACGAGTTTATAGTGTAAACTGTACATCAAACTCACACGTTGTCATTCGACTACATCCTATTGAATAGGTCTTTGGTCGCTTTAATGTCACAAAGAGTAGTATCTAGATGTAGAACAAAGCTTTATGAGAAATGGTATGCTTAGGGTTGTTAATGGATAAGAGTATACTCATGGACCTGTAAATTCATACTTTTAAAAAATCATCACGGTTCTAAATTTTTGTACCCACATATTAATAGATATACATATCCATTTACCAGCATATAAACTAGTCTACTAACGATGGTTAGATCCAGACCCGCTAGACTCGTGTATCTCTATACACATAAACAACTACTTTAATGATATGTTATTTACATCATATTTTACTAGTGTAAATACTATAATATATGAGATTATATCACATACTCTAATTATATTAAGGTTGAGATTAGTCATCTAATTGAGGACTGACTATTATAGTTACAATTGTGAGCAATATATGAAAACTTAAAATTAAAGTAGTAACATGATATGCGACATAACTAAAACTTTATGATAATTACTGCAGATATGCAAACAATTAACTCAATTAATCTTCAATCTACAATGTGTTGTATTATTTAACATAATTATTTCGCAATTTGTGCGTGTGATCCTTGCGCAGGGGCCATGCTAATCTTCTCTATATCGTTCCAATTTTATCGGATGTCTCCGAAGAGACAATTATTGTATAACAATTATTGTTTGTTAATATACTACACAATAGCAATATTTCCTTGTATCAAAATATATCTTTAGTCTACAATGTATTGTATTATTTATCATAATTATTGTTTATTAATATATTATTCTATATATATATTAGATATATATTATTTATATATATAATTATACAAATATAGACACTTTATCATATATATTAGATATATTATTTATAAATATAAATATATAGAAACTTTATCATATATATTGAATATAATATTCATTTTTATACATATAATATATTTATCATTGAATGTAAGATTTTTAGTTTGAATTGGATATTTATCTGAATTTGAATATACAAAGATATTTATATGATAATATTGGATCGGATATCAGATGGAACATTTTCTCAGATCAGTTATCCGTATTTAATTTGTTTACAAGCCTAACAATAGCCCTTCGCCACGTTTGATTAGGTCTGATGCAGATTATCTTAGCGATATGATCTTCATGTGGACAATAATTTGTTCTTGTAGTAAAGTCAGCGATAGTACTATAATATGTACAAGTTTCCATCTCTTTCTTCATCACCCTAACTCATTAGGTCATGCAGAGCGCGACCTCATAGAAGACTCTGTATCGGCGATACAGCCCGTGTTCGGTCATTGGGGTTCCTCCTCGGCCGCGCGGCGGCGTCTGCGAATCAGGTGGGAACGGCGGTCTCCACAAGAGTATCCCATGGGCCTTGTCGCATATGATGTATAGTTGGCGGGTCCAACGGGCCGTCTGAATAATATATAATTGTTGAGAACTCAGAAACCTAAGTTGTCACTGTCTATCGTAACCATCGATAACGGTCGAATGGGATCTGCATCATTCCATCCCTACGCATTTCCTCTCTCTCCTTCATTTTCTCCACTACGCTCCTCTACCCGTGGCCCCGCCGGCCAGCTGGAGCCCAATTGCACTGCGTTACCACCATTCCACCACCCCCGCCACTCAGACGAGAGTTCTGCCTCGACTCACCCAAGGAGCAAACGCTCCACACATACTTTCGTGGAGCCTTCTCCTTCCCCAGCCAAAAACCCTTGGTCTAACAGTTGACGGAAGGGTCGGAGGTTTCGCGCGTGGAGTCGACGGCGACGAGGTCTAGGCTGGCGGCGAGCCCTTCGCCCTTCTTCGTCGTGGACTTCTTCTTTGTCGTCACACCCGTCCCCCGCCCCCGCCTCATCCCATATTAAAGCAAGGGGCGGTTTCCCAAAACCTCGAATCACAACTTCGGAAACGCAATCAGCTCTCAGCGCCGTGTAGAACACCCACACCCGCCTCAAAGTTGTTGTGCGAAGAACTACTTTCCGTAGCATCATTCTGTTGTGGCGTTGTAACGATTACTTTACAAAACACGATAATCGCCGTCTGACTAACATATCAGGTTGTAACAGCCATTTCCCCCAATCCGTCATTGTACTCCCATTCTACTCCAATAATGTCAAGAGCCGGTGCTAGGAGACCGATTTCGACGGTCGCCAATCCATTCGACTCGGATTCTGACACCGAATCAGATCCTAGGCAGACCAGAGCCGCCTCACAACCTACTGCTCAAAAGACCTCCCAAAGGAGTGCTCTCTTCGATGAGAACGAAGGGAACTCTTCTTCGTCCTACTCGTCGAGAAACCGGTACAGGAACGACTTTCGCGATTCCGGAGGGTTCGAGAACCAGAGCGTGCAGGAGCTCGAGAACTACGCCGTCCACAAGTCCGAGGAGACCACCCAGACGCTCAACGGCTGCCTGAAGATCGCTTCGGATATACGGGAGGATGCCTCCAGGACTCTCGTGACGTTGCATCACCAGGGTGAGCAGATTACCAGGGCTCATCAAGTCGCCGCCGATGTCGATCAGGATCTCAGCCGGGTATGATTGTTTTTGTGCCTATATATATCAAAAGTTACTTGGTTTCTCTTGGGTGTTTCAAATATTTTACAAAGGTGATTTATGCCTTTTACCGCAACTTAACAAAGCGGCAAAAATTATCCGTCCTGATTTGATTAACCTATATAACTTGCAGGGCGAGAAGCTTTTGGGAAGCCTTGGAGGACTTTTCTCCAAGACGTGGAAGCCTAAGATAAGCCGTCCAATCAAGGGACCTTCTGTTGTGCCAAGCAATTCCCATTCAAATTCAAACGAAATCAAAGCCACTCATATAGAGCAGAGAGAGAGGCTGGGTATATCATCTTCAAAATCAAACACACAGGCAGGTCAGCGTCAAACATATTCTGAAGAACCCTCCGCGTTACAGAAAGTTGAGGTACAAGTAGTTCAAACTTTAAAAGTCTCCTTTTGATTTTGTGTTGGGTTATAGGTTAAGGTATAAGTAGCTCAAACACACGGCCTTATACTGCAATGGATGCCTCCCTTTTTCTACAGGTGGAGAAAGCTAAGCAAGATGATACGCTTTCAGAGATAAGCAATCTGCTGGATGATCTCAAAGGCATGGCTGTTGAAATGGGATCCGAGATTGAAAGGTCAGTCTTCATTCTGTTCAATCTAACTGCCAGTGGAATATATGACTGTAGTGCCTACTTAAATATAAAAACCTACAAAAAGTAATACTAAGCATTCTACACATCTGCAGTACTGGCACTGCTTGCTAGATGTGAATACTAACCAAGACAAGGGCAAAGATATGAGAAGAGCCTCTCTTACCTACTAGGCATACTATCGAATATAGGGTCCAGCCTAAAATCGGTCACACCATCAGGAACCACCTAACCAGCCTGTAAGAAAATGACTAATGCTATCTCTAACACCTCTTCTCAAGCCGATGCGGAGCAAGCAGTTAGTTTGGAATCGCGTTGAAGGAATCTTGAACAATTGGTATTGTGTTGATTGACAAACCATTCTTAGCTCCCTTGTTTCCCTTTCTTAGTAATTCAGCAAGTTGTTATTTGTTTGGTAAAAACTTGATATACAAGTCCTTTCTAGCTAACTTGAACCTAACAAAGTGGAAGTCCACCTCTATCTGCTCTGCTCCAGAATGACAAATTGGGTAAGCTGTCATATTATGTAGTTCGGATGTTAAGATAGAGTAATGCCAAGTTCAAACATTTTAAGTATAGAAGCCTACTGATCTAAGCTGCAGCAACTGCAAGGGCTGCGTATTATGTGCTAGTGCTTAACTGGGCCATAAGTTGCTCTTTTGCAAGTTCAGGACACTGGATTCGGAAGATAATAAAACCAGTAGTTGAATGTACATAATCAGGGCAGCCCATTCCGTCAGCATCAAACAGAACAAATTGAGGAGTGAAGAAGGATATCGGACTGTGAAAACCAAAGTATAAAGTTCCCTCTAGATGCCTAAGCAAGCAGTTTAGAGCAATGTCATACTCTTAAAGTTGGAGATGACATTACTTAAGTTGATACGAAATGGAAATGGTTGTGTGCAGTGGGTGACAAGTGGAATGGAAACGGAATCAGTGGATGGAGCCAAGGAAATGGGGTAGTGTAGGAGTACTTGCAGATTGGTTCTCTGTTTGCTCAACAGGACTAGCAGGTTGAGATAGCTGAATCAATGTATGTGGTGAGTTTATTGATGGTAGCATGTTGTTGAATGTCAGTGGAAATCCTGTTTGAAGAAACGGATATAGTGATAATCATAGTAACAAGTTCGGGATTCGGCAACTTTTCGGCTGGCTGGAAAAAATCGGAATTCGGAAAAAATCGAGAAAAGTCGTGAAAAGATCGATAAATTTCGGTCAAAGTTCGGTCAACTATTCGGAAATAATCGAGAATAAGTCGGCAATATAAGTATATACATATATATATATATGTATGCATATATATGCATGTATGCATGTGTGTATATATAGATAAATGTATGTATGTACATACGTATATGATGCATGTAACTGTTACGGCCACAAGACATACAATCTTAGTGAGTAAAAATGTAGGAAAAGAAGTAAAAAATAGTTGAGAAATAACATGAACTGTCCAGAGGAGTGGGGGCTTTGAGGTTTAGTGTGTATTAGAAATTTTATGTACATGGTTTGGTAAAAAAAGAGCAAGCGACTTAAAAGAGAAAAATCGTGAAAAGTCATGAAGAATCGTAAAAAATTGTATAAATCGCGAAAAAGCGGGATTAATCGTGAAAAGTCGTGAAAAATCGGCGATTGGCGTATTAATCGTGATGAATATTTGGGAGCCTATAACATCGTGAAAAATCGCCGATTTTTCGTAAAATTCGGAGACTCTTGTTACTATGGTGATAATTGACACTGTAGATGTAGAACGGAAATGGGATCAGTAAATTGATGTAGAGGAGTGCTTGCAGCTTGCTTGTGTGTTTGCTCAGGAGTAATTTCAAGAAAAGGATGAAATTTTGTGAGGTGGAAAACCTATCGTGGTAATTGATGGTGGTGATAAGTGAGTACGAAGTAACTGTGAAGCAAAGCAAAAATATATTTAATTTAGAATAGACAGTGTGGCAGGGAGTGAATCCAAGTAATATATGTGTGGTTGTTGCAAGCACATACAAATGGTTTTGTACATGGAGCCATTGGTAGGTACAGAAAAGGAGTTCATGTGGGGTGATATTCATGTTTCTTGTAGATCTGTATGATATTGCTAGTTTGAAGCACTGTGAAAAGCAAGGAACCAGTGCGGTAATGTAAACTTTCTATGATTTTACACAGCAAACCAAGCTCAGTAAGTGCTAACTCTTTCTCTTGGCACTGCCATTCTGCTTTGGAGTATAGAGGGCAGAAATTTCTATGGGCAACGTTAAACCCATGTAAAAATTATAAGCCTCTATGTTCAACAATATCACCCATTAATGACCCAAATGTTAATGAAATTTGACCCAACCATATGAAAATTCAACAGTGTTAAATGAAAAGACGGACGATTGATGAGCAACACTTCTGGTCCTGAATATTTTTCGTCACACCCCCCCCCCCCCCCCCCCCCCCCCGACAAGTTCAAAAACATGCATGGAAGATTTGTTGTCCGTCTAGCACTATTTAAGCTCTCCCATCTCACCCAACAACAAACCTGAAGTTTGTTTACATCTATACAGATATGGTAGAATTTAATCATCCAAGTTTCTTAAAATTAAATTATGATATATGTTATGTAAATTGTCGTGAAAACTGTGGATTTGTAGATTTTGAATGGAAATACATGATGGTTTAATGATCAACTATTTTGAAACTTCTCTACATATATATAGATATTCACCATTTTAGAAGTCTACTCTTTTTTTTAATGAAAACTGTTACTTTCTAGCACATATGAATGCTATTGGTTTTTGTTCCTTGTTTGGAGTGTTTGTTACCATGAAATTGTTGGCATCGGCACCATTTGCATAAGTTCCACTAGTCACCTTTCTTAAAGTTTACACAAACTCACCACTTCCCACACATGGCGAAGTTCAAAACAGCAGACTAAAGGAAATATCCAAATAAATCCATGGTCTGAGAATGACAGTATTTATAATCATCATGACCAAGAACACAAGGATGTCCATATCGGAAAAATAACAGGACAGAACTTGCGAACTCGGTACTTTTGCTGTGGCAATAACTTTTTGCTCCTAAACAAGCATTCCAAAGACTATAATTAGTAGTTTTTGAGAGAGGAATAATATGCAGACAGGGTAAAAGCTTTTGAATGACAGATGGATGGCAATGGTTAAATTGCTTGCCACAGTAAAATAACAGGACAGAACTTGCGAACTCGGTACTTTTGCTGTGGCAATAACTTTTTGCTCCTAAACAAGCATTCCAAAGACTATAATTAGTAGTTTTTGAGAGAGGAATAATATGCAGACAGGGTGAAAGCTTTTGAATGACAGATGGATGGCAATGGTTAAATTGCTTGCCACAGTAGAATGGACCGAAGTTTCCCTATCGTGAGCAGGTGGTGTGGCTGAGGCTGGAGATTGAGAAATTGGATATCCAGCTGAAATGGTCACAGGAGTGGCTGCAAGCTGGAGCTAGTACTACCATTCTTTGTTGGCTTTTGAAGTAGAAGCCGTTTTCATATGAATCTCCTTTGTCAATAAAAGAGTTTGATGAGTAGGAAGTGACATGGCTAATAGACAGTATTAGGCTTACGGTGACATTAGTGTACCATTTGGTTTAATCATGTGAAAGTGGAATGTTGTCAATCATGTCAGAAATTGCTGTCACTGGTGCCAAAATGCACTTCATCTGGGCTACTGAATTAAAGTTGCAGATCATGTTTGACGGAGAATGTGTCACTCCCGAATTAGGCTACCACAGGTTATCAATACTACAGTTGCAGGCTTAGACGTGATGGCCTACTCAGTAAAATTGTCGGCCACAAATTTGACATTGCACCCCTGCTACTGAGACATAGCCAGAATTGGTTGCAGAAGTACCATATGTTAATTAACCACTCATACTTGAACCAGTTTCTTTCATTTCGCTTGATGTTGATTCTTTCATGTTTAGCGTCATGAACATTCCGTTTGACATATAAATGACATTAACTGTTCATCAACTATAATTAATATAGCATTGAACTGAAACTTCTGGTAATTGATGTGTTGGACTTCTTCTATACACTGATTGTCCGGTCATTGTACAATGTTGCTCCGTTATCTTTCCAGCAAATGCGTTCTAAACTGGTACATGGTTATTTGCCTGCCAAGCTGCATTGTTCGTAATGAGCATTTTTACTCATATCTCCTGACATTTGCTTATGTTTGGCATAGGCAAAATGTTGCGATCGACCATATGGATCAAGACGTGGACGTAATCAATGACAGAGTCAAAGGGGCAAATAGGCGTGGACGTAAGCTTCTCGGAAAGTAAACAGCACTTTCGATCACATACCGAAAAGGAGAACTAATGAAATGCACAGCAGGGGACCAACCCATGTCTGACTATGCTTCCATTACACACACAAATTTTTAGATGAATGCATGTGAAATAAAAGCCTCTAGTTGTAATTGAAATACAGGATACTTGATCATATTTAGCCTTTGCAACGACTTCACGCATAATGAATGCAGAAGACTGTCAAATCAATGCCATTAAAGATAGATTTCTGCTTTCTGCAAGTGCTTGCATTTGAAGATGATTTTAATTATAACTATATAACCCACCGTCCCAGAATCAATGCCTTGTTTCCGTACGTCTCAGAATTAAGAGGCTATACGTACCAGAAACTAGACTAGAAATGAGACCACTTTTGTCACTATCTATGCATAACAACAAAATTGGAGGAGCCATTTTTGTTGATGCATAGATAATGACAAGTGTCCCATTTCTGGTCTAGTTTTTGTTCTATGTATCATTTCTCCAGAATTAATGTCTTATTTCCTTATGAAACTGTTGGTATTAAAAAAATTAGGAGCCATATGAGGCCTCATTCACTGCTTGATTTATAAGCTATTTACTCAAAAACAGCCATAAAATGGCATTCCTCCCCTTCCGCTCCTTCATGAGCTTTTCTGCCTGTCTCCCTCACCTCCATTTTGGCTTCCTCGTAGTCCAGCAGCACCGAGAAGCCTCATAATTTTGCATTTTAAAAAAGACAAAAAATCAAAATAGCACACTTTAATAAAATATGTACTAAAATAGCACTAAAGTCATCTTAATTCCCAAAATAGCCCACTTTCTAAGGAAAGCGTCAACACTTTTGGCGTTTTACTGTTTCCGGGACCAAAAACGCCAAAAACATGGCGTTTTCAGTTGAAGCGCCAATTTTCTGGCGTTTTAGAACAAAGGCGCCAACTTTTTGGCGTTTTCAACCATCAGCCGCGGTGTCGTCTCTAGGAAGACCATAGGAGCTGCGCTTAAGCACGACTCTCTCGGCCTTGTCGACCCGAGCCAACCTCTCGGACAGACAAAATGGGCAGACGCCGGTGAACGTGCGGGACGGGTGCCTGGCACATCTCGTCCCCGAGCCGGTTTCAAGATTCATCTTTTTTACCTCTTCAGGATATGCCTTGCACGGAGGAGCAGCACCAAGCGGGGGCAGGAAGAGGAGAAGCTGGAGTTTGAGAGCAGAGGCGGGCCACGACATGTTTTGATATCCCTATCAGTGTCAACCAAGCAAGTACCGTCGGTGAGGGCCACGACGTCTTATGGCATATACTCAAACGTCTCCCTTCGATCGACTTATTCCGGTCTACGACAGTCTGCAAGGTATGGAACTCGATGATCTCCGATCCAATCTTTTCCAATTCTCGACCACCAACTGTCTCGTCGTTCGTGTGCCTGCTACCTAGACGTCATGGCCCGACGAAGAAAGGAGCCAACATCTACGATGACAATCAAACATGTCCCAAAATTCATACACTGCCCGCACTATCATCATCGTGGCCATGGAAGTCGCGAAACTGATTTGTCTGAGCTGGTAAGGCGCTGCAACCTCTGCTTCACGAAACGTGACACGATTGTGGGATCTTTGAGTGGGTTTCTGCTTCTATCCAACAGCAATAGCGTGTGCTACTCGATCTACAATCCACTCACGGGAGCGATGACGGAATTGCCCCCAACCTGAAAACGCCTAATTTTTGGGGCTTTCACCTGGAAACGCCTAATTTTTGGCGCTTTCACCTGAAACGCCTAGTTTTAGGCGCTTTCAACCGAAAACGCCATGTTTTTGGCGCTTTTGGTCTCAGAAATAGTAAAACGCCAAAAGTGTTGGCGCTTTTCTTAAAAAGTGGGCTATTTCGAGAATTAAGATGGCTTTGGTGCTATTTCAGTACATATTTTTATTAAAGTGTGCTATTTTGGTTTTTTGTCCTTTTAAAAATGATTATGTGACACGCAGGGAGCGTTACGCACGGGGGTGCGGTGGTTTGGGAGTTTGGTCGGGGGGAGAAAGGTAGTTTAAAGTAGACCCGTCAAATGGGTGAGTGGGTTTAGATTTGGTTTGGGCCATTGCGCGTGCGGGTCTTGTGGGTGTGGGTCAAAAAAGACCCACTTCTAAATGGGTCATACGAAAGTCCACCTAAACCCAACCCAACGGGTCAGGAGTTGACCTGCGGGTACCCATATAACTTATAGTAAAGATCAAATCTCTTGTTAAAAATTATACAAATATAACTATCTATATTGTTTTCTTCACGTGGCTCTCTTTTCACATGTAACACAAACTAGTAACACAAATTACAATATTTAATTTACTGCATTTCACGCCGACCATATAGGAAACTACATTTTGTCTTGTACATTAGTGTTCAAAATACTAAAAAGTACTCATTTGTTGCGTTTAATGTCAAATATAAAAGATGATCAATTTTTTCAATCCATGTAGATGTTCAACACATAGAAACAAACTATTGTACCTTAAAGATAAGAACAAATTAGGACAATGTTATCATTTTTGTCAGTAAAAGTAGAAATGTTTGTTATTATTACAAATACGCAAATATTTTCAAGGCAAATACAAAGAAAAAACATACACTTATACATACATGTAAGTTCAAGTATGTCAAATATATATGACAGGTAAGTGCAAAACACAATATATGTAAACTCTCATTAGGTATATAGTCATATCTATTGGAAATTTTTGGTAAATATATTCCCGACCCTCAATGAGGGACAAAATTACAAGCTACAACCATACATGTAGTTTACAGACTGAAAGAAAGATCTAGATTAGACCTTACAAAAATATGAAAGACTAGTACTTTTAGTACTTACAAAAAGACCAGTTTCGAATCAGGAACTGAGATACATTATTCAACTTATACGTTTTATAATGCATTTGAAGTTCTTTCTCAATCCTACTAAACACATCTAACTCATCTCTAGGTTTTCTTCCATGTTTCCTAGAGTTTCTTTCGATCCAGATGACATGGATGCAAAGAGTAACCGCCCAAAGGATGATCACCTTGTCTTTATTTCTAATGTTGTGCAGGTTCAGAAGGCACTCTTGCATGCTCGAGGATTTGATTCCACACTTCAACGCAGCTCTACCCCAAAGGTATCGCCACCATTTACAATCTGATGTAAGATGAATAGAAGTTTCTAAGTCTGTATTGCAGAGACAACACTTACCATCCACATTCGGATTCCATTTCAGAACCTTTTCCATCGTAGGAAGTAGATTCTTGTGAGCTCTGAAAGCTGTAAAACTCCATCTCGGATTGTATTTACAGTTCCGCAGGCGTTTGGCAGCCTTGTCCTCTTCTTGCTTTTGTCTACAGATGTTCCACATGTTCTCATTAGATGTGTTTTGGAACTTCAGCCAGCGTTCAGTGATTCTCCGCCAATGTGTAGAGAATCCCCATCTGTGGTTTGGCTGACTGAAGTCATTCAACCCATATCTTGTAATCATCCATTTATCCCACACTGATTCACCTTGCAGTAGGATTTTTGTTCTTTTCATCGTATGGAAGTCAGCTAGGTTTTCCAATTTCTTCAAACCGAGACCTCCCTCATCTCCAGGAAACGCAATCCTTTCCCATGAATCCGGATGGATGGATGAACCCCAAATGAAGTCTCCCATTAGAATCTCCATTCTATACATTGTAGATTTGGTGATTTCTCCTTGAGCCATCCAATATTGGATAAGCCCCATAGCACAACTTTTAATCAACACAAGTCTACCCGAGAACGAGAGTGTGGTCCCTGGCCATTTCGTGATCATATCCTTGAGTCTATCAAGACAAGGATTGAAGTTACGTCGTCTGAGATTACCACCTGCTAATGGGAAACCCAAATAAGAGGTGGGGAGCGTGCCCATTTGGACACCCAAAAGCTCAGCAAGTTCTTGCTTTCCAGTAACAGATTTTGAGAAGAAGATATTCAACTTGCATTTGTTAAGTTTCATGCCTGATTCATTGCCAAAATCCACAAGGATAGACTTCAGATTCACTAGACTTCTGTTTCTAGCTTCATAGAAGATCAGAATATCATCTGCGAAGAGCAGATGGGACATCACAGGGGTGTTCCTAATTGTGTATGTGCGGATTGTCTTCAAGCTGACAGCCTTGCCAATTTTCTTAGTGAGTCCTTCCATGGAAATGGTGAACAACAGAGGAGACAGTGGGTCTCCCTGACGTAACCCATTTGCATTTTTAAAGAACCCTTCAGATGCTCCATTAATAAGAACAGAGAAAGACAGAGTCGAGACACACTGCTGCACCAGTTTTATCCACTCTACACTGAACCCTAGCACCTCCAAGCATTTCCATAGATAGGACCATCGAACGGAGTCATAAGCTTTTGTAATATCTAACTTAACACATGCAGAAGGAGAACTCCTCACTACATTATAGTTAAGAGTAAATTCAGCCGCTAGCAAAGCACAATCATGAATGCTTCTCCCTTTGATAAAAGCCCCCTGGTTAGGGGAAATTATCTTAGGCATGATAGAAGCCATTCAAATTGTAATAATCTTCGTGATAATCTTGTATAGCATAGAACAACAGGCTATAGGCCTGAAATCTGCGGGCGAGGAGATGATATCCTTCTTCAGGATTAGAGCAAGAAACACATGGTTAATTTGCCTAACCATATTTCCACCATTATAGAACCATTGCACAGCCTGCAGTAGATCCTCTTTAATAGTTGTCCAGTTATGACGATAGAAGAAGCCATTAAAACCATCTGGTCCAGGGCTTTTGGAAGTGCCAATGGACCAGACAGCCTATTTCACTTCATCTATATCTGGGATTTTGCATAGCATGTCATTATCTTCATCAGTGACCATCTTAGACCATCCAGAACTGTTTAAATCCACAGAACATAGCTCCTGGTTATAAAGCTGTTCAAAGAAATTGGCAGTTTCCTTTGCAATAACTTCTTCATCTGTAAGAAAAACTCCATCACTATTGTATATCTCTGCAATTGTGTGAAGTGCATCCCTCCTCTTGACTGTTGATTGGTAGAGACGGGTGTTCCGGTCTCCATTGGAAATCCAGTCCATTCTACTCCGTTGCCAGAAGTACAATTCCTCGACTTTCTCAAGTGTTTTAATGCGATCATATGTACACTTTTCGGCTTCAATCAGCTGTTCGTCCAACAGAGTCTTCCTCAAAGCAGTGGCAATGCCATCCATCTCAGCGTGTTCTTTTTGGAGAAGGTTCTGCAGATTCACATGCTTCCTTGCCCAAATTTTAAGTTCCTTCTTAAGATTCTTCAGTTTTTGGTTGAAACAAAACAGTGGGTTCCCGTCCACCTTCTTGCTCCATTCTTCCTGAACAAGCTCATTGAAACCATGCCAATTTTGCCAGTAATTTAAGAAATGAAAGGGTCTAGACTTTCTTCGGATCTCTCGAAGACTTACATTGATAGAAGAGTGATCAGAAAACTTGGATGTTAGGAGTTTAGCCTTTGAACCAGGGAACTTCGTCAACCATTCTTCATTTACTAAAGCTCTATCGAGTTTGCAGGAGATACGTTAGGATTTAGCCAATTTGTTACTCCATGTGAAAGTCTCACCGCCAACCGTAGGTAGTTCGATGAGTCCAGCGTTGTCAATAGCACAGTTGAAGGTGCTCAGTATTTGGGTAAGAACCTCCCTTCCACCTGCCTTTTCTTCTCGCTTCCGGATATTATTAAAGTCTCCAATCGTAAGCCAAGGCTCATGGATTTGGTTGGAGATGCCAGTAAGCTTATTCCAGAGCTCAGTGCGTTGCTGCATGAGATTTCTCACATAGATTGCCGATATAGTCATATCTAAAAATTCACATAAGTACTCATCTATTGAATTTAATTTCTAGTTTATGTCCCTTGTAAATGGGTCATCCGTAGGTGCCCACGGGTCAACCCATGAAACCCACCTACCTAATAAACGGGTTGGATCAGGTTTGACCCATTATTAAATGGGTTGTCAAACCCCTACTCAAATCCATATTAAATGGCTCAACCCGCGGGTGCCTGCAGGTCAATTACCCATTTTGACATGTCTAGTTTAAAGCTGGCTGGTTGGATTTAGAGGGGAGTGGCGGGCTGAGGTGTTGTAGGCACAATGAATGCACTATGTTGTTGCAGGGTATATGTGGATGGGGGGGGAGGGTGAATATCTAATTTTTTAGGAAAGAGAAGATAAATGAGGAGAGGAGTAATGAAAAAAAGAGGGAGGTGAAGAGAGAAGCAATTGTGGGAGGAGAGAGGAGGGAAGTAATGGAATGAGAGGAGGAAAATCATGAGGGGAGTAATGGAGGAAAAGGAGAAAATGTGGAGGGAAGTAATTGCATTTAGCTCCTCATTGAGAAAAGAGGAGTGAGGAGAGATATGATAGGGAAAAATGAGGAAAGTAATCAAGAAAATTGTAGTATGTAAGGAGGAAAGTAACTGGGAAAAGAGAAGGAAAGGATGAAAGTAATATATAGAGAGAAGATAAGTGAGGAGTGAAGTAATGGGAATAGGGGAGAGGAGGGAAATAATGAGGAAGACGAAGGTAATGAATTAATGAGAGGAGAGAAGTAATGTGGATGATGGAAGTAATGATATGAGGGAAGTATTGAGAGGAGGGGAAAGGAAGGAAGTAATTGTAGCATACCAGATCTTGGACACTACCCTAGAACTTTGATCTTTTGGATTTGGCCAAAAAAGGTTGAGGGTTGAACCTAAAAAGATGTTTAGAATGACCATAATGAGCTAATGCATGTAAAATCATCCTAATGGAACCTAATTGAATGAGTAATTAAGATAATGGGCCATATGTCATATCTCATAAAAAGGAGTCTCAAAAGTGGAAACAAACTTCAAAATCGTAATCTACATGTCAAAATAAGCCTACATGTCAATTTTCATCTAATTTGGACTACCTTGATATAATAGGGAAAGTTTAGGAGAGAAAAAAATGCATAAAAGCCATAAAGTAATCAACAAGATGATATAAAACTTCGAAGTATGGAAATAAAGGCAAATTCATATTCAACACACTTAAGTTAACTTGTGGATAAAGTTACACCTAATTTGGAAAATCATAATGTCATTAATGCATGAGGAAAGAGAAACTAAAGTTTGGTTAATTAATGCAGCTAAAGTCTTTAAAAGGAAAATCTAATTCCATAATCAGAATCTACATGCTAATTTAACCTGTGTACAAATTTTCACTTAATTTGGAATAGGATTGAACCCTTATTTGAAAAAGAGAAAAAGGAACAATAATGCAACAACACTATTAAATAAAGTTGATTTTGTCACACAATCTGATTTTCTGGATTTCCTATTATTTCCTTGTCACGCGGATTACTTATGCAGACTCTTTAGTCAGCGTTGGATTGGAATTGTACTGCTCGGTCTTCATCTCCTACCTTTGGTCGGAGGTTGTTTTCCTGTATCTCTGAACGATGATTTTCTTTTCAAGCTTTCTCCTTCCCTAGTTGATCATTCGACGCGATTTCTTTCCCCATGCCTTCGTCTCATCAAGATGCATCTTTTGAACCACACTTTTCATATATCTTATCGCCTCTATCTAAAACCCTCAATACCAACAGTTACCTTTCTGTCACCGCCTAGTCACTTTGAGCACTCCGACAACCTGAGCCTATAAACAAGGGTTCCAAATCTATCACCGAGCCCTCAGGAACCTTTTCCCCTGCACAATTCTTTCTCTAGTGCCTCGAGCCTCCCCTCTTTGATCGCCCTTCTTCCCTAGTGACAATGTCCATGCACTCTTATCTCTAACCACCTCAACCCAATTTGAAGCACCAAAAGCTTCCTTGGGGCATCCCCAAGCCTGCCTCATCATCCTTGTGTTAGTCTTTCAGCCCAGACGTTCCTCCCTCAAGCCAAGCTTCTTGCTTCTTCTCGGAGCTTCACGACATGCGAGCTCCTTGCCTCCAGGCTATGTGGAACTACCCGAAACTGCTCCTGATGCCTTCACAGAGCTCAAACCATGGTTTGTCCCTCTTCCCTCCACATGATTTGTTTTTCGATCGGGGGTATTTTCATAATTTCAACATAGTTTTCTTTTTCTTTTGTTTGTTCCTATTTTGGCTAAGCGGGATTAGAGGCTAGCCGAGTTGGCAAGCTCTTATTGGGCCAACTTGGAGCCGCGACCCTCTCACTCTCTCTTTTCTTTCGCTATGTATTTGCTGACTTGGAATTTTCCTATTGGTCAGATATGTAAAATAGATAACTAATTATCTATTGATTAGAAAATTATGTATAAATAGTCAATAAAATGAGAAAAATAAGACCTATCTAATGATACCAATTTTTTTGACTAAATCCAATGTTTAATAACATGTGATTCTAATGGATATAATAAAATAGGAATTAACTTGTAAAATTCATAACTAATATTCTATAAGTTAGAAAAATATAATAAAATATGTTTTGAACTCATAATAACACATAGTAAAATGTAGCACAGTTTTCATAACCTAATTCACACATTAAAAAAGGTGTTTTCTAGGGTTTTGAATGATGAATTTGAAATTGACACAAAATCTACATATGTGATTAATAGGTTCTTGTAAGCCTAGGCATGGACCTAGATTGGACTTTGGACTTGTATAGACTCTGAAGTGAGGTATGTTTGCATCCCCGATTATTTTTTTTAGCAATAACCAATTTTCTTCTTTCCCTTGGTCCTATGGACATTAGCCTACACATTATCTTGTCTTTTGGAAATTATGCTTCATGTGAAGTATCTTATTTATTACTGATCTTGTGATCATATTATTTGATTTGACATTCTCTTAGAATCTTTATTATACTTTGTTCATGGTGGAACTCTAAATGATGACATGTGATGTCTTTTGCCCACTTGTGGGGTGGATGTATATGTTGGTCACTTTGTTGTGACTACTTTTGTATAATCTAACTATACTATATACTTGCCTCTACATCAAACATGCTATGTGATTCAGTAGCACTAGAGTAGTGTAATTGCATTGTTTTTTAGGTAGTATGCCCCATTATTATTGGGATGGAGGTGGTGGTGCCCCATACCCGAGTTTCAAATTTGTGAGGCTTGGCCCATGTTATATATTTGGGAGTTTAACAGTACGTCATTCTCTATTAGGTTTCACATTTGTGATGCTTGGCCGCCTTTGTCTTTATATTATTCTAGGGCTCTGTTTATCTCACATGCATGCATGTTAATGATTGTGGGGTGTGTGCCCTACTTTCTTTGTATGTGCTAGTATGGCACAATTTTATTTGTTTGATTATGGCAAGTATCTCCTTATTGTTGTTCTTTTCTTGAATGCCCTTTTGGGTAGTCCTTTTCTCTTTCATGGGAAGCCTTTTATATTTGTAATCCTTTGTTCCCTATATTGCTCAATTTTCTTTTTTGTATGCACATACCAGCCTTTGATGATGTCTTCTATTTTCTCTTCTTGCTGGGGGTATGCTTCCAACACTAGGTGAAGGATATGGAGGACATGGCATAAAGTTATCACTACTACAAAACCTACCTTTAGTGTAAGTTATTTAAGGCCTTTAGTGTCGGTTTCTAAGCGACACCTATGTGGGCGACACTAAAATCTCACCCATTACGCGTCGGTTCCAAAACCGACGCCCAAACTCTTCGCGCGCCACCGAAATCGTGCCTGTTTCCTGTGGCGCAAAGGTATAGGCGTCGGTTATTAGATAAGAAACTGAAACCATATACCTTCGTGCCACAGAAAGGGCGCCATCTTTCCCACTATCAGCGTCGGTTATTAGATAATAAACCGACGCCATATACCTTCGCTCCACAGAAAAGGCGCCATCTTGGCCACTATCAGCGTCGGTTATTAGATAATAAACCGACGCCATATACCTTCGCGCCACAGGAAACAGGCGTCAATTATTTATATAAAACCGACACTATAACTTTGTGTGTCGGTGTTATACAAATAACCGACACATATTGTTTTTTTTTTCTGTCAGTCTGCAGACCTGCTATGGCTGGTCGCAGGATGAGAAACATGCAGTTAACTGTAGGTTTTACGACATCCATTGATATCAGCCAACAACAGGCCACAAACCTGCAAATTTAACAACAAAAATATTCACACATGCATTTAGCAATACAACCTGCAGTTCCATTTTATTTTCACACATTTAGAAACATTCATGTAGCTAGCAATCTGTAGTTCCATTCATTCACATTCACACATGTGGAAACATTCATATAGCAACCAACACTTTCATTCATTTTCACTCAGACACATGTAGAAACATCTAGACATGTAGAAACATTCACACATATATTATAATTCAGAAATTCATTTACAAAATATCATTCTTTAGTCATTATTCGCTATCAACATCCCAATTATATTTTAAAACCCCCATTATTTGTATGGCTGCTTCCCAGTCTTCTCTTACTTCATTTAATTCTCCCATCGTATAGGGAGCATGTACATCTGGTAAGTCTGTTCCTGTAGTGGGGTCAGCTTTAAACACCTGTAAAGAGAATGATGTATATATATAATTAATGAGCTATAAATAAGATTGATATATTTCATATTATCTAATGAGACTATATAATACCTGAGCAATACAATCGATGTCCATACAACATGACAGACTAACACATATATAGTACATAACAACAACAACGTCGAATTTACATACAACACTAGCTTAGTACATATATAGTGGGACTAAGGTGACGATCCCACCTGCTAAAACAGGTTACCGAAAACTACATGTTATGACTGGGAGGTCGTGATTCAGTAACCGTATTCATTAGCAGGAGGACAAACAGATCCACCTGCTAATGCATACGGTTGCTGAATCACGACCTCCCAGTCGTAACATGTAGTTGTCGGTAACATGTTTTAGCAGGTGGGATCGTCACCTTAGTCCCACTATATATGTACTAAGCTAGTGTTGTATGTAAATTCGGCGCTGCTGTTGTTATGCACTATATATGTGTTAGTCTGTCATGTTGTTATATGAATCTGAAGCACTTGTGTGTGCTGCACTTTATGTATTGTATATGTATCCTGCTTCTCTTCATTGGGGCTTCTTTTGCTGTTTCATGGCTTGCTGCCTATATATCTATATAACCTTTGGCGAATGCCTGCATATCCTCTTGGACCCATTATGTGGTCGTAACATATAGTTGTCGTTGAGCATCACTGATAGCCTAGTTAGTTATCACATTGATTTGGTTCGTAACAATAAAGGTTAATCTTGAATAGGTGAATACATAAAAATGTATATTAATTAAATTGGGAGTGGCGCTTAATACCTTGAATTCATCTGTTTTTCTTTGGGTAACAAACTCCTCCCAGTCTTTGGGGTCCAAGTAGTTCCATTGTTGTGTGGCTTCCTTCTTCCTATATTTATTTTTCAAAGAGAATACAAACAAAAATTATTAGTGTAGAGTTAGTGAAATACTGATCAATGTCTAAAATTGGAATCAATCAAGAACCTATTCTCAGCATCGCGTATGTAATCTCGGGTGAGATTGGTCCTATAGTTCTTTAGCACCCTCCCACAATGTTTAGCATTTGTATTAACTAGAAGATAATGAAACATCAAATCATAAAATGATATTGATATTAAAAAAGTAAACATTTAGCTTCAATAAAAAAATATAAACATGCATGCCTCTAAAATTGTGATCTTTTATCAATTAACAATCCTTCATTGTGATATCCGCACACATATAAGTCATCATTAGCTTCATTATTTTGTGGAGTTGGCAACCCAACTGAGAATGGACTGGAGTCATCATATTTATCATAGTACTCTTCTTCATCTATAGGATCTTCAATGAACTGTCTTTTACCATGAAGAACAACCGACCATTTATCATTTGCAGGATCATCGATATAAAATACTTGTTTCGCCTATGATGCCAATATGAATGGTTCAGCCTTCTCGCCAATCTTTTCAAAGTTCACTAAAGTGAAACCCAATTCATCCACTATAACTCCTTTGCTGTTATCAACCCAATTACATTTGAAGAGCGGAATTCTGAAATCTATGTAGTCAAATTCCCATATCTCTTCAATGACACCGTAATATGACATTTTAGCTTCACGTGGACTCTTATCCTTTGCACTTGCAAAAAACATAGTCGATGCTTGAAGGGTGACCCCACTGTTTTGGACGACACTCTTATCATCTTGGCGCTTTGTGTAATATGTGAATCCATTAATGTCATACCCTTCATAAGACATAACAGTCAACTTTGGTTTAAAGGCGAGACATTTGATAGTTTCAGTAATATCATCTGGTGTTTGAGATAGTTGATGTAAGACTTTATCTTTAAACCACTTAATAAAAGTCTTATTATGCTCTCTAGCAAGCCACATTGTATTGGCTCGAGGATATTGTCTTTTGATGAAATTGGTATGTTCCTCGATATAAACGTTCACTTCGTCCATGTTGTGTAAAATATACAAATGACCTTGCTCCAACTGCTCACGACTGATTACTTTCACACGTGATCCCAAAATTCCTTTGCCAAATAGCTCGTCAATATTCTTGTCATTATCAGGAGTGTCATTGCCACTGAGAAAGTCATTGCAGAAATCCATAACCTCTCTCGCCACATAACCTTCAATAATACTCCCTTCAGGCCGATAACGGTTTCGAACATCACCTTTAAAAATGCTCATGTATCATTCAAAGGGATACATCCAATGCAAGAAAACCGGTCCCAAGATTTTCACTTCCCTAGTCAAGTGGACAACAAGATGTACCATGATATCAAAGAACAAAGGAGGGAAATACATCTCAAGCTGACATAGGGTAACAACCACTTCTCTTTGCAAATTATCGAGAGTCTCAGGGTCAATAACTTTGCTACAGAGACTGTTGAAAAAGAAACAAAGTCTGGTGATTGCAAACCTTACATGCTTCGGCAATATAGATCGAATTGCCACGGGCAATATTTGTTGCATTAGAGTGTGACAATCATGAGATTTAAGACCTATCAACTTCAGATCTTTCATTGATACCAATCTACAGATGTTGGATGAGTAACCATGTGGCACCTTAACATTTACCAAGCATTCACAAAAAGCTTTCTTCTCCTTTCTAGACAACGTGTAACAAGCGTGAGGTAAGTATGTTCTTTTATTACCCATTTCACGTAATTCTGTTAATTCTGACCTTATTCCCATTTCACGTAGGTCCAGTCTGGATTTTATCCCATCTTTAGTCTTACCTGGTATATTTAACAGAGTACCAATGATGCTATCACAGACATTTTTCTCAACGTGCATTACATCGATACAATGTCTGACTGTCAAAGAACTCCAATAAGGAAGATCCCAAAATATTGACTTCTTCTTGAATGAAGAATTGTCACTTCGTGTAGTACATTGTGATCTCTTACCAAATTCATTGACAAAGTCTTTTACTCTTTCATAAACAACCTCCCTTGGTATAGGTTTAGGTGCACTGCGTTCCTCATTCAATCCATTGAATGATTTGCACTTCCTACGATACGGATGGAATTTTGGAAGAAACCTTCGATGACCGAGATATACATTCTTACCGCCATGTTTTAGTCTTGTTGAATCAGTGTTCTCTTCACATATAGGACACACTTTAGCTCCTTTGACACTATATCCAGACAAATTCCCATATGCTGGAAAGTCATTAATAGTGCAAAACAACATAGCATGCAAACGAAATGTCTCTCTTTGTGAAGCATCATAGGTCATCACAACTTCACCCCAGAGTTTCTTTAAGTCATCAATCAGAGGTTCAAGATAAACATCGATGTCATTTCCAGGTTGTTTAGGGCCCGATATCAACAACGATAACATTACATACTTATTTTTCATACACAACCAGGGAGGAAGATTGTATATAACAAGCATGACTGGCCAAGTGCTATGTTGGCTGCTCAATGTCCCGTACGGATTCATCCCGTCTGTACAAAGCCCAAGTCTTAGATTCCTGACTTCTTCACCAAATTCAGGGTACAATACATCAATCTTCTTCCACTGTGGGGAATCAGACGCATGTCGTAGGATCCCATCATTATTTTTTTTAACATCTGCATGCCACCTCAAATTCTTCGCATCTATCGGATTGACAAACAAGCATTGAAACCATGATATTATAGGTAGATACCACATCACCTTGGCAGGAGAACCAGTTTTGGACTCCCCCGAAGTCGTCAATTTATACCGTGATGCACCACATTTTGGACAATCTTTCAAATCCGCATAGTCCTTTTGAAATAATACACAATCATTCAGGCATGTGTGTATCTTCTTGGCATCCATTCCCATTGGGCACACCAATTTCTTTACTTGGTATGTTGAGATTGGCAGCTCGTTTCCTTCAGGAAGCATTTCTTTCAACAAAGACAACAATGACGTGAAGCTTTTGTCGCTCCATCTATCGTTAGCTTTCAACTTATACAATCTCAACACAGCGTTAAGTTTCGTAAACTTAGTACAACCTGTGTATAACGGAATCTCAGCATCATGCACAATGTTTCTAAAAATGGGAGGTGGATCGGTGTGCTCTACCCCACAACTATCCAGCATCGCATCAACGATGTCTACTGGAACTGGTTCATTCACATCTACGTCATTATAGGCAATTTCTTCTTCCACACAAGCACTGCTATCGACATCCACTGGTTTCGGGTTTGAAATCTCTCCATGCCAGTACCATTATGTATAGCCTTGTATAATCCCGTTGCACATGACATGAGTTTTGATTTCGTCACTAGTGTTGACTTTCAAGTTGTTACCGCAATGCCTACATGGAAAGTAGAACCTATCTCCAGGTTGTTTCCTATGTTCCTCGGCAAATCTAATGAACTGGTCAAGACCAGAAATAAACTCTGGGGTGCAGCGATTGCGAATGGACATCCATGATCTATCCATTCTATGATCAAAGATAAAACAAGTATATATTAGGACAATTAGGGTCTAGGGTTAAAAAATACATGTGATGTCATTATTATATATAATAAATGTGTACCACCTATCCATTCTTGAACACCTAATCTCACTAGTAAGTGTATAATGTGTATTGGGTTTTCAAGAAAATTTCGGCAGCATTTCCCCGTTGTTCTCCAAGTACATATGTACTTAGAGAACAAACGGGGAAATGCTGCTGAAATTTTCTTAAAAACCCAATACACATTATACACTTACATCCTAAGTGAGATTAGGTGTTCAAGAACAGTCCCAAACTGGGGACTATCCAAGATTTACTCCTAATGAGTAAATCTTAGACGAGTTTCTAGGCCAACAAATAATGTGTTGTCATTCTTATACCTAAAATCCTAGTTCTTCAAGTTAGGGTGATTATTGATGTCTTTACAGTTCATCATTAAGCAAGAAGGGTGATTAGGATTCTCACCAAGAACGGGTTTTGATTTTCTATACAATTTTATAAAAAAATGCACATGTATGCATATATATACTATACTTAAGTTAAAGATATAAGTAAAGTAAACTTACCCAATATATACCATATGAGTAAGTATGTCATATTAAAATAGACTATACAATATGAGAAAATAGTAGTGTAATCATGCAAATGGGAACATTCATGGGAACACACACTTCAGTTATAAGCATTCATGTAGCAACTTTCAGTTCCATTCATTAATCTCTTTTTACATCCACACACAGGGGTGTACCCCTAAACAGTAACTAAACAAAGGGGTTGGTGTACCCCTAAACATACGCATAATTAAAAAAACTATTAATACAGACAAGTCTAGATAGATAGACAACTAAATACTACACCAACATGGTCCCGCATCAGTAACTTCGAGGACTTATCATTGTGGCGATCTTCTCCTGAAGTTCAGAATAGAAAGCAGCTATGAGTATTGATTGCTTTCAAACAAAAAGTGTAAACACAAATTTTTTGTGTTGACAATTATATTTGTTAATTGGACTTACCGTGGTCTTTTTGATGATGAAGCTGTGTCACGAAGCTCGTCACTGTATTTAGACGAATCTGAACTGACAGGGGCCTCAGATTTAGATTCGTCCGAGCTGATATGCGACGACGTGCGCTCATACCGCAGTAGATGATCGGGGGTCTCGCAGTTGCTGTTGGTTATCCAAACTTTGATGGAATTATGGCCAACTGGACGGAGAAAAAGCCTGTTGCAACGGACCACATGCATCTCTCCAATCCAATCACGCCAACCGGATTTTGATACAAGATTTCCCACCAAATCATACTCAACCTCGATAACATGTGAATAATTGCCAAAAGTTAGGGTCACTTTACCAGGCATGTAGTGTCTTCCTTTTAGAAAACGCCAATGTTTGGGTATGACCAATTGGTTTAAGGAACGATCATCTAGGATGATGTCCAATTGTTCTTCAATAGGGAACGTTAACATTGACATAGAGGCCCAGTTCATAATGACTGTTATGGGTGGACAGAGACTGCATAATATTAGTATTAACAAAGTGTAAGTACATATAATGATGTTATATATTTTCAGAAAAAGTTGTATAACATCAGTTAACCTTTTATTGCTTGTCATAACCAACTTTATTGTGGTAGACATGATAGCTTGAAAAGAAGTCTACATATGTACTTAGAGAACAAATGAGGAAATACTACTGAAATTTTCTCAAAAATCCAATACACATTATACACTTACATCCTAAGTGAGATTAGGTGTTCAAGAACAGTCCCAAATCGGGTACTATCCAAGATTTACTCCTAATGAGTAAATCTTGGACGGGTTTCTAGGTGCTTACTAAAATAGAACCATTATATGGAACTAATCCTACATTATACACATACTTTTCCTGAGTAAGATAATGTGCACTTCATGGAATTATTAAGATCTGAATATATATAAGTTGTTTCTACCTACTTTGATGGGATTTTATAACATTCAAGTCTTCCATTTAAGGCATTAGATACATATATTGCAGTCCATTGTGTTGAGATAAGAATCCCATGTGATACACACGATTGAGAATCTTTCACGATACTAGGAAAATACACAACTAGATATTCATTTCAGTGTTAGACATTCATTTAGGTGTTCCTGATAACTCGTAGGTATGCACAACTATATATAAAACAATAGACTTGTCACACATAAAACACCCTATACAACTATAAAACAAAAAAGTATTAAGATATGCATGATACAATAACTATTTTGCATCACATTACAGCAGACTTATCATTGATACCTTACTAACTTATTTCTACATTTACATATCATCACTTGATCAAAATTACATGTATTGTATAGACAATAGAGGATTCAACTCAATAGAAGCACAAAATCAATACCTAAACCCTAAACACAAATAAGTAAATAACTTAAAAAAAAATAAAAAAATGCCCAACAGCTGCTTGGGCGTGCCTTGGCACCACCCAAGCAGCCGCCGGAGCAGAGGAAGAAGGAAGAAGGCATGGCGGGCGGGCATACCTTGAGGGCAGAGGAGAGCAGCGGCCGGAGCACAGCAACCACCGGTGGAGGCGGCGACAAAGAGAGGAGAAGCGCCGACGAGGACACGGAGCAGCGGCGGCGAGGGCACGGAGCAGCGGCGAGGGCACAGAGCAGCGGCGAGGGCACGGAGCAGGAGCACGGACGGCCGCCGGTGAGCACAGAGGGCAGGAGAAGGAGCAGGAGCACGGCCGCCGGTGAGCACGGAGCAGCGGCGAGGGCAGGAGCAGGAGCATGGAGCGGCGGCGGAGGAGCAACGACCGGCAGGGGCGAGCAAGAAATCGCCGGATCTAACTGAAATCGGGAATGAAACTGGGAAAGGGGAAGAGAAGCTCGCGCTGGTGAGCTATTAAGTTGACAACAAGCGTTGGTTATTCTAATAAACTGACAAATAAACCAACTGTGTCGGTTCTATTCCAAAAACCGGCACCTATACTATATTATAGTCGTCGGTTTTTAACTAAAGGTCAACCGACACCTATTCCTGTCTCGCGAATACCCTTTAGTCGTCGGTTATTTATTTATGAACCGACGACATATGTCAAATTTTGGAGGTAATTTTTTCGCTGGAATTTTGGTTTTGGTGGTTGATTTTAGGTGTCAGTTTTTTATTAATTAACCGACACTTAATAAAAGCGGTACCCGTGTCTGGTCGACCTTCACAGATTGTATGTCGGTTTATGTTATAAACCGACACTGTAGAGTTTAGGTGTCCGTTTATGTATACAACCGACACCTTGAAAAGTGACTTTATAAGCCATTTCTGTAGTAGTGTATGGAGTTAGCTTGAGAACTTAAAGCTTGGAGACAATCTTGATGTGGTTTAGATTTCCCTCTACATGGATCCTTATGATGTACCTTACATGTAATTTTAAGATGTTCTTTTGTAACCTTATGTGAAATTGAATTAGTTAATATTTTTATTCTGTTGCTACACTTTGGTTGTTTTGTATACCATTAATAAGATTTGAAATTTTACACCCACTCCAAGCATACCTTTAAAGTGTGTTTGGACTAGAGGTTCAATTCTTCAAATTTTTAGTAGGGAGTGGATCCCCTCTGGGTCCCACTCTTTACAGTAATGAGATATGATAGGGAAAAATGAGGAAAGTAATCGAGAAAATTGTAGTATGTAAGGAGGAAAGTAACTGGAAAAGAGAAGGAAAAGGATGAAAGTGATATAGAGAGAGAAGATAAGTGATGAGTGAAGTAACGGGAATCGGGGAGAGGGAAATAATGAGGAAGACAATGGTAATGAATTAATGAGAGGAGAGAAGTAATGAATATGATGGAAGTAATGATATGAGGGAAGTACTGAGAGGAGGGGAAAGGAAGGAAGTAATGAGAGGGGGGAAGTAATGAAGAAAAAGTAGGGAAGTATGAGAAGGTGTGTATGTGCCCATTTTGTACAACAGTAGGTATTAGTGGGTGCATGTGAACAATGTTTGGACATGTATACCATATTATTGGGCATGTATCAACAAGTTTGGGCACCGATACACAATTAGTGTGAGCATGTATCAACTTTTATGTGTGCATGTAACCCCTTTTATGGGCATATATACCCATTTATGGACGCATATCCTCATGTAAGAAATTGTTTTAGCCTCACTATTTGGACCCTTATACCAATTTAGGGTGTGCATCAATAAATGCCCATACACAATGTATGTATTAACTTGTATGGACGTGTGTATCCCCTTTTATGGGTTCATATTAATATGTTTGGACATGTATACCCATTTATGGTGTGTATCTTCATGTATGTGATTCTTCTAGCCTCATTGTTTGGGTGCTTATACCAATTTATAGGTGTGTAACCCCTTATATAGGCATGTATCAACATATTTGGGCACAAATACACAATGTATGTGTGTATCAACTTTCATTGCTCGTGTAACCCCTTTTATGGGTGTGTATCATCTTGTTTGGACACTTATAACACACGAGTGATTGTGCCAGTCTCACTGTTTAGGCGCTTATAGGGTGTGTAACCCCTTTTATAGGCGCTTATCAACAGGTTTGGGCGTTGATGCATTTATCAACATGTTTGGGCGTTGATACATAATGTTTGCATGTATCAACTTTCATAGGTGTGTGTAACCCCTTTTATGGGTGTGCATCATCCTATTTGGGTTCTTATAATTATTTCTGAGCGCATACAAATCACGATTTGTAGGTGCCTATTCATCATTAATAGGTGCACTCACAAATAGTTAAAAGGCGCTCAAGAATGATAAATATGCGCCTACTCTCATTACTCCTATCTTTCCTCATTATTTTCCTATTTCCTTATACTTCCCTCCTATTTTTTCATGAGTTCCCTCCTCTCCCCTACTCTCACTACTTCCCTCTTTTCTCATTACTTCCCTCATTTTTGGTATACATTCCTACTATTTTCTCATGAATTTCCTCCTCTCCCCATTACTTCCCTCCTATTCCCTCATTATTTCTCTCCTTTTTCCCACAATTTTCTCCTCTTTTATTTTTATTCTTTCCCAAAAAGTAAGAAAAAAATAAGAATACAACAAGAGGAAAGGTGGTGGGGACAGAGTGGTAGGGAGTATAACCAATGGTAGAGGTGGTAGAAGGTAGTATGGGTAGCATGTAGGCGGGTAGGGAGGGGACTATTAGGACAACATGTGTGGAAGGGGGTGGTTTTGTTGCATGTGAGATGTGCATAAGGAGTGAGTGTTCCCAAAATTTATTCCTTTTGTATTTATGTTTTTAGAGAAGTTCTAGTTCTATCGAGTTCTTTTCTCATGATGTTCTTAAATTGTTTCTGAGCGTATGATTTATATTTTTTTTATTGAACGGTTGGATGGTGATGGGGTTATTTTTGGTACCCTATATTTTAAAATTGGGTGCTCAAGCCATCATCTTGTGCAATTTGGCAGCCAACGCATTAGATATATCGAATGTCTCCAACCTAGAAAAGACTACAATTGGAATTCTTTGGTAAATATATTTTGAACCCTAAAAGGGTACAAATTATAAGACACACATGGTTACATGTGACTCACACAGGAAATGATGCAAGAATCTACATCTAGCTAACTTATCTAAGACCCCAATTTCTCTTAACAATATAATTCAGTTCAGGTTCACAATCATAGCTCATACCTAGCTATGCTCGCTATCTACATGATTAAAATTCATGGTAAAAGCAATATTAAATAATGGCAACACCATGCCATATAGAGGATCATTCAAATTCTATCCTTCTCATAATTAGGGTTAGGGTTTCTTCTTATAGTAAATTATGGTTTTCAAGTTCATAATTACATTTCTCATGTGATTAGTACATGTTTCTCTCTCTTCCTTATTAAAATATTGATCACAACACACTCATTACATTAGCTAAATCAACTTTAGGGTTTATCATCCCCATACTTAGTAAAGTGCATCCATATTATTACTTAAAAATGTATCAACTAGTGATAATCAAAGTGTACCGACCCACACTCATCAAGGTGTGTCAGCCTACACTCATCAAGGTGTGTTGTCCTAGGCATCTCAACCTACATACTAAACCTTGTGTCGGCCTAGACACATGTGTATGTGTCAGCCAAGGCACATCAAACGTATCAGTTTAGAGGTGCTTGAGGTATATCAGCCATAGTGTATTCTCATGTGTCGGCCACACTATCACATTGTGTATTGGGCTACTCAATTAACTAGTGTGTCAACCATACCATAATCTAGTGTATCAGACACACCATCATATTGGGATATTAGCCTCTAGGGCATGAGTTGTCTTAGGTTAGTCCTCATCAACACCTTTTATTCTTTCATCTATCGACCTCACCACTACTTGGAGTGTTAACCAAGACCTCAAGGGATGTGTTACCCACATCTTCACATGGTGTGTCAGACTAAGTGTGTCACCCATAACACTTGTGTTGGGCTAGAGGGATATCAAATTGTGAGTGTATCAGATTAGGGTTAGGGTTGTCCATGACGTCCTCTATACTCAACTAAGGCTTCATAATTTGATACTGCATCTTACAAGACATTCCCTTAGTCATGATGGGTTAGTATCATTAAGGCATATCATTTTATGGTGTCTAACATATGGGCCTAACTCATGTAGGTCATGATGAATTAGCAACATATCGCTTAAGCATCACAAGTCATAACGACCATCCATGTTATAGTGTGAGTGTGTGTTAACTTGTCCATCTTCCAGATATCGATCTACCCTATTCTTCATCCTTAGGTGATAGGTTAGACAACTGCAAGGACGGTAGTCCTTCACATGTAACAAACTAATAGGAGGTTATGAATTTATGTGTATCAGTTTACATTCATACACCTTTGTATCGGGTTAGGGTTTCCACAAAATGACATCAGTTATATTGGTTTATGCATAGAGTTTCTCATCATCTTCAATCTCCAACCCTACGTCCATTATTACTCTAGTTCATGGAAAATGCCCCATATATCCATTAGAACTTTTAGAATCATCATTTAATCAAGGAAAGTCAAATTAGAAAAGGAATCATCAAGTATTGCATGGTAGAGAGTGAATAATAATAAAGTTGAGTTCAAGTTATATAATCCACCTCACACTAAACTTCAAGCTTCAAAGATACATGTTCCCAAGGTTGAAGATGACTTATCAAAAGTCCTAGACTTGATCATAACACATCTATATGAAAGGAGATACCATAGTAAGGAACTTGGTAGAGAAGGAAAGAAAGAAAGGAATCATGATCCGAGAAGCATAATCTTTCTAAGGTAGAAGATGATCATGGATTTACCTAGGGAAATTTTCTTGGCTTTCCCCTTGCTCCTTAGCTCCTAGGGTCGTCTACCAAGCAAGAGATGGTAATGGAGTTAAAAGGTTTACTAGGAGGTGAAAAGAGGGGTATATATAGTTGAGGCTCATGAAAGAGAGTGTGGGTAAGGTGTCATCACCATGTGCACTTAGGTGACACGTGTTCATGCATGGTGACACCTTGAAACCATGATTATATCTGTTGGGTTTTAGGGGAGACAGAGAAGGCAGCGGAAACAAAAAAAAATTTCTCCCCCAAACCCAGCACGAGGAAACGCGTCAACGTCTATATAATAGGAAAGGATGGTTTGTGGAATCATACCTTGTCCCAAGGCTTGCTTGGCGACAATACCTCACGCTATGTGCGGTCTTCAACTCTGGTCTTGGATGGTGTCTGTGCAGCTCCTGGTCGCACCGGGACTGATGACTCCTCCTCTCACCGGACTGTCGGATGACAGTTGTCCTCCTGAGCGGCAGTGACCTCCCGCCTCTATAGTAGTCCACACGGACCACCTGGAACTCCACACTCACTCCTTGTCCCACAAGGAAGTGGAAGGATTCACACCCTCCTGTTGACGTACTAGTCGCCAACACACTCTCATGCCTCCAGTTGCAACTGTAGTTGTCCTTCCCTTGTTGCACCTCCCTTTTTTGGGAAGCACTTGCTCGGGCTCTCTCTTGGTTACCAAAACCAGAGAGAACGACAACTTTGCAGAGCAACTGGTTGCACTGAATTGTACTTTGAGAAGCCCCCAATACCCCTATATATATAGGAGGGTCATGGGACAGGGTTCTCCATCCCGGGCAATGCATGACTAAAAGAAGGAGTAGAAGGGTTTGATATTTTCCACAAAACAACCAACTCGCAACCTGAACCGGTCGGTTGGAGCACCAACCGATCGGTTGGGATCCATGAGCCGATCGGTTCACTTTTGAACCGGTCGGTTCGTGGTCCTGATCAGTTCCCGATTGACTTTCCTTCTTTTGTTTCTAATTGGTATCGAATACCAATCCTTGTTCCAATCAAATTGGGCAAGTGAAACGCAAGGAAAATTCTCACCGACCTGACTTTCCCAACTTGCTCGGTTGCACCAGTTGAACTGATCGTTTCAACACTTGAACCGATCATTTCACTCTGACCATGAGCCGATCGACTCAACACTTGAACCGACCGGTTCAGCAACCTCAACCGACCGGTTCAACACTTGAACCGATCGGTTGGGAGTACAGGTTGTGCAGAATTAATCAAATGCGATTTCAATCAATCCGATACTCCAATCAATATGTCCAACACCTTGAACAATATGATATTGAGCTATCAATTGATTGAGTGTTTAATTGAACTACTAAACTCCTTTAGTAATCAATCTAAACATTGCTTGTGGACAAAAATCCTCTTCCAGGTTAAATCCTATGTGTGTGACCCTGTAGGTCCATTTCACGTTGGCAGTGAAAGTCTATAACACTTATGATTTCACAAGTAAAGAGCGGTGCCTAGTCACACATCAGTTCTACCCAAGTGAAAGTAGAAAGTTGGAGAACAACTTTCATCCTACAATCTGTGAATGGTGTTACAGTGAATGTATAATTCCTTTGTCACTGATATCCCGAATGAACTCAAGGCATGGAACAGTCATCCTGTCAACGTTCATTCACTTTCTTGATCTCAGAGTAGATTGAAGGAGATATGTATGACACCAATATCACATACTGATTCACACATGCATGCACATGCCTATCTCAATCCTACTCATCAAGTGGCCATGGATATCAAAATCCCTCAGGAGGGACAAATCCCATATCTATCACTCACCCCTCAAAAGCCCCATGTGTCAAAGCCACCCAATCATCACCTTTATAACAACCCATGTTTCAGGACTGCGTTTGATGATGTCAAAGTGTGCCCAACGACATGTGTTGAGTGTAGTGATTTCAGGTCAAAGAATCACACTCACCACCATCACTGTGAGTACTGACTGTGACTACCATGTCATGGTTCCATGTGTCAAACTCACGGTGGGTCTGTCCGATACACTTGTTCTCTAACAAGTACCTATGTGTTTGGTTTGATATCTCTATATCATGACTAATGAGATTCTGTCATCAACCAACACCATAATCTAGTCTTGTGTGTCATTGCTGTCTATCTACCTTCCACAATGACATCCGACTAGGGACATAACAAGAATGTACAAACTCTTAGCATCCGTATGATCTCATCGTTCAGGTCATGAACCTGAAGGCATACGTCATTGAGTACTGTCATTCTCTAGACATTCAATCTGTTCTATCACTATCTCATATGACTGAACCAGAAAGAATTGGAAGCTTGCCTTTGATGTTTATCAAATCAATCTTAATGTATCCCACCAATCATCCCATGATTGGCTCTCAGGGCATACATACCAACAGACTCCCACTTGCACTGCGAGCCAATCACCCTTGAATCATATTCACAGTGATCTTCAAACATGTCCCACATGTTACTGTGCTCTAGTGCCAACATAGTGAGTAATGGAAACACCTTTCCAAAGTCAGTGTAAATTGCATGTCTCTCATCTCTTCACTGCACGTCACACGTATGAGATGGAGTTGCCGTAATATGCGATCTAGTATTCCTTTGCTAACTTTTAGCCACATTGCATGATCAAGGATTCCAAACTTGTCATCAATGAGTGGAATGTCTTATAAGTTCATCTCATGAACTTCTAGATCCATATAGTATCTACTGCTGTTCTCTAACGCATAGATACTTGACATTTTCCTTTTGAACGACTTTATTGGAACGTTTCCAATTATCAACAAACTTTCACTTTTATATATCTTATATATATTTTGCGATTAATTTTCTGTCCTTTCAGAAGTTCGCATCAATGTAACTCTTTACATCGAACTCTTCCTTATCTCCATGGAACTAGTACTTCACAAGTACATATCAAGTTCTCATGGTATTCCAGTAACCCTTACTGGAAGTAGACATACATCCACTCGTTATGTCCCACATATGAGTTATCAGGATGAGCACATCATATTGTCATGTCCTACATACAAGATGATGAATGCATTTTATTCTTGCCATGTCTATACATGCAAGATAATGGGATGATTACATACATGATAGATCCATATCTATTCTTAGTGTTCCCAATCTTCATAAGAATTGGACACTTGGCCTTGGGATACTAACTCCATGTAGCATGGACAAGTTTTCTCCCACTGAATATGTGCATACTGAACACTTCAGTACAGATTGCCAATGTATGCTTTCTCTTTTCAGGTTAAGAGGTTTTCGAGAACTATCTCTATAGATCTCTATTCCTATCACATAGGAAACATCTCTATCTTCCTTAAAGATAATTTCCACTTTTTGGATTTCCATTCTAGAACATTTCCATTTCACATCAACATGTGGAATGTGAACACGCTCCCACTAAATCACAGATCCCTTCTTTATCTTTGACATATCAATCAAACCCTTTGAATTTATCATCAAAGTAAAGATCCAATTATGAGTTGCTTGTACTCAATCAATCACATTGATTAGTCCATTGTAACTTATAGACTTTATTTGCATTAGTGGATTTATAAACCTTATAGGTTGTGTCACGTACACATCCTTGTTTTATTCCTCATAGGAATGCGATTTTAGTATCCATATGCCAAATGTCTTAGTCATTAAATTGCAATCAACAAGCATCATCCTTCTCAAAATGTTATCCATGTGTCTTAACACTTAAGACTCATTTGCACTTATGGATTTCATCCAATGAGTGGTACCATCAAGGTCATACCTTATGGTTCAAATGGAAATCATTTAGGGTGTAATGATCATAAATCATAACTCAAAATTCGGTTCCTCATATTCATCTAGATAGTTGACTCATCACATGAAAAACTCATCACATAGATAATTGAGGTGTATCTGTTAAGGAGATAAGAACTCACAACCCTTGTGATTCTTAATTTCTTTTATTAGTGTGGGGTATTAATTTATTAAGAGGAATTCAGTTATTTGATAATCATTCTCTAACTCCTTAGAGTATGATTCCTTCTTAATTTAGACATCACCATGCCTTAATCATGAGTTCACTATGATACTCTATCATAATCACTCAAAAGGATCTCAAACATTTGGTCCAAGTATTTCATTCATTGATCTCATCAAGAATTAACACTTTACCAAATTTGTACTTCATCTATGATAATCTTGAACACTTCAAGATACTCATATTGGTATTTCTCTAAACACCATTTGAAGTATTAGCACTCATTCCAACAGGTATGTAAACACATCACATGTATTATACCTAATAGGATAATCATTCTCTCACTACCATTAGTGAAGATTGATTAATCATGTCCAAGATATTCATGTCTCTTACTGGTTCTCTAACCAAAAGAGTCTAGATTTATCCATCACATGGAAACTAGAAATGAATTTCTCATGATTGATGCTAATTTGATTGTTTGAGTTATCAAATAACTTTTAGGTATCATTTTATCTTATGCATATCGAATACCACAAGATAAACAAGGCATTGCCACAAAGATCATATCTTTAAGATTGAAAACTCAACTTTATTAATTGCCATCATTGTCATACAATACGCAAAATAAAGTGTTTCTATCTTTTGGCAATATATGAAATAGCAGTTCATAACTGTATTGCATGCCTTGTAGGCCGAAAATAAACTAAAGTACTCTATCTATGGTGGCAACACTTGCCCCAATTATGAGTGCTTTACACTTTACATCTTGGTATCATATACCTCAAAAAGTGTTACAAGTTTACTTTCATGACACCTTTAAGTAGAGGCTTCAGTCGCCTCCTTCTTCTTTTGTTCTTCCAGATAGAGAGGACAATTCCTTTTCCAATGTCCTGGCTTTTGACAGTGGTGGCAATTTCCTTTCTTGGTCACGCCTCCCTTGGCCTTGAGAGCTGAAGTCGTCTTGGGCTCCTGGCTAGCATCAGAACCTTACTTAGCTTTGCCCTTGCCCTTGCGCTTGGACTTGCCTTTCTTTCCCGTGATTACCATAACAGACTTGGGCTTGTCCTTCTTCATATGTATCTCGACTGTCCTCAACATGCCCAACAACTCTGACAGTGGCCTATCAAAGTTGTTCATGTTGTAGTTCATCACAAACTGACTGTAAGATTCTGGCAACGATTGCAGTATCACGTTAGTAGCCAACTCTTGGCTCAGTGGAAATCCCAATCTTTGCAAGTTCTCCACATACCCAATCATCTTGAGTGTGTGAGGACCAATTGGATCTCCTTCTATCATGACACACTTGAATAGCGCCCTAGAAGCATTGTATCTCTCTTGCCATGCCTGATCTTCATACATGTTCCTGAGATGCTGAATCATCTCTATGACACCCATGTTCTCATGTTGTCTCTGCAACTCATGGTTCATTGAACATAGCATCAAGCACTTAGCATCAATGGCATCATCAACATGCTTCTTGTAAGCATCCCTTTCTGCCCTTGGTGCATTAGGAGCGGGTTCCTCTGGAATTGGAGTATCCAGGACATAGAGCTTTCACTCTTGAGTGAGAACAATTCTCAATGTCCGATACCAGTCGTGGAAGTTTGTCCCATTTAGCTTGTCCTTGTCAAGGACCGATCGCAAAGAAAAGTTATTGTTGTTTGTTGCCATTTGTACTACAAAAAGGAAAATATGCAATTTTAGTCCAAAACTCTTTTGACTTGTTTGATTGATTTGAAAAGTTGATGATAAAATTAGGCCTTTAATTAATTATCGCTCCCACTATTTTACTTCAAATTGATTGCCCTCACCTTCAATTCGGAAGATTGCAGCGTACAACCTTCTAGTGGGGAAGATCCTGAAATCCTCTAAGTCATGAGTCAGTTAGGGTTGATTGCCCACAACTTAGATCTCTTAGGTAGGCAACTCTTGCCAATTGCATCATATGCAACTCTTGATAAGATGTCATATGCAACTCCTTGCCATGATCATCTCCATGCCTCAAGGTGCTAGATCCTATCTAGGTCACCTTGTTAAGTCCGACCCAAAGCAAACACGATGAATATACACCCTGCTAGGGCAAACCCACACATTCATCCTTCACGCTTCCACGAGATAGAAGGTGCACCACGCTAGGGCGTGCCCACACTTGGTCGATCAAGATTTTCACGTGTGTCACATTTGGAAGGCATCTAAAACTTAATATTTTAATGAGGGATTTGGTTTTTATATACATATACATATCCAATCACCACAATACATAGTATGTATCATATACATGCTATATCCCACAGAAAACATGCACAAATGATAAAAATCGATGATTATGGCCATCCTAATGTGATTCCTCGAGCCAAGAGGAATCACGGTCATCTAGGTCAACATCACATGCAACATGTACAAGATGAACATCTGTGCCTTGCCATTCGAGTTGATCAACTCATCACATGAAGGATCTGTACTCTCCAGCCGGTCGTCTGGGTGCCACCACCTATCGGTTGGCTCCTCCAACCGATCGGTTTGCCTGGACGTCGTGCATCTCGTCATGTCCGCCACCCGGTCGTCTCGCTCCTCGATCGGTCATCAACCGATCGGTTCAATCCTTGAACCGACCATCTGGAACGTCAACCGATCGGTTCACTCCTTGAACCGATCGTTTCAGTTGTTGTCTTGATGTCCGCCGGTCTTCGACATAACAGGAAATAAAATCTATCCTATTATTACATTGCTTAAAAGAAGAAACCCCGAGTTACATTCGGGGGGAGCAAAGGTGGGAAAGAATCTCGAATTATTTCGAGTTACATCAGGAATAAGAGAGGGAAGATCAGTACGCAGACCGAGATGCAAGCAACCACAAACAACCACACACAGATAGGGGTTTATAGGCCATAATCATGCTACACACATCCACCCCAAAACTTGTTTAAGGGCGACGCGTATCGAGTGCATTAATAATACATATCATATATGTAATTTGGGATTTGTGGATTTAGGATTGGACATGAATAAAGCCAATATTATTCGCATCGTATGCAATAAATAAAGGAGACAAACCAAAATCGATCATATTGATATTCCTAAAATATAGAGCAGTTGACGTGGCTCTGATACCACTATTAGGTTTTAGGGAAGACAGAGAAGGCAGCAGAAACAAAAAAAAATTTCTCCCCAAAACCCATCACGAGGAAATACGTCAACGTCTATATAATAGGAAAGGATGGTTTGTGGAATCATACCTTGTCCCAAGGATTTCTTGGCGACAATACCTCGCGCTATGCGCGGTCTTCAACTCCGGTCTTGGACGGTGTCTGTGCAGCTCCTGGTCGCACCGAGACTGACGACTCCTCCTCTCACCAGACTGTCGGATGACAGTTGTCCTCCTGAGCGGCAGTGACCTCCCGCCTCTGTAGTAGTCCACACGGACCACCTGGAACTCCACACTCCTTGTCCCACAAGGAAGTGGAAGGAGTCGCACCCTCCTATTGACGTACTAGTCGCCAACACACTCTCCTGCCTCCAGTTGCAACTGCAGTTGTCCTTCCCATGCTGCACCTCCCTTTTTCGGGAAGCACTTGCTCGGGCTCTCTCTTAGTTACCAAAACCAGAGAGAACGACAACTTTGCAGAGCAACTGGTTGCACGGAGTTGTACTTTGAGAAGCCCCCAATACCCTTATATATAGGAGGGTCATGGGACAGGGTTCTCCATCCCGGGCAATGCAGGACTAAAAGCAGGAGTAGAAGGGTTCGGGATTTTCCACAAAACAACCAACTCGCAACCTGAACCGATTGGTTCACAAGTGAATCGGTCGGTTGGGGAGATGAATCAGTCGGTTGGAGCACCAACCGATCGGTTGGGACCCATGAGCCGATCAGTTCACTTTTGAACCGGTCGGTTCATGGTCCTGATCAGTTCCCTATTGACTTTCCTTCTTTTGTTTCTAATTGGTATCGAATACCAATCCTTGTTCCAATCAAATTGGGCAAGTGAAACGCAAGGAAAATTCTCACCGACCTGACTTTCCCAACTTGCTCGGTTGCACCAGTTGAACCGATCATTTCAACACTTGAACCGATCGTTTCACTCTGACCATGAGCCGATCAACTCAACACTTGAGCCGACTGGTTCATCAACCTCAGCCGACCGGTTCAACACTTGAACCGATCGGTTGGGAGTACAGGTTGTGCAGAATCAGTCAAATGTGATTTCAATCAATCAGATACTCCAATCAATATGTCCAACACCTTGAACAATATGATATTGAGCTATCAATTGATTGAGTGTTTAATTGAACTACTAAACTCCTTTAGTAATCAATCTAAACATTGCTTGTGGACAAAACTCCTCTTCCAGGTTAAATCCTATGTGTGTGACCCTACAGGTCCATTTCACGTTGGCAGTGAAAGTCCATAACACTTATGATTTCACAAGCAAAGAGCGGTGCCTAGTCACACATCAGTGCTACCCAAGTGAAAGTAGAAAGTTGGAGAACAACTTTCATCCTACAATCTGTGAATGGTGTTACAGTGAATGTATAATTCCTTTGTCATTGATATCCCGAATGAACTCAAGGCATGGAACAGTCATCCTGTCAACGTTCATTCACTTTCTTGATCTTAGAGTAGATTGAAGGAGATATGTATGACATCAATATCACATACTGATTCACACATGCGTGCGCACGCCTATCTCAATCCTACTCATCAAGTGGACATGTATATCAAACTCACTCAGGAGGGACAAATCCCATATCTATCACTCACCCCTCAAAAGCCCCATGTGTCAAAGCCACCCAATCATCACCTTTGTAACAACCCATGTTTCAGGACTGTGTTTGATGATGTCAAAGTGTGCCCAACGACATGTGTTGAGTGTAGTGATTTCAGGTCAAAGAATCACACTCACCACCATCACTGTGAGTACTGAATGTGGCTACCATGTCATGGTTCCATGTGTCAAACTCACGATGGGTCTGTCCGGTACACTTGTTCTCTAATAAGTACCTATGTGTTTGGTTTGATATCTCTATATCATGACTAATGCGATTCTGTCATCAACCAACACCACAATCTAGTCTTGTGTGTCATTGCTGTCTATCTACCTTCCACAATGACATCCGACTAGGGACATAACATGAATGTATAAACTCTTAGCATACGTATGATCTCATCATTCAGGTCATGAACCTGAAGGCATACGTCATTGAGTACTGTCATTTTCTAGACATTCAATCTGTTCTATCACTATCTCATATGACTGAACCAGAAAGAATTGGAAGCTTGCCTTTGATGTTTATCAAATCAATCTTAATGTATCCCACCAATCATCCCATGATTGGCTCTCAGGGCATACATACCAACAATATCAACATGCAAATCTCTTGTGGATATGTCAAGGGTGAGATATCATACATTGGGTATCTTGCTTGATAATATATCACAACTCAATATCACATTATGTATAAATGGATACAACTTTTGCAAGGAAGTCTTAAACTGATAGGCTTCACCTATATGGGGTGATTAGACCGATATGAACACTTACAAAAAGTTGCTAACCGAGAGGGTACTTCCTCCATGGTTTCTAAACTGATAGGCACCCCCATATACTCTTCACAACTCGACACAACCTCATCTAGTGTTCAAGATACTCAACATTCTTTGGTTCTTTCACCACCAAGAGTGCTATCACTCAACCCAAAACTCAAACAAGGTGCCCCTCCTTTATCTCTCCTATAGATGATGCTAAGAGAGAGTAGGGACACTCTAGATGTGGTATATTGCACATCAACCCCATATATTGGGTAATTTGCAAGTTGCACCAAAACTATCAAATATAGCACAAACAATCTTCAAACATGTTCAAACTTGAAACTCGAGCTCTCGTTAAGTCTCAATTACTTCTCAAAAGATTAAGAAAAGGTTCTAATCATATCACTAAGGCAAAACTTCTAGGGTTATCCCAAAACCTAGGCCAGGGTCCTTACAATTATGTAATCAAGAACTATGTATGAATCAATTTTAAATCAATGTAAGTGTTTCATTTACTTTATTTGCATGATTAGCATATTGTGACACCCACATTGATTAAAATGATTCTACTCATGTGATATGGAAAATAGGGTGTTACATCAATCCTTATTTGGGCATTTCATGGAGACGATGATGCACATGGCAGGTAGAAGGGAGCTATTCCCAGTGTCGAATCTTTGAGCCTGGGGAAGACCTTTGAAAGGTTGAGGTAAGTTGGGGCTTGGAGTATTCTGGTATGGTAGATCCAATGAATGTTGACCTTTGGTTGACGGAGTTGAAGAAGGCCTTTAAGATCCTAAGCATCCCCGAGGTAGATAAGGTGAAGCATTCAATGTATCTTTTGAAAGGGAGTGTTGGACATTGGAGGGCCAATGAGGAGGAGAAGAGGCATGGTGATGGTATCAGTTGGTAGGAATTCTGTCATGAGTTTGTCAATTATTACTTTCCTCAGACCTACCTAGATGAGAAGAACAACCAGTTTGAGAGGATCCATGTCGATCAATGAGTATGAGGTGAAATTTATGGAGCTGCTGAGGTTCTATCCTCATATGGATGCTACAGGTCAAGAGAGGATCAGACTTTTTGAGAAGGGCTTGAGCACATAATTCACTACACCAGTGTTGAATTTGGAGAACTTTGAGTGGTTTTCCACATTTGTGGATTCGGTCAGGAGGATAGAGAGATCGATTATTAAGAAACGTGATGCAAGTGCCAAGAAGAGACTGACATAATATCAGGGACAATCTTATGGAGGCTCTAAGAAGCCTAGGTTCTCCACACCGTAGTCACGGTAAAGGTTAGGTGTGTAGACACAATGGTCGCCAAGTAAGGGCAGAAGCCATAGTTTTCCACCAGCAGGAGCCCACGACACAACTACATTGTCAGTGAAGGGGCCGTTTAGGCCACAATACGAGACCATGACTATGAACAAGTAGGACATATGAAGTGGGCATATCTGGTGACAGATGATGAGGTGGCCTAATAGTCGAGACAGAGTCAACAAGGATCACAGAGGTAGCAGATGAGGCCAAGGATGTGGACAGGTGTTGCAAGCTAGTTCTTCTGGGCAAGCTAGTAGAGGATGGGGGTGACAACAGGTAACGAGTCAACTCTACTCCATGAGTCATCCAGAAGGAGTGGTCATCCTACAAGTAGTGACAGGTCAGATGGAGTTATTTCATTCTGATTCATCTTCTTCTTCTTGTATATCTGTTTTGGTTGACCCAAGTGCGACACACTCATTTATCAATCGAGAAGTGATTAATAGTTTGTCTGTTAGTTGTAGACATGATAGTCTCCATGTAGAAACTCCGTTGGTTAGTTCTATTGAGCTATAGGAGGTGTGTCCTTCATGTGTTCTTTCTTTCTTAGTGCACAACATTTGAGTGGATCTCATACCATTTGACATGCATGGATCTGATGTGATCCTTAGAATGGATACTTTAGAGAAGTATCAGGTGGTCTTGGACTGTACTTCCAAGGTGGTGATGTTTGTTGATGATGGTGTGATGTGGATCCTCCAAGGATATATAAAGATTCTTTTGACATGTCTGATGTCAGTGATGGTGGCAGAGAAGATGATGAGGCAAGGTTGTGATGCATTCTTAGTGCATGTGGTGGATACCAAGGCAAGGGGTCCAAGTATCCAAGAGGTACCAATTGTCTATGAGTTGAAAGACGTGTTTCTTGACAAGTTTCCAGTCATTCCCCCACCTCGAGAGATTGATTTTGAGATCAATCCAGTTCTAGGCCCATAGTCAATAGTGCAGAAACCATACAAGATGGTGTCAGGTGAGATGTAAAAGTTAAAGAAATAGTTGAAAGAACTACTTGAGAAAGGCTTTATCAGACCGGACATGTCTCCTTGGGGTGCTCCCATGTTGTTCGTGAAGAAGAAAGATGGATCCATGAGGCTGTGCATCGATTATAGACAATTGAATGAAGTGACGATCAAGAATAAGTATCCTTTGCCGTGGAATGATGATTTGTTTGGCCAGTTACAAGGTGTTTTACTCTTCTCCAAGATAGACCTGAGATCAAGATATCACTAGTTGTGGAACAAGGAAGATGATATACCAAATTCATCTTTTAGGACAAGATATGGTCACTATGAGTTTATGGTTATGTCATTTGGGCTAACCAATGCACCATCAACATTCATGGACTTGAGGAACAAGGTGTTTCATCTGTATCTTGATCAATTTTTGGTGGTGTTTATAGATGATATCTTGATATACTCTAGATATAATCAACAACATGAACAACATCTACATCAGGCGTTGACCTTGTTGAGACAACATCAGTTGTACACTGAGTTCAACATTTGTGAGTTTTGGTTGAAGGTGGTGTCTTTCCTTGGACACATAATATCTGCTGAGGGTGTTGGTGTGAGCCCCAAGAAGGTTGAATTTGTGATGGAGTTGGAACAATAAAAGACGTTGATAGAAGTTCACAGCTTTCTGGGACTAGTAGGCTACTACAGGAGGTTCATCAAGAACTTTAGTGCCATAACATTACCCCTAACCAAGCTGACAAGGAAAGATGCACCTTTTGTCTAGGATGACAAGTGCCAACATGCTTTCTAGTTGTTGAAAGAGAAGACGACTAGTGCACATATGCTAGTGCTGCCAGAGTAGGGAAAAGGCTATATTATCTTTTGTGATGCCTTGAGGAATGGTCTGGGATGTGTTCTAATGTAGGATAAGAATGTGATCTCTTTTTCATTGTGACAGTTGAATAAGCATGAGGAGAACTATCCCACCCATGATCTAGGGCTAGTTGTAGTGGTTCATGCCTTGAAGATCTGGAGGCACTACCTTTAGGGTGAGGAGTGTCAGATGTTCATAGATCACAAGAACTTGAAGTATATATTTTCACAGAAACAACTGAATCTGAGACATCGGTGTTGGATGGAGTTAATCAAAGATCACGATTGCACCATTAATTACCATCCAGGGAAGGTGAACGTGGTGGCAGACACCTTGAACATGAAGTCTTTGTCGTCATCATCTGCTGACAAGGCCCATTTGTGCTCCTTGGTGTGACATAAGAGAGACATGTTAGTCTCCTTGTATCAAATGAATGTAAAGTTGGAAGTTTCCATGTTAGCAAGGTTATTGGCACAAATTTTGGTAAAACCCACATTGAGAGAGAAGATTCGAGACACACAATAGAATGATATTGTGATACGGTAGATATGAGCAAAGTTTGGTAGCGAGAAGCGTGATGACTTCCACGAGTCAGAGGATGGGATAGTGTGTTACCCCAACAAAGTTGTGGTTCCTGATGTTGATAATTTGAGGAAGATGGTTTTGGAAGAGGTTCACTCTTCAATGTATGTTATGCAACTAGGTAGCACCAATACACACCATAACCTTAAAGATATGTATTGGTGTCCTAGTTTGAAGTGTGATGTGGTAGAGTTTGTCGCCAAGTGTCTAGTGTCTCAGCACATTAAGGCAGAGCATTAGAAGCATGCAAGAACGTTGCAATCATATCCTATACCATAGTGGAAATGGAATCATGTTATGGTGGACTTTGTGGTTGGTCTCCCAAGGACAGGGAAAGGTCATGACTCCATATGGGTGATAGTTGACCGATTGACAAAGAGAACACATTTTTTGCTAGTGAAGTTGACACATACAATAGAGAAGCTTTCACAGATATATGTTGATGAGATAGTGCATTTGCATGGTGTCCCGGCTACCATTGTATCTGACAGAGGTCCTCAGTTTATCAGTCACTTTTGGGAGTGCTTGCAAACAACTATGGGTATGTAGTTGAGGTTTAGCACTACGTTCCACCCACAGACAAACGAACAGTCTGAGAGGACGATACATACTTTGGAGGACTTATAGAGATCTTATATCTTATAGTTTTTGGGTTGTTGGGATGTGCGCCTAAGTTTGGTAAAGTTTGCCTATATCAATAGTTATCAAAGGAGCACTGATATGCATCTTATGAGTCTTTGTATGGGAGGCATTATAGATCTCCTCTGTGTTGGTAAGAGATGGTGGATATCAGCCTTTGGGTCATTAGCTTGTGTAGTAGACAAAAAAGAAGATCAAAGTGATTCAATCACAGTTGAAAGCAGCCCAAGATAGACATAAGTCGTATGCAGATAACTGGCATAGATCGTTGGAGTTCCAAGTGGGAGATAGAGTGTATCTCAAGATATCTCCTTGGAAAGGTGTTTTGAGATTTGGGAAGAAGGGTAAGTTGGCTCCTAGATATATGGGACCTTACCTAGTGGTGGCACATGTTGGAAAAGGGCAAACAAGCTGGAGTTTCCACCTGAGTTGCATATGTTGCATCTGGTATTTCATGTGTTTATATTGAGGAAGTTCCACCCTGACATAGAGTTGGCATTGCATCCAGTAGAGGTTGAGTTGAATGAGGATATCTCTTATGTGGAAGATCATGTGTTGATCCTAGATAGAAGAATCAGAAAGTTAAAGAAGAAGGACATCATGTTGGTTAAGGTTTTGTGGCATCATCATGGCATAGAGGAAGCCACATGGGATCTTAAGGAAGAGATGCAGAGGAAGTACCCATATCTTTTTGTGTAGGATTTCAGGGGCAAAATCCTTGTTAGGGGTTTATGGTTGCAAGGCCCCTGCCCTAGCTTAATGCTTGATAGTTCTTTCTTTTCTTAATAAGATGCTCAAACCTTAATTTAATCTCTTGAGATGCCTTAATAACATGTGTCATACTTGTGTTTTCAGTTTGGTCCTGCTTGAATAATGTTTCAGCTAGTTTTACTATAATTGTGCTTGATTTGGACCTAATTGCAATCTACCCATGTTGAAAGGTTATATTGCAATTTGTCAAATGTAGAGTGTACCTTTGATACCTTGGCATCATGAGATAGAGGATACTACCTTAGGGAGCCTTGTTAGGATTTGGTTTGATGAGGAGAGAAGTGGTGACATATTGAGAGTGGTTTCTAGGGTTGCTTTGATGCCCTAGTTTTGTGTTGACCTTTGTGTTGACCGTTTGATTTTCTTGCTTTTCCTTCGACCATCCTTGGTTTTCCTTTATGTTTCTCAATGTTTGAAGATGATTTTGAGCTTGTGGAGGAGTCTCTGTGGTCGTAGGGGTTTCGATCTCTCCTTTGGGTCGCTTGCTCCAGGGTTTTGTGGTCACTTGGATACCTTTGACCAAGGTGAAGTTTTATTCGATCGTTTGGCCTTGTGCCTTGTTTTTCTCTTATACCAAAGGTCATCCAGGACCACATGAGGTCATTTTTTTACCTATTTTTTCACAACCTAAGTGGCTTGCATGGTTTTAGTGGAAGCATGTCGGTTCTTTAATGGACAAGTGGCACCTATAAGCTTGATACCTAAACCCCTCTCCATCTCTCTTCCATCCTTGGGTATATGTACCCCACCTCTCACATGCATATGATCCTTTTATCTCTTCCCTTCCTATCTTCCATCTTGAGTTCGGCCCATGCATGAGGTTGAATCCATGGTTCTCCATGGTAGTACCTGAGTGAGATGAAGATTTTCTTCTTCCATCCTTTCCTTTCACCCTAGGGCTTGATTTTCTCTTCTTTGGTCTTTGACCTAGGGTTCTCTCTCTCTTCTTTTTTGAGGTGGTTTCTAGCTTGGTCATGGTGAAGATCAAGGCTAGGTTTCTCTCTTCCTTTTGGATCTTTTTCTTAGAGGAAAGTTGCATCATCATATAAGGCAATTTATATAACTCGCTACCCTCTTTATTATAGCACTTTAATTCTACATGCAACTTGCTCTAAAATGTGATTACTTATTGATGATATCTTGATTAGGGTTGTATTTCTATAATGATCATGCATTTATCTTGTTCCCTTATCTAAACCCTAATTCACCTACCCAAAATTCAATTGATGGAAATGATGATGGTTTTGCATGCAACTAAATCTTGGTTTTGTTGATATTAATTTTGGATTGCATTTCTTGTATGAGATGAAGTTTTGGTTCTGTTTCCATGAGTTGAACCTTTAATTTTCATTTACCATGTCATGGTTTTGATGTTGGATACAACATATGATTGGTTTTAGGGTTTTGAATGTGATCCTTGCCCTAATGAGTTCTCTTTCTTAAAAGCTCTGATTTCAAGATGTTAATAACTATTTTGATGATTTTTTTATTTCTCTAAAAGTCCTTCAGGTTGTGTACCATGTTGTGAAGGTTTGGTTTGAGTTTGGTTGAATGAAGTGGTTCCCTTGGTTTTGGTCGCATAGACCCTTGATCCTCATTGGTCGCATAAGATGGTTAATCTTCTTTGACCGTTTGGATGTGGTTATTCCCTTTGACTGTTTGACTTCCTTGATTCCCTTCGGTTGCATGGATTGATGTTTTCATTCGACCTAGGGTTTTTATTCGATCAAGTTAAGGATTGGTTCTCTTTGGTCAAATGAATGATGGTGATTCTTATTCGGTCGCTTGGTTGAGATATGGTCTTCGATCATGATGTATTCCTCTCTTTGACCGCATGGCTTGTGACGTATGCCTTGTTCAACTGATGAAGGGCTGTGACATGTGTTTGATAAGTATGATTGTCTTGACGTTGGGCATGATAGACACAAGGATGTTCTAAGAATGTGGGAAGGTTGAGATACCTGGGGCTTGTTGATATTGTTGTGATGTAAAACCCTAAATGGATGTGTTGTTGAAACCCTAACCATAATCTAATTATATGTTGAGTTTATTGAACTTGCTTAAGTAACTAACCTTGTGATGATGTTATCTTTATCCTCCTTGTGCCAATCTAACCTTCCAGGATGCATGAATGTCATAGCTTGAGAATGTTGTGGTGACAGTTATGAGCCTTATGAGGCATGTTGAGATAATGATGAGACACAAAGATATAAGATGTGATGGGTCTTATGACCTAGTAGAGGCTTGATGCCTAGTGAGAGGTGTTATCCTCCAGTAAGATGATTGAAGGAATGACATCCCATAATGATGTGACATTGATTTTGGCCTTGGTAATTGGTAGTGCTAAAAGTATCATGTAGTGATGTGACAAGTTCACACCTTATACATTTTATATCTTCTAAAATTGTATTATGACCTTATCTTTGTAAATTTTGTTTAAGGTTTATATGTTGTAACTTGATTGATGCTAAGGGTGCCCAATTGGACTTACTCATCAAGTGAACCCTAATCATGTAGTTTCCATGTGCCATAGATCCATCTTTAGCGTCAGTACTTGCTGGACGGTGAAACATGTTCTCCCTTAGTGGAAGCTCGAAGTTGTATATTGTTGAGTATATGCATTTCACAAGATTGGATGCGGTCATACCCTGATAGGAGAATGGTCGAGGCTGTATCTCAATGATGTGGTATAGTATATGTACATGATATCTCAATGATGTGATACAATATATGTATAGGTTGTGGCCAGTGATCCAGTAAACAGTGTTATGTAATAATCTTTTGGCAGGTGTTATATATATACAAGTGATTTTTTTGGGCTCCGATGTGATATCCTTCCACTTGAGGTGGATATGTGCAAACATTTTTAATTTCCTATGTTTCCTATTAACCTGGTTGATTAGTGTTAATTCTGCATTTTGTTTTGGGTAATCTCGCTTTGTGTGGCATGGGACACCACATATACCATGTATATACTCCTTGTAATGACCCTGACCTGGGTTATGAGGTAACCCTATTTGTTTTGGCTAATAAAGTTTCTTAAAACTTTAATATAATCCTCTAAGGTGTTTTGTTATCATGTGACACACTTATGTTTCAAGTTTGGTCCCGATTGAATGATGTTTGAGCAATGTTTCTCTATTTTGGACCAAAGTGCAATTTACCCAAGTTTAGGGGTTATATTGCAATATGTCACATGTTGAACGTGTATTATATGTTTTAGAATCATAATAGAGAGAATGATGCAAGGTGGTGGCTTGTGGAAAGCCTAAATTCCAAGTTTGGACTTGTTTGAACAATGCTGGTACCTTGTGCACCAATTTTGGTACAAATTGTAATTTACCCAAAATGTGAGGTTAATATGCAAATTACCACCTGTAGAGTGTTCCTAATTCCTCTATGTATCATTTAGAGGAGAGAGAACGAATGAGATACCATGTTTGAATCAATTATGAATGATGGTAATCTTGGTACCAAGAAAAGGGTTGATATGAAAGCTTAACTTGAGTTGTATCAAGTTGAAAAGCTTATATATGAGTGCCTATCGGCCAAGGATCCCAAGGAGGTGTCCCATATAGTTTTATGAACTCTTGGAAAAGTCCATATCCTGAAAAGCACCTCAAGGAGGTGAGGTGTGATGGCCAACAAATTTTCTTAGAAAAAGTGTATCGGCTTGACTTAAAATAGTGATTAAACCAAGATGACTTATCCAAATGGATAAGCAATGGAAGAATTTGCATCTCTAGATGATCCTCAATCTTTTTTAATGTCAAGATAAATGTTGATGCATGCATGTACACGTGTCATCCATGCATGACACGTGGCACCTACTAACTCAAAATGTTGACACCTCATTTTTTGCCTTCATTAACAACAAGTATATATACCCATAGTTTCACCCCTTGGTGCAATTTTGCAACCCTTACCACCCTCCTACCCTAAGGTATCGTGCATAGAGCTCCCATATCGTGAAGGGATGCTGTGTTATCATGCATGGGCCTTGGGATATCGCCCATGGCAAGAGCATATTGCCCAAGTAGGTGATATTGGCCACATAGGGCGATATCGGCCATAGAGTGAAGTTTTGACTCCAAGTGAGTATCATATCGTGCAAGTGAGTGTCATATCATGCAATAGGGGTGGCATATCGTGCAAGGAGACTAGTGTATCGTGCAAAGGTGTTAAGGAGCAAGAAGGAGCTCATACTTAACCCTAAGGTGAGGATAAGATCATCTTCAACCTTGGATTGAAGCATGAATTTAGGGTTTTGATCTTCCTTTCTTTTCTTCTTCATCAATTGCTTATCCATGATGATTATTTGCATATAGAGGAGTTTTGAAGTCCATCTTCAACCTTAGGAACGTGGAGCTCTGAATTCATTCTTAAGGCGGGTTATATAACTTGAACTCAACCATGTTATTACTCATCACCTAAATTTTTGTATTTAATGATCTACTTTTAATTCCAAAATTTCCTGAAATAGTTGATGAAATTATGAGTTCTAGTAGTTGCTTAGACCTATTGACATGAACTATAATAGTTAGAACAAAGGTCTAGAGCTTGAAGATGATGATATCACCTTATAAAAGTGATATCGGGTGCAAGCACACAAGTAAGCACTTTTAACCCGATATGATGATGCACCTTCTTCACTTGAACGATATGGATATGAATGAATATATTGTTGCACGATATGGGGGTGTAGTATACACCTCTTGCATGATAGGGAGTCAAGTATAGACTCCATGCACGATACAAGGTCAATTGTATACTTGTAAGTTGACAAGAAACCCTAATTTGGGTAACCCGATATAAGTGGTGTAACAAGTGCTATGGCACGACATGGTTACATGACATAGTTGCATGACATGGTTGCACGACATGGTTACATGACATGGTTGCATGACAGGGTTGCACAATACCCAACCCTAGACGATATGGTAACCCTAACCCGTCATGGCTAACCCTAGATGGTGACTAGCCCGATAGGGTGATTGAATGTACTTCTAGCCTGATATGGTGATGGGTTGATACCTCATAAGTATCAAGGGAGACACATACTTATACCTTGTGCCCGATATGAGGTCAAGAAGATACCTCATGCCCGATATGGAGACAAGTGCAAATCCTAATCTGATATAGTGAGTGTTCATACACCTCCAACCCAAGACACCTTGTAAAGGTGAGAGTAAGACACTCTTAGGAGTAATGAGTGTAACAACAAGTAACGGTATGGCTAATACCTTGATAGGTGAAACCCCTAAAGTGGTTGATAATGGTTAATCCTATATAAAAAATGTCTCAACCTGAGACGAGTCCATATCATTTGCTGATGGTTGGACAATTCAAATGTATGACTTATGATCAATACACTACAGAATGAATGTGATGGACTAGTGCATAAAGTATTCAGATGGGAAATACCCTAATACAAGATAAGTTGATGAACTTAAGCAAGTTAAAAGTGATGAGGGAAGTGATACATCAAGACATGATAGATATCACATCCAGCATTTCAAGGTTGATGTACCTTGATGCACCTTAGATCCAATATAATTGGATGAGTAACACATGAAGTGTGTTATGTCAATTGTTACATTGAGATGTAATAAGTTTAATGCACTTTGATAAGTGTGGGATAACATACCCCGAGAAAGGGTTAAGCCAAGTTAATAAGTATGATGTAATCATACCCTAGTAAGGATGAGAGACGAACTCATACCTTGTGTTGATGATTCAGTTAATGATAAATGATGAGAATAAATAAGCATAATTGAATACTTATGATATCAATGTATGCTCTTAGATGTGTGGAGAAATGAATTAGGGTTTGAATTAATAATATGAACTTGAAACCCTATCCGGAAATAAAGGGAAACCCTAACCCTAATAGTTGTTGCCTAGTGAGAGGTGACAAGATGTTTAATGGCCTTGTGAGCCATGTGAATAGTTGTTGCCTAGTGAGAGGTGACAAGATGTTTAATGGCCTTGTGAGCCATGTGAATAGTTGTTGCCTAGTGAGAGGTGACAATATGTTTAATGGGCCTTATGAGTCATGTGATTAGTTGTTGCCTAATGAGAGGTGACAAGACATTGATCTAGAGATTGATGTAAGAATTGGTAATGTTTAAAATAAACCAGGTAAATGGGAACCCTGTAACATAATAATAATAAATGGTTACAATGATAATAATGAAATCTTGGTCATACATGCATTATAGTCATAGACAAAATAAGGGCTATGGTGCTTGAATACGTTAAAATGAGACATGAGGAATACTTGTATTATATAAAAAATGTGGATGAGTATGATGGCTTGACCAAGGTAATGCCAAGTAATAGTGAAATGTAATCAGGAGTGGTTAGTGTCCACTGCCTGGCTGTGTAATCAGGATTGGTTAAAGTCCAATACCTGGCAGAGGCATGAAGCCTATAATAATATCATAGGATTGACATAGATCAATACCTGGAATGCATAGGATTGGTCATAACCCAATGCCTGGAATAATATCACAGGATTGGTCATAACCCAATACCTGGAATAATTGCACAGGATTGACATAGTTCAATGCCTGGAATAATGTCACAGGATTGACATAGTTCAATACCTGGAATAATTCCACAGGATTGGTAATAACCAAATGCCTGGAATAATGTCACAGGATTGGCATAGTCTAATGCCTAGGAATGGTTGCACAGGATTGGCATAGTCCAATGCCTGGATAGAATATGATGGTGTATACTCACACGACTGGTACAATTCAATATCTGGTTAGCATATTGGCTGAGGCCAATAGATAGAAATGAGAATGATTCATGGATGACATACCATGATAATGAGTATCACAGGATAAGCTTGAGATGTTGATATAGTATGATGGGTAAATGATATACATATTCTTCCTATTCCTTATAAAGAGAATAGATGATTTACTGCTCTATCATAGATAGTTGCAATGCTTTTAAAATATGAGAATGATCTAAACTGCTTATCCTCTGCTCAGTTTAATACTATTTAACTGTGATAATAACATTATTGGCAGAGAGTTATATCTCTCGCTGGGACAATTACAATTGTCTCACCCCGTGGGATCCACATTTTCTTAGGTGGACGTGCACGAGGGGGGTTGAGACCGTACTATAGAGAAAGAACAACACCAACAGGGACAACTGTGACAACTCAGGTTGAGTGTACTGTCTGTCATGTCTTGTAGATAGAAGTCCTATGTGTCATCTCTGTACTCTCAGGTCCTTGGAGTTGGTTCGTACTGGTTTTAAGAATAATATGAGATTTTGGCTTGAATACCTTGAGCTTTTATGTTGCTCCAGTATGTGTTTTGATAGAGCAATTGTTATATGTTGTCCTCGAGATGAGATGAAACAATGTTGTACAATGTAAATCATGATATGTATGAGTTTTGGATCTTTCAGTAAAAGTTTTCTATACAAGGATCTCCTTGCAAATATGGTTTTAAATTTTAGTGATTTTTGTTAATCCGATGTTTATGTTTATTCTGCTTAATTAGTAACGATTTGTTTGTCAATTTGGAGACTTTTGTTACAGGTTTGGTATCAGAGCTTAAGGTTCGCTGAGTCTACAGAGACATAGGACTAAGGTGTTGAGTTTGTGTTAGTGTTCTCCAGTATACCCTTTAGTGACTTCCGCTTATGCAGAAGAAAGGGTAAAGTTTATAAATGACTGGAGAATATGAGGAACACATTGCTGAGAGTAATGTTGTTGCACCAGGAGAGGGTGTAAGGGACTAGGCAAGAGAAGAACGAGTGCCTAAGAATTCCCATCTTGACCCAATTAGGATAGGGAATCCTAATTTTTATGCTCTTTTGAGGCAAGTTAGGACAACAACGATGCATATAGTAGACTGGATACTAGCATTACAACCTAAGTTACCAGTCCTCAATGTAGAAACTTTGGGTTCTGAAAGGGTTCCTAAATGACATAGTCATGTTGGAACAGTGGGAATGTGGGAAAGATTAACATATGGTGAGAAAGTAGACTTTGCCATAAGTTTAGACAAATAGTACATCTATGGTGGTAATGCCCAAGAAGAGGCAATAAGCTGAGAATTAAGGTAAGGTCTCTATAATTCTAGAGACATGTGCCTAGTTGTTCTAAAAAGCTAAAGTTTTTGGTGCCACCAGTGCAATAAATGCTTAGTGCACCAGGGTAGTAATCACTAAGTAAAGCTGAAGGTCCTATCTTTTCACCTGTAAGAACTCCTGACTTAGATTCCACACCAGTAATGAGACCGATAAGACTATGGTATGAGGATAAGACATGGACATGTTAAGCATACTAAACCATTTTATTCAAAAAGAAGGGAGTAAATGACCCAACAACCGAGGTAGAGTTGGCAGGGCTTACGAAAGTTACAACTTAATAGTGTAAAAAGGCAAAAGAAACAACATGAAACAGCTAGACTCTATGTTTGAGTCAACCAAAAGTGGTGGATGATTGTGAGGGATGGCAGTCAGATAGAGCTTTCTCATTTTGATATGTCTTCTCTAGATTTTATTTGATAATCATAAGAAGGTAGTTGTTGTTGAGCTTCTTGTAATTAGTCCTATGAGGACATGAGGAAGAGATAAGAAGGATAAAACCTATATTCAGATTAATATTATCTTTTATGTTTTGAAATTTCTCTCTTCATGTAGAAAAGGAAGAGATGTAAAAGAAACACCCAGAGAAAATCTGAGATACTAAGTAGTAAAATTTAAAGAGATGTTAAAAGTATGAAACATAATATAAAAATAATTCATACTACCTAATTTTAGTTCTTGAATACCCTGGCCAGGAATTCATCTATTGAATGCAAGGTAAGTATGGAACTCTTAGATTGTTATCTTTCTGATTACTCTAATCAAGCAGTCATTCTGAGACAATCTAAAGAGCATAATGAAGTCAAATATGTGGCATGGATATTTCTACCACATCCTAATTGATATATGGATTAATTTGAGTTAATCATAGATCAACTGATAAACAAAAGAAGATTTTTAGTATAATGTATACCCTGGTCCTCAGACCTAGAGGTAATAGTTACTGATGAGAGGTAACAATGTTCAGTGATGGACTGAGGGTGTGAATACCCAGACCTAGTAATCATGATGATGATGTGATGTGTTAATGTCACATATAATGGGTACCAAGGTAAATAATCCTAGTATCCAATAACTTTCAATGATATGAGAAAATGGGAACATGACTCCTGATAAGAAGTAATGTTTGGTTACCTAGAGGGGCCAACTCTGAAATTTGTCCAGTTACATAATGTAGTATGGATACCATTTGTTAGGGGTTTATGCCCCACATAAACATGACAACATCAAAGATGTTATGTGGAGACTTGATGATATGATGAATGAATGATATTTGTCTCCCTTTACCTGGGATTTCGGGGACGAAATCCTTGTTAGGGGTTTATAACTTGTAATGACCCTGACCTGGGTTATGAGGTAACCCTATTTTTTTTGGCTAATAAAGTTTCTTAGAACTTTAATATAATCCTCTAAGGTGTTTTGTTATCATGTGACACACTTATGTTTCACGTTTGGTCCCGATTGAATGCTATTTGAGCAATGTTTCTCTATTTTGGACCAAAGTGCAATTTACCTAAGTTGAGGGGTTATATTGCAATTTGTCACATGTTGAACGTGCCTTATATGTTTTAGCATAATAATAGATAGAATGATGCAAGGTGGTGTCTTGTGGAAAGCCTAAATTCCAAGTTTGGACTTGTTTGAACAATGTTGGTATCTTGTGCACCAATTTTGGTACAAATTGTAATTTACCCAAAATGTGGGGTTAATATGCAAATTACCACCTCTAGAGTGTTCCTACTTCCTCTATGTATCATTTAGCGGATAGATAATGAATGAGACTGCATTTTTGAATCAATTATGAATGATGGTAATCTTGGTGATGAAATGACCAAGAAAAGGGTTGAATATGAACGCTTAACTTGAGTTGTATCAAGTTGAAAAGCTTATATATGAGTGCCTATCGGCCAAGGATCCCAATGAGGTATCCCATATCGTTTTGTGAACTCTTGGCAAAGTCCATATCATGCAAAGCACCTCAAGGAGGTGAGGTGTGATGGCCAACAAGTTTCCTTAGAAAAAGTGTATCGGCTTGACTTAAAATAGTGATTAAACCTAGATGACTTATCCAAATGGATAAGCAATGGACGAATTTGCATCTCTAAATGATCCTCAATCTTTTTTAATGTCAAGATAAATGTTGATGCATGCATGTACACGTGTCATCCATGCATGACACGTGGCACCTACTAACTCAAAATGTTGACACCTCATTTTTTGCCTTCCTTCATGAACAACAAGTATATATACCCCTAGTTTCACCCCTTGGTACAATTTTGCGACCCTTACCACCCTCCTACCCTAAGGTATCGTGCATAGAGCTCCCATATCGTGAAGGGATTCTGTGGTATCGTGCATGGGCCTTGGGATATCGCCCATGGCAAGAGCATATCGCCCAAGTAGGTGATATTGGCCATATAGGGTGATATCGACCATAGAGTGAAGTTTTGACTCCAAGTGAGTATCATATCGTGAAAGTGAGTGACATATCATGCAAGAGGGGTGTCATATCGTGCAAGGAGACTAGTGTATCGTGAAAAGGTGTTAAGGAGCAAAGAAGGAGCTCATACTTAACCCTAAGGTGAGGATAAGATCATCTTCAACCTTGGATTGAAGCATGAATTTAGGGTTTTGATCTTCCTTTCTTTTCTTCTTCACCAATTGCTTATCCATGGTGATTCTTTGCATATAGAGGAGTTTTGAAGTCCATCTTCAACCTTAGGAACGTGGAGCTTTGAATTCGTTCTTAAGGCGGGTTATATAACTTGAGCTCAACCATGTTATTATTCATCACCTAAATTGTTGTATTTAATGATCTACTTTTAATTCCAAAATTTCCTGAAATAGTTGATAAAATTATGAGTTCTAGTAGTTTCTTATACCTATTTACATGAACCATAATAGTTATAACAAAGGTATAGAGCTTGAAGATGATGATATCACCTTATAAAAGTGATATCGGGTGCAAGCACACAAGTAAGCACCTTTAACCCGATATGATGATGCACCTTCTTCACTTGAACGATATGGATATGAATGAATATATAGTTGCAAGATATGGGGGTGTAGTATACACATCTTGCATGATAGGGAGTCAAGTATAGACTCCATGCACGATACAAGGTCAATTGTATACTTGTAAGTTGACAAGAAACCCTAATTTGGGTAACCCGATATAAGTAAAGTGTAACAAGTGCTATGGAACGACATGGTTACATGACATAGTTGCACGACATGGTTTCACGACATGGTTACATGACATGGTTGCATGATAGGGTTGCAAAATACCCAACCCTAGACGATATGGTAACCCTAACCCGTCATGGCTAACCCTAGATGGTGACTAGCCTGATAGGGTGATTGAATGTACTTCTAGCCCGATATGGTGATGGGTTGATACCTTATAAGTATCATGGGCGACATATACTTATACCTTGTGCCTGATATGAGGTCAAGAAGATACCTCATGCCCGATATGGAGACAAGTGCAAATCCTAATATGATATAGTGAGTGTTCATACAGCTCCAACCCAAGACACCTTGTAAAGGTGAGAGTAAGACACTCTTAGGAGTAATGAGTGTAACAACAAGTAATGGTATGGCTAATACCTTGATAGGTGAAACCCCTAAAGTGGTTGATAATTGTTAATCATATATCAACAATGTCTCAACCTGAGATGAGTCCATATCATTTGCTGATGGTTGGACAATTCAAATGTATGACTTATGATCAATACACTAAAGAATGAATGTGATGGACTAGTGCATAAAGTTTTAGGATGGGAAATACCCTAATACAAGATAAGTTGATGAACTTAAGCAAGTTAAAAGTGATGAGGGAAGTGATACATCAAGACATGATAGTTGTTGCCTAGTGAGAGGTGACAAGATGTTTAATGGGCCTTATGAGTCATGTGATTAGTTGTTGCCTAATGAGAGGTGACAAGACATTGATCTAGAGATTGATGTAAGAATTGGTAATGTTTAAAATAAACCAGGTAAATCGGAACCCTGTAACATAATAATAATAATAATAATAAATGGTTACAATGATAATAATGAAATCTTGGTCATACATGCATTATAGTCATAACCAAAATAAGGGATATGGTGCTTGAATACGTTAAAATGAGACATGAGGAATACTTGTATTATATAAAGAATGTGGATGAGTATGATGGCTTGACCAAGGTAATGCCAAGTAATAGTGAAATGTAATCAGGAGTGGTTAGAGTCCACTGCCTGACTGTGTAATCAAGATTGGTTAAAGTCTAATACCTGGCAGAGGCATGAAGCCTATAATAATATCACATGATTGACATAGATCAATACCTGGAATGCATAGGATTGGTAATAACCCAATGCCTGGAATAATATCGCAGGATTGGTAATAACCCAATACCTGGAATAATATCACAGGATTGATATAGATTAATACCTGGAATGCACAGGATTGGTAATAACCCAATACCTGGAATAATATCACAGGATTTGCATAGTCCAATGCCTGGAATGGTTGCACATGATTGGCATAGTCCAATGCCTGGACAGAATATGATGATGTATACTCACATGACTGGTACAATCCAATATCTGGTTAGCATATTGGCTGAGGCCAACAGATAGAAATGAGAATGATTCATGGATGACATACCATGATAATGAGTATCATAGGATAAGCTTGAGATGTTGATATAGTATGATGGGTAAATGATATACATGTTCTTCCTATTCCTTATAACCCAATGCCTAGAATAATATCATAGGATTGACATAGATCAATACCTGGAATGCACAGGATTGGTAACAACCCAATGCCTGGAATAATATCACAGGATTGACATAGATCAATACCTGGAATGCACAGGATTGGTCATAACCCAATGCATGGAATAATATCACAGGATTGGTAATAACCCAATACCTGGAATAATATCACAGGATTGACATAGATCAATACCTAGAATGCACATGATTGGTAATAACCCAATACCTAGAATAATATCACAGGATTGATCATAACCCAATACCTGGAATGCACATGATTGGTAATAACCCAATGCCTGGAATAATATCACAGGATTGACATAGATCAATACCTGGAATGCACAGGATTGGTAATAACCCAATTCCTAGAATAATATCACAGGATTGACATAGATCTATACCTAGAATGCACACGATTGATAATAACCCAATACCTGGAATAATATCACAGGATTGACATAGATCAATACCTGGAATGCACAGGATTGGTCATAACCCAATGCCTAGAATAATATCACAGGATTGGTCATAACCCAATGACTGGAATAATATCATAGGATTGGTCATAACCCAATGCCTGGAATAATATCACAGGATTGGTAATAACCCAATGCCTGGAATAATATCACAGGATTGGTCATAACCCAATGCCTGGAATAATATCACAGGATTGGTCATAACCCAATACCTAGAATAATATCACAGGATTGGTCATAACCCAATACCTGGAATAATTGCACAGGATTGACATAGTTCAATGCCTGGAATAATGTCACAGGATTGACATAGTTCAATACCTGGATAATTGCACATGATTGGTAATAACCCAATTCCTGGAATAATGTCACAGGATTGGCATAGTCCAATGCCTGGAATGGTTGCACAGGATTGGCATAGTCCAATGCCTGGACAGAATATGATGATGTATACTCACATGGCTGTACAATTCAATATCTGGTTAGCATATTGGCTGAGGCCAATAGATAGAAATGAGAATGATTCATGGATGACATACCATGATAATGAGTATCATAGGATAAGCTTGAGATGTTGATATAGTATGATGGGTAAATGATATACATGTTATTCCTATTCCTTATAAAGAGAATCGATGATTTACTACTCTATCATAGATAGTTGCAATGCTTTAAAATATGAGAATGATCTAAACTGCTTATCCTATGCTCAGTTTAATACTATTTAACTATGATAATAACATTGTTGGCAGAGAGTTATATCTCTCATTGGGACAATTACAATTGTCTCACCCCGTGGGATCCACATTTTTTTTAGGTGGACGTACACGAGGGGGGTTGAGACCGTACTACAGAGAAAGAACAACAGCAACAGGGACAACAGTGACAACTCAGGTTGAGTGTACTGTCTGTCAGGTCTTGTAGATAGAAGTCCTATGTGTCGTCTCTGTACTCTCAGGTCCTTGGAGTTGGTTCGTACTGGTTTTAAGAATAATATGAGATTTTGGCTTGAATACCTTGAGCTTTTATGTTGCTCCAGTATGTGTTTTGATAGAGCAACTATTATATGTTGTCCTCGAGATGAGATGAAACAATGTTGTACAATGTAAATCATGATATGTATGAGTTTTGGATCTTTTAGTAAAAGTTTTCTGTACAAGGATCTCCTTGCAAATATGGTTTTAAATTTTAGTGATTTTTGTTAATCTGATGTTTATGTTTATTCCGCTTAATTAGTAACAATTTGTTTATCAGTTTGGCGACTTTCGTTACTCTCCTCTTGATAACTGTTGTTGTAGGCAAACTGTATCAAACTCAGGTGTACATCCCAACTGCTAAGAAATTGCAAGACACAAGCCCTCAACAGACCCTCCAAAATCTGAATGGTCCTCTTAGAGTAGACATCTATCTGAGGATGAAAAGTAGTACTAAACTCAGTTGTGTCCCCATAGCTGTATGCAAGTGTTCCCAAAACCGACTCATAAATTGTGGACCGCTGTCAGAGATTATGGCAAGTGGAATACCCTACAGACCAACTATCCCGTCGATATATATATGTGCTAACTTCTCTATTATGTATTTTATCTTGACTGGAAGGAAGTGAGATGACTTGGTCGATTTTTCTACTATCACCCAAATGGAATCACGACCTTTGGCTATCCTAATAATTCCAAACACAAATTCCATGGTAATATGTTCCCATTTCCACTGCGGTATCGACAACGGTTGTAATGTCCATGCAGGCTTTCAATGCTCTACCTTGACCTGCCGACAAACTGAACACTTACCAACAAACTCTGCCACATTACGCTTCAGACTTGGCCACCAATACATGTCTTTCATATTATGGTACATCTTGGTACTTCTAGGGTGCATCACGTACATTGAAGAATGAGCCTCCTCAAGCACCATCTTCCTCAGGCCCTCAACATTTGAAGCCATTATCCTATTCTGAAAGAAACTGTCCCATCATCTGTCTCATGGAAGCCATCTTACTTCTTGTTTCCAAACTCTAACCTAATGTTTTGTATCACAGTATCACCCTTCTGAGCATCTCTAATCTTCTGTATCAATGTAGGTTCATTTGCAGCTGTGCTAGCAACCTTGTCAATAAGGAAACCTCCAACTATACATTCATCTGGAGAAGCAACACCAACATGTTCTGCTTGTGAAACACCAAAGAATGTAATTGTGCCTTATTTGTAGGTGATGACAAAGATGACTTCCTGCAACACATCAACCACCACGTTCTTCCCTGGATGGTAATCTATTGTGTAGTCATAGTCCTTGATTAGATCCATCCATCTCTTGTGCCTCATATTCAGCTCATGCCTTGAGAAGATATATTGAAGATTCTTATGGTTGGTGAAGATTTGACACTTCTCTCCATATAGGTAGTGCCTCTAAATATTCAAGGCATGCACCACTACTGCAAGCTCTAAATCATATGTTGGGTAGTTTTCCTCATGTTTCTTAAGCTATTGCGAAGCAAAAAAATCACATTCTTGTCTTGCATCAACACACATCCCAAACCATCCTTTGAAGCATCAAAAAAGACAATGTAGCATTTCCCTTGTTCTGGTAGAACTAACATTTGTGTATTGGTAAATATATTTCTTCATCAACAAATGGAAATAACACTGGTACTTGTCATCCTAGATAAAAGGAACACCTTCCTACTCAACTTGGTTAGGGGTAACGCCACAACACTATCATTCTTTATGAATCTTCTATAATAGCCTGCCAAACCTAGGAAACTTCAGACTTTGGTCATTATCTTTGGTTTTTCTCACTCCATGATTGACTATACCTTCTTTGTGTCTAGAAAAACACCTTTAGAAGATATTATATGACCAAGAAAAGATACATTTGTCATCTAGAACTCACACTTGCTAAACTTGGCATACAATTGGTGTTGCCTCAACAACATCAATGCCTAGCGTAAGTGCTGCTCATGTTGTTGATTGTCCTTGGAGTATATCAAGATACTATCTATAAACACAACCACAAATTGATCTTGATACAACCTGAACACCCTATTCATCAAGTCCATGAAAGTTGTTGAGGCGTTGGTTAACCTGAATGGCATAACCATGAACTCATAGTGACCATATACCTAGTCCTGAAGGCTTTCTTAGGCATGTCATCTACCTTGATCCTTAGCTGGTGATATCCCAACCTCAAGTCTATCTTTGAAAACACAGTAGCACCCCTCAAATGGTCAAACAAGATCATCTATCCTTAGTAACATGTACTTGTTCTTCACTGTAACCTTATTCAATTGTCAGTAATCTATGCATAACCTCATAAAACCATCCTTTTTCTTCACAAATAACATAGGAGCACCCTAAGGGGGAGTGCTAAATTTGATGAAACCCTTATCTAGAAACTCCTACATATGTTTCTTCAACTCATGCATCTCTATTGGTGCCATCCTATAAGGTGACTGTGCGATGGGTTGCAGTCTAGGAATAATGTTCATCTCAAAATCAATCTCTATCTAGGAGGGGGAACACTAGGAAAATCCTAAGGAAAGACACTCACAAAATCTTACACAACGGGCACCTTCAGAACACTAGGACCTCTCCTCTTGGGGTCCATAACATGTGCCAAGAAAGACTCACACCCCTGTCTCATCAGCTTCTCCATTTTCATATTTGACTTCAAACATGTAGGAAGAATCTTTCTATCTCCTTGGGAGACCCAAGAAACATCTCCATCACAAAAAATTACCGCCTTGGAGCTATAGTCCAACACAACCTTGTACTTCTCCAAGGTATCCATCCCTAGGATCACATCGAATCCATGTATACCAAGTGGCATAAGATACACTTGAATGTTGTGTCCTGATAACGAAAGAACACAAGAAGGACACACCTCCTGCAACTTGACAAAACCAACTAAAGGAGTTTCTAGACAAAGACTATTAGATCTACTAAAAATAGGAATATTACAACTACTTATCACCTCTTGGGTGATAAAAGAGTGCAATGCACTCCGGTCAACCAAAACATATATGAAAGAAGATGTAGATAAGTTAGAATATGAAAAAGTTTCATCTAACATATCATGACCCGTGGATTGACCACTCCCTCAGGCTAACTCATAGCATAGAATCTAGTCGTTGCCTCTTATCATCCACATCCTCTGCCTGTTGTCCCTAAAGATCCTTCCTGGAATGCCTCTTTGCGCCCTCTACCACCACGATTGTTGTAATGCTACTGTTGCAAACCTCACCGAGTCTACCTTGGATGATGTCTCACTTCCTCATCCTTCATGGGGCACACTCACCTTGTATTCCTGACTTGCTCACACTTATAACAAGTCCTGGTATCATACTACGGCCTAGAGGGTCCTATCACTAACACACTGGTTGTGTTGGATGCTCTTACTGCCAAAAAACTACGACCTCTGCCCTTACTCTGGGACCACTGTGATATCACTCCTGATCTCGGCTCAGAGAAAGTTGGTCTATGTTGTGACTACTGATACTATGATTATGAGAACCTTGGATTCTTAAATCCACCAAATGACTGTCCTTGGAACTGAGTCGACTTCTTCCTAGCATTGGCTTCACACTTCTTGATAGTAGTCCTCTCAATCCTCCTCGACAACTCCAGAAAGGTAGAGAACCTCTATCTATTCTCCAAAGCAGATGATGTCTTTATCAACTCCATGCTCATCTCCTTTATTTAGTGTAAAGCATGTTCATTAGAAGCCAGACTGAAAACATAAGTTTAATATCCCTCTCTAAGAACTTGAAAAATAGAAGTTCATCTAATTTCTTACCATAGGTCCTTCTCATATTCCTTTCTTTCCATATTATTTGCACGCAATCAGTAAGACACCAGAGGAACATAGTCCTAACCCCACCATGAATGGTTGTGCGTTCTTTGAGAGATTCAGTGAGGCTAGAGCAGCCTTTCATCTTCAATTTGAGTCTGGCCCGACTCCAAAGATATCTCCAGATCTTGCAGGAATTGAACATATGTTTAGAGCTATCATCTCCTTCATCAAAAAGTTAATACACTGAGGTGACTTCATGTATCCATCTCCATATCCCACTAAGGGTAGGAAGGAAATCCTTGTAAGCTATGTAAGTGGTCAGACTCCATCAAGGAGAATGACAAGCCCCCATAACACTTCGTAGTAGTTGTCTTTAGGTTGTTTTTGTCTACATACTTCCCAATGTTCTTCCATTGATAGAGATTCATCCCATTTAGGCTAGACCTCAACCATTCTACACCATGTGGTGGAATAACCCCATCTGTGGTTAGGGACTTGAGCTAAGGAATCCATATATCTAGTATACATCCATTGAGCCCATATGGAATCACCTTCTAAGAGTTTCTGAATCCTCTTAACCGAGTGACAGTCCATGAGGTCATAAAGATTGAAAAGATTTAACCCTCCTTCTTCAATCGGAAATGCCAGCCTACTCCAGCTCATTGGGTGAAAAGCACTGCCCCAAACAAAGTCAGAGAGCAAGATTTCCATACGTCTAATAACCTCCTTGGGTATCTCACCATGTCGCATCCAAAATATGATAATTCCCATTGTTGAACTTCTCACCAAGACAAGTCGACCTACCATAGACATTTTTGAGCCTGGCCACTTACTAATTTTGTCTTTGAGTTTGTCCAAGCATTCGTGGAAATGTTTCCTACACAAGTTACCTCCTACAATAGGAAATCCAAGGTACTTAGTAGGCCACTGACCCTCCTGTATACCAATGGTATTGATCAGCTCCTCCTTCCTTCTATACAAGGTGGAGAGGAAGATATGGGACTTGTTCTCATTCAGTTTCATACCCGAACACTCCCCAAACTTAAGCAAGATGTTTTTCAAATTGGAAAGGCTTCTCGATCTCCCTTCAACAAAAATAAGTATGTCATCCACAAATAGTAGGTGGGATAAGACCTTGACCTTTCTGATTGTGTAAGTTCTGATATCTTTATTCACCAAGCCTTTGTCAATCATCCTCGTCAACCCTTCCATGGTCAGAGTGAAAAGCAGCAGTGACAATGGATCACCCTGCCTAAGGCCGTTAGAACTAGTGAAAAAACCTTCAGAACTACCATTCAGTAGAAGAGAAAATGAAGTCATAGAGACACATTGACGGATGATATTAATCCAAGATTCACGGAAGCCAAATCCTTTCAGACCATTCCAAAGGTACGACCATTTAATTGAGTCATACACTTTAGTTATGTCGAGTTTGATACATGCAGATGGAGTACTCCTCCTTTCATTGTAATTCAGAGTAAACTCTGAGGCCATCATAGCACAATCTTCAATATTTCACCCTTTGACGAATGCCCCTTGATGGATAGAGACAATCTTGGGGAGTATAGATTCCAGTCGACTGGTAATATTCTTTGTTATAAATTTGTATAGAACTGAACAACAAGATATAGGTCTGTAATCTATTAGTGAAGTGACAATGTCTTTCTTAGGGATCAAAGCTAAGAAGACATGGTTAACGTCTCTAACCATATTCCCACCTTTAAAGATCCACCTATTTGCTTGAGTCAAGTCTTTTTTAATGATGTTCCAGTTGGATCTATAGAAGAAGCAGTTGAAGTTGTTTGAACCTAGACTTTTATTGGGTCCAATACTCTAGACTACACTCTTGACCTCTGTTTCCTCTAGTATTTTACAAAGCATGTCATTGTCCTCTCCAGTTACCATCATCGTCCATTGGATATCGACATCTGAGGTCTCATCAGGTTTGTTATATAGACCTTCAAAGAAAGCAGTAGTCTGATTAACTATGTCCTCCTCGCAGTTAGCATAATTACCTTCTTCATCGTAGAGCTCAGTAATTGTGTTAATAGATTCCTGTCTTTTAACTATAGAGTGATATAACTTTGTATTTCGATCACCATTTTCAATCCACTCAACACAACTTCTTTTCCACTAAAGCATTTCCTCGGCTTTGTCAAGCTTCTTCAGTCTCTCTTGGGTCATACGTTCAGCCTCAATTAGATCTTGGACTAGCAGATTCCTTCTGAGAGCTCTCAATATATCTTCCATTTCCATCTTCTCATCCCTAATCAAGTTGTGCATGTTCGCATATTTCCTTGTCCATTTATTCAGTGCAAACTTAGTGTTTTTCAGACGTTTGCTGAAACAATATAAAGGGTTGTTGATAACCTCTTCTCCCCAAGCTTTCTTTATCACCTCTGTGCATCCTGACCATTCCTGCCAAAAGTTCAGGAACCAGAAAGGTTTCTTATTTTTAATCATCTCTCTAAGATTAACCTACAAGGCAGAATGGTCAGAGAAACAAGAAGTCAAGAGCTTAGTTTTTTACCCTGGGAATCTTTCGAGCCAGTCATCATTAACTAGAGCTTTGTCTAATTTACAAGCGATGCGTTTGGATTTCTTGAGATTGTTATGCCAAGTAAACGCTTCTTCGCCAAGGACAGGGAGTTTAGTTAAGTTTGCTTTGTTGATAGCCGTATTGAAGGTGCTAAGTATGATGCTCAACACCTCCCATCCACCTGCTTTCTCCTCTCATTTTCTAATATTGTTGAAATACCTAAATACCAACCAAGGGAGATTGATATTAGTTGACAATGATTCCAACTTATCCCAGAGTTCAGTTCCTTGGCACATCAGATTATGTGCATAAATCACTGTTATTATAACACATAAGTCACCTTTATTGATGCACTTAGTAGTGATTTGCTACTCATCCATATCTAGCTGAATGATATCCCATGATTTTGGATCCCAACAAAGACAAACTCTCCCATTAGGCGATGCATCGTGATTAGATAGCCACTTCCACCAAACTAGGAACAAATTATTAACTAATTCTTTATAATGATCTTTGATTTTTGTTTCCATTAAACTAGTGATTGATGCATGTACAGAACAGATAACTTTTTGACCTCCTTCCTCTTTCGTGGCTTGCAGGAGACACATACATTAGACATGAAGAAGGTCATTGGTGACTCTTCTTGGACGACTGAGTTTTACGTGTCTCAATCACCCTAGAACCACCTCCACCTCCAACACTCTTGGATCTCTTATCCTTGTTCCTGGGACTACCATTGGCTTCTTCCTTAGGTCATTCCTGACTTTCAATCTCCACACCTGAGTCCAGTGTCTCAAACCTATTTTGGTTGAGCACACTAGTGGATGCATCTTTATCTGTGTTGTCCTTCACGATTTCCGCCACTCCTTCACCAGGAGGCTTATCAGCACCTTCTGTTATAGGTTCATTCTCAATTATGATCATGTCATCTTCAGCAGTTTTATCCTCACCCACCTTAGTAGGTTCATCATGCGCCTTCTTCAAAAAAGACTACAATCAAAGTTATATAAGTATGTATATTACCTTTCTCATTCTCTTTCTCTTTTCTCATTCTCTCTCAAAACTTATCTCTATCACTCTATTATAAAGGTTGAATTTTTAGATAATCAATAGCCTCCCTACTTTTACCTTTGTCATGGTCCCAACATAATTTTGACGAAAAAAAGATCTCCAAACAAAATAACATGTGTAGCTCTTTCTGATACTTGGGTTATTTAAGAAAATAGAAGTTACGCTCCACTCTTGTTGTAAAAGAGGTATTTCTCTTGTAAAACATTAGTTTTAGTAGTTTTATGTCCATTCCATCCTAATTGTTGACACCTTTGTCCTTTTGTCACACATGCTCTTACAACATAGAATGATCATGATCAAATGGAAGATGATGGGTGGATGAAACTATAGAAATGGGTCTTAAATACATGTGACATGATTCCATTCACCAAAATGTGGTTGACATGGTTTACACATATTATAGGAGATTTCCATTCCCAACCATTTGTTAACTAGGTTCTCAGATGTAGATATTGATGGAGTTTCCTACATTACAATGATGTGTATTTTAATGGGACGAGGTGTGAGACGAAGAATCAACATAGATGTTAACAACATACATGATTTGAAACTTCATCCCATTTTGTTTCCAGATGAAACCATCTCTTCAGTTGTACCTATGGATAGTTAAAACTAGGTACCACATTGTATTGTTATCCTAGATGTATTTTTTGTCATGACTAATGTGTTATACGAACCAATATTTAGCTTTACAGCTCACAAGGGTCGTGCTAAGTAACCATTATTTGCACTTGTCATTATTCAATATTAGCATGATTTGTGAACTGGTATTGACCTTCATATGTCAATAACATACAAGTTAAATAACCAGGATTAGTATTCATCATTGTTTAGGTTTGACATGAAACATGAGCTAGTATTGACTTTTTTAGGTCAACAACATTTGGGTTAGCCCATATCTGGTTAACTAAGATTCAAGTGCTTTTAAATTGAACTCTCAAGTGCATCATCCTTCAACAGATCAAGATATTGACTTTGATTTTTCTATCTCCTTTATTCTTTGGTTTCTGTTATCATATTAAAAGGTCTCAATTATGAATAACATATACCAACAACTACTTTCTCCCTCTAGTTTCAAATATTAGACTCTCTCCAAGATATATTAAGGTACAATTTTTGCAGGTTAGATATTCATTAGCAATACATGTTGGTTTCATCTTACTACCTTTACCACTTTAGTGCTATACCTTTTGGCTTTCATGTTCCCACTCTCCTAGCAATCTCTCTCATAACTTCGGTCTACTCTAATTTATGATGATTTGATATTGTCAATCTTAAACATCTTCTAAGAGGAGAAGGTGTTTTCCGAACTGATTGACCTCCTCATTACTTTCAAAATGCACAAACTCCAAGTGTGGTGTGTGTTCACATTTTCCCACCTAATCAATATGGTCAACGGCCTCATCATAACTCTTGTAATGAGATATATTAGAACAAGCTCATGAGGGGGATAAATGTAGAGAAAAACCCTAAATGGAAATATTTATTCCCCAAATGAAGAAATATTGATTAGTGATCTTAGTTTTCACTATGAGCTAAAAAGAGATGGAAAAAGGATTATTTTTCTCCCTCTGGTTAGCAAGAGCATGGACTAGAGATACATTCAAGTTGGGTTCAAATTTTTGTTGGACAATGTCGCATGTATGTGTTATTCCTTTTTCACTCTAACAAGCATCTAATATCTATTTGGGGATGAAGACAACAAATCAAAGATCTAAAGATGAAGGAGGAACACTTCTCTTCCCTAACTCCTATGGATAACAACACAATCATGATGGCTTCTCTTCAATGAAACTAGATATGATTATGACCCTCCTCACAGTCTCAAATGATGATATGGATATTGTTCCACCACCTATATTTTGAGATTGTGACCTCAGGACCTTTTGGAAAGAGTTACGGAGCTACGCCTCAGAGCCATGACTTAAAATGATCTATCACTAGACAAAGCTTACATCAGAGGGGACTATAAAGCTAATAAAGAAGATGACAAGGCATATGAAGTTGTAACACCTCAAACCACTACCCAAGGCTCTAGTAGAGTTTCATAAATTACAACTGGCCCCACAAACCACCAGCGGCCTTTATTGTGTGCTTTGTCCTCACTCATGCACAATTTGGGATCAACTTCCCGACTGGTCAACCATCATAATTGTGGATTAAGGTGCTTAATTTGGTTTTCTTTAAATTGTGGATAATTGAGAGGAATAAGATGCAAAGAGGATAGCCTCATCCCTAAGGAAGAGAAGGGGGCAAGTGGCAAGGATAAGGGAGAGATAACTCCTACTTTCTCTCTCCTGATTGAATTTTTAATAAAAATTGCATATAAGCTCATTTATCCATAGAGTAAAAGGGGAATTTCGAATTCACTTCCACCCTTTGCTTAAAAAAACGACCTTGGGAGCTTGGAGAAATATGATAATGAGCCCCAACCTGTTGGTAAGCTTCTTGACCCTCTTTCACCTTGAATTCATGGTGAAATCACAAATCATTGCTTGATTTCTTCTTTTCTTCACTCCATCTTCAACCCTAGCCAATATTTTCACTCAAAAGCTTGAGGACGAGCCTAGGGGGAGTTGAAAAAGCTTCATCCACCATTGTTGACGTGAAGCTCCAAGCTTTGAAGCTCAATTGGAGGCAGATTTTATAACTTGAACCCTTAATATTGCTATTTCATTCAATTCCTTATCAATTGATGATCCTTTCTTTATTCTCAAAATTTTATTTGGTTGATGGATGCAATCACCATGGAAATCACAGAAAGTTTTGTGGGTTTAGAGCTTGATGATGATGAAATCATCATAAGCACACACCTCCCCAAACTATCAATTGCAAACGGTTTTAACATTATGGTCCAAACAGTTTCACCAAACCGTTTGGTGATTTGAGTCCCAAACCGCATGAGAGTGTTGACCGTTTGGATGGGTTGAACATTTGAGGTCTGAACCCTAGTACATGTTGTATGATGATCCAATGGATCCAGTTCATTGATTAAATGTATGGACAATCCACCAATTACAACCCTAATTGATTTGTTGGAGGTTCCACAAAGTGATCCATTCGATTTCAAGACTTTTTGGGTCAAACGGTCTTGAGACCATTTGAGCCCAAACAATCTTGAAACCGTTTGGGATAAAATGGTTTCAAAACCGTTTGGTGATCCAATGGTTGAGATTTGAGGGTTGGAGATCCAAGAACCAATAATTGTTGAACTTCAATAACTCTATTGATTGAAGGTTTCAATGTAGTAAATCATGTTCAACCAATTGATGAATGTACCTAATGAACCCTTGCGGTTTTGAGACTGATTTGGCCCAAATGGTCTTGAGAACGTTTGAGTCCAAACGGTCTTGAAACCATTTGGAGACCAAACTGTTTCAAAACCATTTGGTGATGAAGCCTCAAAATCGAATAAAGGTCAATTGTGATTCAATCATTTGGAAATTGAAGGTGATGATTGTTCCAATGATCCAATGATTGATAGTGATGGTAATCAATGAAGGTACAGAGGTTGAAATCCTAAAAGTACCTAAATGATTAGTACCATTAAAGGGATAAACCCTAATTGCTTATAAGAACAATAACCCAATACACTATGTCAATCATAGCTGTATGTACTTGATTTAAGGGTTGATATAATCTAATCAAGTTGAGAGGATGATAGAGTGGAATTCATACATAAGTATGATTCATGTGGTGATTAAGGGTATGATCCTTAGCAAAGAGATAATGAAACCCTAATCATGAGCATAAACCCTAATTGACAAGGTTATTGAACCCTAACCCTAATTTAGGACAATTATGAGTAAACTCTAATCTAGGGTAATAGAGTAACCCTAATTAAGGATGATGACATGGGTAACTCTAATTTAGGGTAATGAAATGCAAAACCCTAATTTGGATGAATAGTGAATCTCTAATTATGGGTAATTGAATGAAACCCTAATTGGGATGAATAGTAAACCCTAATTTTGGGTAATTAAAGTGGAAATCCTAAATGAGGATGATTCCATGTGAAATCCTTATCTAGGGTAATGCCATATGAAACCTTGAGTTAGAATGATGTATGTGGAACCCTGAGGTAATGATGTGATGTGAGACTTAAATCCAGGGTGATGCCATGTAATGATATATGAAATCCTAATTGAGGGTGATTCGATGAGAAACCCTAACTGAGGATAATACCACACGAAGCTCTAATGCAATGTTGTGATGTGGGACCCTAATAAGGTTGAAGATATGTGAGACCCTAATTTGGAGTTATAATACATAAAGCCCTAATCCTGAGCAATATGACAATAAATCGTAACCCTAATCTTTAGGTGATGGTATAAGTAAACCCTAATGATGAGATGGAAGAAAATACCTTATAAAGGTGAAATATTGCAAGTAGTTGATTATAAGCAAACTTATAGTAAGCAATGTATTTATCATTAGACAAGTCCATATCATTAAATATAGTTGGATAATTCTAATGTGTGACCTATGCACTACATGCTAAAGGTGATAGGTTAGTGATTAAAAGTATTAAGAGGGAAATACCTTAATACAAGGATAGTTGATTAACTGAAGTAATTTGGAAGTGATGAGAAAAGTGATACATCAAGACATGATAGATATCACAGTTAGCATTTCAGGTTTAAGATACCTTGATGCATCTCAATCCAACATTCTTGGATAAAAAACACATGAAGTGTGTGTTATGTAGTTGTTACCACAAGATTGTAATGAGTTTGATATACTTTGATAAGTATAGGCTGATATACATTGTGAAAGGGGATAAGCCAAACTAATGAGTATGATGTAATCATACCATGATAAGAATGAGAAATGAACTTGTACCTTGTATTGATAATCCTTATATGATATATGATGAGAGTAACAAGCATTAGTGAATACTTGTGATAGAAATAGATGCTCCTAGAGGTGTAGAGCAATATGTTGGGGTTGGACTAATGATGTAAACATGAAACCCTAACTAATGAGAAATGGGAAACCCTAACCCTAATTTTGGGTAAAGGGATGAAAAGCCTATTTGATAGTAAACCCTAATCCTGATAAAGGAATGGTGGTGTTACTATTGTATCAGATGATGTGGTAAGTAACTTTTATGATTGATATCATGTCTATTAACCATGCAGATATCATGAGATGATGATCATAGCCAGATTTGAGCTATGACTTTTATATAATAAAAGTGTGATTGGCATTGTGTGCCTTAATGTTGTTGTTGCTTAGTAAAAGTAACAAAATGTGCATGGACTTAATGAATGATATGAGTAAGTTGTTGCCTAGTGAAAGGTGACAAGAGACTTAATGGGCCTTGTGAGCCATGTGAGATGCTTGTGTAACAAGTATCATATGCACCTTGGTCTAAGGACCTAGAGGTAATTGTTACCTAACAAGTGGTAACAGTGATTAGTGATGAACTGAGGGTATGAATACCCAGTTTTGATAAGTAAGAAAATGATGTTGTTGAGAGATGTGAACTTTCAAGTAATGAGATAAGGGATTAAGATCCCAATGTATTATAAGTTATGTTAAAGCTATAAATAAAAGTTTACATGTTTCTTTGTAGCATTTATCATAATAATTCCTGTTTGAGAACTTGACTGATGCTAAAAGAATATGCTAATGTACTTAATTAATCAAGTGAAATCATATCATGTAGAAACCTGACCATAAATCCATCATCGTCAGTATTTTGGTGATGGTGAAATGGGTGCTCCGCGGCAAAACCCGGAATGCATATTTTTGAATATGTGGGGGTTAATGGGAGAACATATCCTTATGTCCTGATGAGAGAATTGATGGAAGGTAAACATTAAACCTCTCAATCCTTCATTATTTGTGTCTGGATGGATGTATCACAAATCTCCCGATGATTGGGATAGATGCAGTACACATCTCCCAATAATATTAATGCCGGATCAATGGAGGTAAACATGAAATCTCTCGACCGCGAAGAGAGTGCAGCACACCACTATAACTCTATAGCAAAGTTTCCAGTATACCCTAGAAAGCTATATTGAGAAGTTGACCTAGTCCTGCTTGTGGTCTCGTACTGACCGAGATGTGGGAGGTTTTGGAAGCCGGCTCTTCCATTGACCTTGTATGGTACCGATTTTGACTTTGCAGTGGTCGGTTGGAGTATGAGTGGTATACCTCATCTCCTTAGGGCATAAGTGTGATTGTAAAATGTAATTATCCGTATATAATGTTTTCTTAAGGATTGAATACGAAAATTCATTGGTTGATGTTACATTTCTTTTATGCATCTCTAGTCGATAGATGTTATTCATATCTCTTTATACTCATTGCAAGTAGATGGATGAATTATGATTCTACCATGGATAGATGCAATGCTCTCCTTGGGAAAGGAGATTACATTACTCTGTTCATACAATGATAATTACTGTTGTTAATATGTAAAAACTTCTGCTCAGTTTTATTATAGTAAATTTCTATAACAATGTTTTGGTAGAGAGTTATATCTCCCGCTGGGGCAATTTATAATTGTCTCACCCCCGTGGGATCCAATGTTTTTAGGTGGACGCGGACGAAGAGGCAAAAACCCTATAGCAGAGAAAGAACAACAGTAGCATCCGGGACAACAGTAATATCTCAGGTGGAGATACTGCCTGTCAAATCATATAGATAGTAGTCCTATGTGTCGTCTCTATACTCTCAGGTCCTCAGAGTTTATAGTTAGTGTTTTTAATGAATCAATCTGAGATTTTGTCTTGATGCCTCGAGGTTCTTATGTGGTCTGTATATAATGTTAATAGGGCAGCTGATGTTGTAATCCTAGAGAAGAGATGGTACAAGTTATGTACTTATGAATTAGGATGTAAATGTTATACTTTGGTTCTTGATGAGAGAGATTTCCTATGTTTGGATTTCTTTGCAAAAAGTTTTTAAATTTTTTTTTTGTGATTTTCAGTAATCCGCTGCAAATGATTCACTTTCGCTTAAGTAAATCTTGTTTTTGTGAGTTGGATGCAACAATTTAGTGGTATCAGAGCTCCAAGTTTGCTCAGTCTACAGAGACATAGGACTAAGGTAGCAGAGTCTATTCTAGTGTATTCCAGTGTATCTGATAGTGTCTTCTGCTCATATAGGAGAAGAAGAACTTGAAGATGGCTGGGTCACATGAGGAGTTTGCTACAGAAAGCAGCAATGCTGCACCAAGAAGAGGTGCATGGGATCAGACAAGAGAGGAACAATTGCCTGAGAACCCTCTAGCTGATCCAACTATGATAAGAAATCCTTCTTTGGGTATCACTGTTGGGCAATTTAGGGAAACATTAATGTATATAACTGATCAGATATTGGAAATGCAACCTAGATTACCAACCCCCAATGATGATGTTTTGGATATCAACAAGATTTGTAATCAACATCAACAGGATGAAGCAATAAGAAATGATGAAGTTCTGGACTTAAATCGAGTCTGTGCTCGACCTCAGCCTGTTGAATCAATACATAGTGATGGAAGGAATAGGATACAACATGAAATTAGGGTATGTTATAAGTGTAGGAAGCCTGGACATATCAGAAGTAATTGTCCAGAAAAGGAATATAAAGGAAGAATTGAGAAGAGGCCTATCCAAATCCAGGAACAGAGGCCTAGTAGTCTCAAGAAGAAGAAGTTTTTGGTATCACCGGTACAACCAGGGCCTAGTGAACCAAGGCAATGGTTATCCAGAAAGGGTAAAGAACCTTCTAGACCACATCTAGCACCCAGAATTTGCTACCAATGTAGACAGGTAGGACATCTGGCAAGAAATTGCTGAGCCAAAAATGTTATGGTGAATCAACCTTTGAGGCAGAATCAGCCTGAGGCAGTGAACCATCCTCGAATCATGTCAGGTTAGACAAAATAATGTCATTCTAATATGTCATTTTATGATTTCCTGAGTTAATTTGAGAAAGTAATTGCTTGAGCTTTATTTGATTAGTCCTATGAGGACTTACATTTTGCATAGTAGACACTATAAATGTTTAATATTGTTCTTACCTCTATGAGAAAAGATGAGGTATAGAAGAAATGCCGGGATGAAATCCAAGAATGTTAAATCTTATACTTGTGATAATATGAGAAGGAAGGAATATAATAATATACAAAGTGCATACTACTTAATCTCAGTATTTATATACACTGACCAGGTATACAACTATTGATGATAAAGTGAGTATGGAAACTCTTAGATTGTTATCATTTTGATTGCTTTGATCAAGTAGTCATTCTGAGACAATCTAATGAGTATCATGAAATCAGAAATATGGAATGAATACATATGTCATGTCTTAACTATAAGAAAGAGAAATCTGAAATAATCTCAGATGAGTATGTGTATATGAGGAAGTAAAAAGTATACTCCTCATATGATAAGAATGAGAACAAGGGAGATGATCCATGTCCAATAAAGTTTGTAAGTATAATAAAGATCTTTTCCCATAATGGGGAGATGGAAATTTGATGAGATCATAAGATGCTCATGAATATGTTAGATAATAACAAAGAAAGGAATATTGTTATGTGATCATCCTTATAGATTCCTATGCTGAGGGCAAGGAACCTAGGATGAGATAAAGAGTAAATGAATCATGAATAGCTGAAAATACACGAAATGATAAGATGAATATAATTCCTTGTTTTCTTTCCTTTCAGGGACTTGGCAATCAAGTGGGTCTTAGGACACTTGATGTGCATAAGATGAAAATGTTCATGTGATGGATACTTAGAAAAGTATCAGTTTATCTTGGACTTTGGTTCCAAGGTGAAGATACATGTAACAAGTAATGTCCCAAGATGAAAGGAAGATAAATATGTGATGTGTTCTCAACACATGTGACAGATACCAAAGTAAGAGATCCTGGTATCTAAAGAAATATCAGATGATTTATGTTGAGTATCTTGAATGGTCAACCATGAAATCAGATTAATCATGTAAAATAGTATGAACATCACATGTTAGGGGTTTATGCTTTGCATAAACATAACAATTAAAGATATCTTTAAAATAAATATTTAGTTGATAAGTAACCCCTCCTTATGATAAGAGAATGTACAACTAATGAGATGGTTGGTACAAGTAACAAGGAATCCTAGTATTATGTCGACAGATTAAAAGGCACAACTGAGGTATGAAAAGACTTATAGTCCCAAGAGGGTGATAGAACATAATTGTGATCTTGAAAGAGAAATGCTGAATTAACTAAGGAGTATGGGAGACTCCTCAGAAATAAGAATATGTTACATGAAATGGTAAAAATAAGGAAAGTGTTACCTGACACAGAATTAACTCCACAATCAATAATAAAAAGGGCAGTGGAGTATGTGTCCCACGTGAACCATTCTATGATAAACTTGTGTAGAATAACTTGATGTTGAACAAAGCTTTATGGTGTCTCCATAGCAATGAAATGTTATGTGGAGACTAGATAGTATGATGAGTAAATAATATCTATCCTCCTTTTTCTGGGAATTTGGGGACGAAATCCTTGTTAGGGGTTTATGATTTGTAACATCCCTAACCTGGGTTATGCCCTAACCCTGGGAGTTTTGCTTAAGCAAGTTAATTAGATCCTTAATTTTATCTTGTGAAAAGTAATTAAGGCTCAAGAGGAACTTATGTTTTGGTCCTGTTTGAATAATGTTGAAGCAATGTTTGCTTATTTTGGACTAATGTGCAAATTACCCAAGTTGAGGGGTTAACTTGCAAATGTTACATGACTAAATGTTCTTCATGTGTTAAAGCATCATGAGAATGAGTATCATGTAGTGGTATGGTTTGGGAGAAGCCTGAGTACCAAGAAAGAGATGATAAAGCAATGTTTGTGCATTAAAACCTAGTTTTGGTGTAAATTGCAATTTACCCAAAAACCTAGGGTTCAATATGAAAAATACCACTTCTAGAGGGTCCCTCATGTTTCTTGGCATCAAGTAGAAAAGATAAAATGAGAGGGGTGCCTCATTTGAATTAATTTGGAGGAGAGAGAATCTTAATATTAAAACAATCAAGATTTAAGCATAATTGAAACCCTAATTCAATTTAATGCAAAAATAAATTTATTAATTCAAATGCCCTTCAACCAAAATTGAAATGGTTGAATTCAGATATGTGTGGACGTCCTTGTGCCTTGCAAGGGCCACGAAATATCTCAAGGAGGTGGAAAACCCACTCACATTATTATAAGAAAAAGAAATATCCACTCACTCATGGATATTACTATTAAATGGATTAAGGTGCTTAATTTGGTTTTCTTTAAATTGTGGATAATTGAGATTAATAAGAGGAAAATAGGATAGCCTCGTACCTAAGGAAGATAAGGGGGCAAGTGGCAAGGATAAGGGAGAGATAATTCCTACTTTCTCTCTCCTAATTGAATTTTTAATAAAAATTGCATATAAGCTCATTTATCCATAGAGTAAAAGGGGAATTTCGAATTCACTTCCACCCTTTTCTTGAAAAACGACCTTGTGAGATTGGAACAAGAGGAGAACGAGCCCCAACCTGTTGGTAAGCTTCTTGACCCTCTTTCACTTTGAATTCATGGTGAAAATCACAAATCAATGCTTGATTTCTTCTTTTCTTCACTCCATCTTCAACCCTAGCCAATCTTTTCACTCAAAAGCTTGAGGACGAGCCTAGGGGGAGTTGCAAAAGCTTCATCCAACATTGTTGACGTGAAGCTCCAAGCTTTGAAGCTGAATTGGAGGCGGGTTTTATAACTTGAACCCTTAATATTGCTATTGCATTCAATTCCTTATCAATTGATGATCCTTTCTTTATTCTCAAATTTTTATTTGGTTGATGGATGCAATCACCATGGAAATCACAGAAAGTTTCGTGGGTTTATATCTTGATGATGATGACATAATCATAAGCACACACCTACCCAAATATCAATTGCAAACAGTTTCAACATTATGGTCCAAACGGTTTCACCAAACCGTTTGGCGATTTGAGTCCCAAACCGCATGAGAGTGTTGACTGTTTGGATGGGTTGACTGTTTGAGGTATGAACCCTAGTACATGGTGTATGATGATCCAATGGATCCAATTCATTGATTAAATGTATGGACAATCCACTAATTACATCCCTATTTGATTTGTTGGAGGTTCCACAAAGTGATCCATTCGATTTCAAGACTTTTTGGGTCAAACGATCTTGAGACCATTTGAGCCCAAACGGTCTTGAAACTGTTTGATCCCAAATAGTTTCAAGACCATTTGGTGATCCAATGGTTGAGATTTGACGGTTGGAGATCCAAGAGCCAATAATTGTTGAACTTCAATAACTCAATTGATTGAAGGTTTAATGTAGCAAATCATGTTCAACCAATTGTTGAATGTACCTAATGAGCCCTTGAGGTTTAGAGACTGATTTGGCCCAAATGGTCTTGAGAACGTTTGAGTCCAAACGGTCTTGAAACCGTTTGGAGACCAAACGGTTTCAAAACCGTTTGGTGATGAAACCTCAAAATCGAATAAAGGTCAATTGTGATTCAATCATTTGGAAATTGAAGGTGATGATTGTTACAATGATCAAATGATTGATAGTGATTGTAATAAATGAAGGTACAAAGGTAGAAATCCTAAAAGTACCTAAATGATTAGTACCATTAAAGGGATAAACCCTAATTGCTTATAAGAACAATAACTTAGTACACTATGTCAATCATAGCTGTATGTACTTGATTGAAGGGTTGATATAATCTAATCAAGTTGAGAGGATGATAGAGTGGAATTCATACATGAGTATGATTCATGTGGTGATTAAGGGTATGATCCTTAGCAAAGAGATCATGAAACCCTAATCATGAGCATAAACCCTAATTGACAAGGTTATTGAACCCTAACCCTAATTTAGGACAATTATGAGTAAACTCTAATCTAGGGTAATAGAGTAACCCTAATTAAGGATGATGACATGGGTAACTCTAATTTAGGGTAATGAAATGCAAAACCCTAATTTGGATGAATAGTGAATCTCTAATTATGGGTAATTGAATGAAACCCTAATTGGGATGAATAGTAAACCCTAATTGTGGGTAATTAAAGTGGAAATCCTAAATGAGGATGATTCCATGTGAAATGCTAATCTAGGGTAATGCCATATGAAACCCTGAGTTAGAATGATGTATGTGGAACCCTGAGGTAATGATGTGATGTAACACTCAAATCCAGGGTGATGCCATGTAATGATATATGAAATCCTAATTGAGGGTGATTCCATGAGAAACCCTAATTGAGGATAATACCACATGAAGCTCTAATGCAATGTTGTGATGAGAGGCCCTAATAAGGATGAAGATATGTGAGACCCTAATTTGGAGTTATAATACATAAAGCCCTAATCCTGAGCAATATGACAATAAACCATAACCGTAATCTTTAGGTGATGGTATAAGTAAACCCTAATGATGAGATGGAAGGAAATACCTTATAAAGGTGAAATATTGCAAGTAGTTGATTATAAGAAACCTTATAGTAAGCAATGTCTTTATCATTCGACAAGTCCATATCATTAAAGATAGTTGGACAATTCTAATGTGTGACCTATGCACTACATGCTAAAGGTGATAGGTTAGTGATTAAAAGTATTAAGAGGGAAATACCTTAATACAAGGATAGTTGATTAACTGAAGTAAGTTGGAAGTGATGAGAAAAGTGATACATCAAGACATGATAGATATCACACTTAGCATTTCAGGGTTAAGATACCTTGATGCATCTCAATCCAACATTCTTGGATAGAAAACACATGAAGTGTGTGTTATGTAGTTGTTACCATAAGATTGTAATGAGTTTGATATAGTTTGATAAGTATAGGCTAATATACATTGTGAAAGGGGATAAGACAAACTAATGAGTATGATGTAATCAATCCATGATAAGAATGAGAAATGAACTTGTACCTTGTATTGATATTCCTTATATGATATATGATGAGAGTAACAAGCATGAGTGAATACTTGTGATAGCAATAGATGCTCCTAGAGGTGTGGAGTAATATATTGGGGTTGGACTAATGATGTAAACATGAAACCCTAACCCTAATTTTGGGTAAAGGGATGAAAAGCCTATTTGATAGTAAACCCTAATCCTGATAAAGGAATGGTGGTGTTACTATTGTATCACATGATGTGGTAAGTAACTTTTATGATTGATATCATGTCTATTAACCATGCAGATATCATGAGACGATGATCATAGCTAGATTTGAGCTATGACTTTTATATAATAAAAGTGTGATTGGCCTTGTGTGCCTTAATGTTGTTGTTGTTTAGTAAAAGTAACAAAATGTGCATGGACTTCATGAGTGATATGAGTAATTTGTTGCCTAGTGAAAGGTGACAAGACACTTAATGGGCCTTATGAGCCATGTGAGATGCTTGTGTAACAAGTATCATGTGCACCTCGGTCTGAGGACCTAGAGGTAATTGTTACCTAACAAGTGGCAATGGTGATTAGTGATGAACTGAGGGTATGACTACCCAGTTTTGATAAGATAATGATGTTGTTGAGAGATATGAACTTTCAAGTAATGAGATAAGGGATTAAGATCCCAATGTATTATAAGTTCTGGTAAAGATATAAATAAAAGCTTACATGTTTCTTTGTAGAATTTGTCATAATAATTGTTGTTTGAGAACTTGATTGATGCTAAAAGAATATGCTAATGTACTTAATTAATCAAGTGAAATCATATCATGTAGAGCCCTGACCATAGATCCATCATCGTCAGTATTTTGGTGATGGTGAAATAGGTGCTTCGCGGCAAAACCCGAAATGCATATTTTTGAATATGTGGTGGTTAATGGGCGAACATATCCTTACGTCCTGATGAGGGAATTGATGGAAGGTAAACATTAAACCTCTCAATCCTTCATTATTTGTGTCAGGATGGATGTATCACAAATCGCCTGATGATTGGGATAGATGCAGTATACATCTCCCAATAATATTAATGCCAGATCGATGGAGGTAAACATGAAACCTCTCGATCGTGAAGAGAGTGCAGCACGCCACTGTAACTCTATAGCGAAGTTTCCAGTATACCCTGGAAAGCTATATTGAGCAGTTAACCTAGTCCTGCTTGTGGTCTTGTACTGACCGAGATGTGGGAGGTCTTAGAAGCCGACTCTTCCATTGACCTTGTATGGTACTGATTTTGACTTCGCAGTGGTCGGTTGGAGTATGAGCGGTATACCTCATCTCCTTGGGGCATAAGTGTGATTGTAAAATGTAATCAGTTGTATAGTATGTTTGCTTAAGGATTGAATATAGAAATTCATTAGCTGATGTTACATTTCTTTTATGCATTTCTAGTCTATAGATGTTATTCATATCTCTTTATACTCATTGCAAGTAGATGTATGAATTAAGCTCTCCTTGGGAAAGGAGATTGCATTACTCTTTTCATACAATGATAATTACTGTTGTTAATATGTAAAAACTTCTGCTCAATTTTATTATAGTAAATTGCTATAACAATGTTTTGGTGAAGAGTTATATCTCCCGCTGGGGCAATTTATAATTGTCTCACCCCTGTGGGATCCAATGTTTTTAGGTGGACGCGGACGAAGAGGCAGAAACCCTATAAAAGAGAAAGAACAACATCAACATCAGGGACAACAGTAATATCTCAAGTGGAGATATTGCCTGTCAAGTCATATAGATAGTAGTCCTATGTGTCGTCTTTGTACTCTCAGGTCCTCAGAGTTTATAGTTAGTGTTTTTAATGAATTGATCTGAGATTTTGGCTTGATGCCTCGAGGTTCTTATGCTGTCTGTATATAATGTTAATAGGGAAGCTGATATTGTAATCCTCGAGAAGAGATGGTACAAGTTATGTACTTATGAATCAGGATGTAAATGTTATACTTTGGTTCTTGATGAGAGAGATTTCCTATGTTTGGATCTCTTTGCAAAAAGTTTTAAATTTTTTTTTGTGATTTTCAGTAATCTGCTGCAAATGATTCGCTTCTGCTTAAGTAAATCTTGTTTTTGTGAGTTGGATGCAACAATAATACTACTCTACATGAGCACGCTTAACCACAAAGTTCTTAGTGATGGGCTCCCTGAAAAGTAGGTGCAACTTGGTGATATGGGTAGTTTAATAATTCCTTTTAAGATCATTTTATCTAAGGGCCGAAGACCTCAGACGTTGCCATCTCCCTCACTTTGACTCTCGAGTCCTCGTCAAGGCCAATGATAAGGCCTCATAATCATTCCCTGTTATAGTGTAGACCTTGAATGACCCATGTGCATCCAACTCCTGATCATGAATACCATCGCAAGGGTGACTACATCACCATGGGTAGCTCCTTCCAATATTATTGAACAGCATGGCTCAAGACTGGCATGCTGCATACCCATGTGGGCCCCACCTACTAGAGGGAACTTGACTCTGATACCATCTGTAACACCTAGGATCACTGCCCAACCCTCTAGTAGAGTTTCAGGAATGATGATTGGCCCCAAAAACCACCACATGCCTTGATTATGTGCTTTGTCTTCACTCATACACAAGACGGAATCAACATCCTGAATAGTCATCCATCCTTGTTACTCTAGGTTGAGCGTGTTTAACCATATAGTTTGTAGTGACGGGCTTACTGAAAAGGAGTTGCACATTGATGATATGGATAGTCCAATCATTCCTTTTAAGATCACTTTATCTGAGGCTTCAAGACCTAGTACATTACAATCTCCCCCACTTAGATTCTTGACATCCTCATCAAGGCTCAATTATAAGGCCTCATAATCATTCCTCATTTTAGTGTAGACTCATAATGACCCATGTGCACCCAGCTCCCATACATAGATACCAACACAAGGGTGGCTACATCACCATCGATAGCCCTTTCCAACATGCATGGACTACATGGCTCAAGACCGGCATGCCACATGCCCATGTGGGCCCCATCTAATCGAGGGATTTTGGCTTAGATGCCATTTGTAACACTCCAACACATTGTCCAAGGCTCTAGTAGAGTTTCAGGAATGACAACTGGCCCCACATATCACCACTAACTTTAACTATGCACTTTTTCCTCACTAGCGTGCAAGTAGGGATCAACTTCATACATGGTCTCCCATCCTAGTACTACTCTAGGTTGAGCACATTTAACACATATTCTTAATGATGGACTCCCTGAAAAGGAGGTGCACCTTGGTGATATGGGTAGTTTAGTCATTCTTTTCTAAGATCATTTTGTTTGAGGGCTCAAGACATGGGACTTACAAAAGCATAGAGTTCTCTAGAAAGTCAAGCGACAAAGACTGATGTTGATTTTAAAGGAAAGTGAAATATTTATAAGTCAGAGAAACATCATCATAATCAAGTGAGACAACCCCATTTTGATTTTGATCTTGTGGGGTGTGTTAAGGAAAACCCATCCCCATTTTGAAATTTTATTGAGTAGTTGTGATTATCCCCATTGCTCCTAATGGTTGACCTACATGTGGGTTGTATTAAGTAGAGATCACCATCTCCATGTGCATTTGCTATCATCTATGACACTTTTCATGCTCATTATTGTGGGTTAGTGGTACATACTACAATTAGCTATTTTTCTACAAAAATTATCATATGTATACATATATTATTGATCTTATTTTGCAATACTGGTTCTTCCACAAATGTTTGCAAAGTGGATGTGAGGTCCTAACATCATGTCTTACTAATGGCACACATATACTCGGGTGCTAATGTCATATCATTAACTAGTAGTTGTAAAGTAATACATGTTATACCACTTTATAATCCCAATATACATTGTATTGGAATTGCAGTACACATTATGATCAAATTCTTGTTTATGTTATTTTAAATGTTATTGATAAAAAGCATGGTTCAGATATCCATGCCAATTTCAATGAGAATGAATATAATTACATAGAAATGCGCTAATATTCATAACAACTACTTCACTTCCAACTACTTGTCCTGTTTGAGAGTCATAAAGTAACCTTTGATAGTAAACATTTGTAGTTGTCTTTACTAACTTTATAGTCTGCTTCATATGTAGATCAGATCGGTAGTGAGTCAATGTCCAACGATCTAAAACTTATTGTGGGATATTTATCATCTAGTTGGTCATCCTCAAAATTATAAGAACATCATATCTCAAATGATCATGCATGTCGGGGACAATATGCACATTTCATACCCACTCATACCAGTGAACCTCTTCAATCGTAGATAAATACCTCTTTAAGACTCCAATAAGGACTTCAACAAATCTCCTATATGTGAGCTTGACGTATTGAATGATTGTCGTTCTCACAAGATGTTTATTATTTATTTTTGTGCATTTATTATTTGTTTTGATATCATTTTTGCATTAATTGTCATTAGTAGTCCGTGACACTTAATTGCATCAAATAATTGGCATTTTTACTATTCTGAATGATCTATCATTTTTCTTGGACTTATGTTCTTTATTGTTCATTTTTTAGGTGAAAGTTACAAGAAATAGATCAACTCGGTACTATTACAGGTCATCGGTGGTATCAACATTTGATGAAAAAAGAATAGCTTGATTCGAGAGAAAACTCAGTAGTACCGACAGAGGAATCAATACTACCAATATCCTAACAGGAGTGCCCATGATGGTATCTCGGTACTAACGACGGTCAGTTCGGTGGTACCAACTCACGTCAAAAATCCAACACTGAACTTTAGAGATAATCTTGGTACTATTGACCGTCAACTCAGTAGTAACGATAGCCACAATGGGTTGCAAATAATCGATGGTGTTGATACTACCAACACCCTATATATAGTACCGACCTGACACGATCAGGCCAGAATAAAGATTGTTGTTAATCTATCGGTTGGGACTTAATGATGCCCTAAGTCACTTCTATGAATTAGGGGGAGTTCATGCAGACCTAATTACATGACATATTTAGTTGTACGACAAAGGAGAGTGGAGAAGAGAGAAAGGAGAGTAGAGAAGAGAAAAAAAAGAGGAGAAAGCAATGTCCCAGGCGGTCTATGCACTTCCTATGGCCCGATTTGCAGTTAAAAGATGACAAATCACGGTGTTCATCAGAAGGAATCATCCATACCATCTTTCTCTAGGGGTTTTTCCTTGTTCTTGATGGTTTCATCATTCCTTTCTTCTTCTTCTATGTGTAAAGCAACTAAAATCATGTGGGGCTAATCCCCTTATTCCTTAGGACCCGAGAGTAGCTCGGTTTTGCATTGTAATTGACAATTATGATCTAATATCTATGTTTCTCTTAATTTATAGATGTATTCCTATGAGATCATCACAAATTATCTACGATTGATCATCATAGATAGTTGTTCAGACTGTTAATTGCTTTTAGAGAGGGATTAAAGGTTGGAAAACTCATAGATTTACACATTTTATACTACACCTCGAGAGAGGGCCTATGAATGTGAGTAGAATAACCTAGAGATTTCAGTAAAGCATCTAGCTAATAACATAATTTCTACAAGAGTGGGATTCATATTAGGTTAGGTAGTGGATTATGCTTTGAGAGCGGGTAATTCTTGCTACAGATCTCTTTGTACATGGTTATAGGGATTAATATTAATGAAATGATGTTAGTTGTAAGGTAAACTGTAGTGATCCATAATCCTAAAGGAACGTCTCCAATTGTGATCACAACCAGTAATCTTAGTTTTGATTTTTGTAATTTAGTTATTAAATCAACCAAATCACTCTTTTTCTTAGGTGTAACTGATTGGGTCATTGTTAGTAGTAGTTATTGGATACACATTTTGCTTGTGTTCGATATTCGGGCCTCTTTAGGCATATATTACATTGATACATGCACTTAAGTTTTTCATGTGTAGTTTACGCACATCAAGTTTTTGGCATTGTTTCTAGGGAAAATGGTGTGTCCAACACTACTAGTGTTGTGACCGGCCATTCTAGTTCACAATTTTTATTTTTATTTTACTATTTCTAAACTAATCTTTAAATATTTATTCAATCACTAATATTAATTTCTTACACTGAATCTATTGATTTCAGGTTCACAGTACATGGTGAGAAGCAACAATTATAGAGGGTGAACTCCACTAATTACATTTCAGGAGGATTTCTTATGTAGATCTTAGGAGTACAATGACTCTACACAAAGATTGATTCAAACCCAACCACATGAAACTCTACCACCTCCAACAGAACAACCTAAACTAGCAGAGATGGTGACACAGAAGTAGAAGAGTAGACCATCTGGGAAAATATCAAGGCACCATCTACAATAGCTCAGTTGGGCTCAATAATAAGGTAGGTTATCAATGTAGGAAGCTATAAGATAGACCCTGGCTTGGTGGCATTAGTTAAGTCACAAGCATTCCATGACCACAACACAGAGGATCCAATGACGCACATCAACAATTTCGTCTTGAGTTGTGATATGGTGAAGATTGATAGGGTACCAACAACTGTCATCTACCTACTTCTTTATTGGCAGACAATGCAAAGTCTTGGTTCCTTACCCTCCCACCTGAGTCAGTAGAAACACGAGAGGGGATGGCACACATTTTCTTTGAGCAGTATTTTCCACCTCAGAAGACAAATGAGTTGGTCAGAAAGATTTACAACTTCAAGAAGCATATAGAAGAATCATATTCTAAAGCACATGAGAGGTTTCACAACATGATGGAAGATCCCTCACCATGGGATCAATCTTTATGGCCAAGCAAAGATCTTCTATTATGGGCTGCATTAAGGAGAGAGGACCACACTTGATAGTGCAAGAACAAGATTTTTACTCAACAACAAGCCATCCAAGTGTCATGATATTCTTAAGAACATGGCTAAAAATTAGTCATGAGGAGAAGAAAGAGAGCTTCCAACAATCATTAAATGTGTTGGAGAGTCTAAAGTCAGTATAGCATTGAATGAGAAGTTGGACCTTATTGCCAAGAAATTATATCAGAAGGATGGAAATTCCTCTGGAGGAGGGGAAGAAGAATGCATGTATGCGTGACAGCAGAACTACAGGGGCAATGACTACTCTTGGAGTAAGGACCCCAAGTTTTCTAGGAAAGATCCCAATAACTTTCAACAGGACCAATCTCAAGCACAGCAAGCCAAGCCACGACAAGTTGGTGCACAACAATAGGATAGAGGCCCCAGTAAAATAGACCATATTGAAGACATGTTAGGCAAGCTGGTCAATCAAAATGAGGTGATTACTGGACAGACCCAGAGGGAATTGCATAACTAAGGAGCTCAAATCCGCGGTATAGAGAATCAGATCTCTCATATAGCAACAGAAGTGGCTTCCTTAAACAAACTCGTTCAACAAGAATTTCCAGGAAATACTGACATACCGTCTAGAAACCATCAGGTGAAGGTAGTTTTATTCACAGTGGGAAGAAAGTGTTGAATGAAAAATGACAGTTCTAGAGGCAAGGGATAATGCAAGTCACATAGGACTAGTGATGACTACTGATCTAGTTGAGTCAGATACTGCAGCTCAGGACAAAGAAGCTGAGGAAGAAACTGATGAACCAAGGGAGAAAAGGAAGGAAGTATTTGTCCCACATCACTAGTGAAAGTTGGTGACACCAATACCCTTTCTGAACAACTTTAAGGCTAAGAAGGTTGACTAACAATTTCAAAAGTTTCTGGAATCGTTCAAAAAATTGCATGTCAACATTCCTTCCATTGATGCAATTGAGCATATTCCTTCTTACAACAAATTTCTAAAGGACATAACCAATAAAAAGAAGAGGATAGTTGATTCATATGTAGTGGTGTTGAAGGAGCAAGTTAGTGCTTTCATTTTGGAAAAAATTCCATCAAAAAGGCAAGATCTAGGTTGCTTCAACATATCATGTTACATCGGGAAGACCAAGTTTGGGGAGGCATTATGTGACTCATGGGCAAGTATTAATCTCACGCCATTGACCACTTTCAAAAAGTTGGGATTGAAGGAGTCCACGAAGAGAAATATGACCATACAGTTAGCAGACAATTCAATGGTTAGGACGTATGGTATCTATGAAGATGTTCTTGTCAAGTTGGATAGATTTGTGCTTCCTGCATATTTTGTGGTTATGAAAATGCATGATGATCATGGCAATGAACTACTATTAGGGAGGCCATTTCAAGCCACAACAGATTTGATCTTAGAGATGGTTAGAGGAAGACTGACACTGGGTATCAAAGAAGACTCCTTTGAAATCAATATGTCGAGTCTGCACAAACGACTGAGGATAAGGCACAATGTCACATGTTGCAGCATGCTCAAGGAAAGGTGTCTCTATTTCTAGGGAAGCCATTCCTAGACATGGTTCATGTGATGACACAGGTACATAAAGGCACATTGGTAATGGAACATCTTGGAGAATACTAAGGAGATTTCATTATCCAATGTGTTTCAATACCCAGATGATGAAGAGGAGAGATTGCCCAGTGACAATTGAAGAAGCAACTTCTTCCACCCTTATTCAAGCATATCCACAATTTCCTTTGGAGGTGTGCATTATGAATTTGGTGGATGACTACACTCGATGTCGTTCCTTGGAGGAGTGTATCTTATTTCTCAAGGCATTGTCATGTTACTACACCAGGCACTATGAAGACTTAGGACCTCCTCCACCATTATTGATTCCATCTCTACAGAGTCCTCCAGATCTGGAGTTGAAGTTGTTGTTGCCGCATTTGAAGTATGCCTTTTTCATAGAAAATTAGAAGCTTGTGGTCATTATCTCAACCTCCTTGAGCATCCAAAAGGAGGAGCAGTTGATTGTGTTGCTAAAGAACCACCAAGAAGCATCTGGGTGGTCAGTTGTAGATATCAAGGGGATCTCCCCTAGCTTTTGCCAGCGTAAGATCCACATAGAAGAAGGAGCCAAGCTGATAGTGCAACCTCAGAGGCATCTTAATCCCATCATGACTGAGGTGGTGAAGAAAGAGGTAGTCAAACTTCTTTTTAAAGGTAAACTTTATGCTATGTCTGACTCAAATTGGGTAAGTCCTACTCAAGTGGTTGTGAAGAAAGGGGGGATAATTGTCACCATAAATTTTGCTAGTGAATTTATTTCTACCAAGTTGATGACTGGGTGGTGAGTTTGTATTGACTATCATCATTTAAATGCTGATAAGCTTAAGGATAAGTTTTCGCTTCCTTTGATTGATCAGATTATGGAGTGACTCGCCAGCCGTTCTCATTTTTTGTTTTGTGGATGAGTACTATGGTTTCAATCATATTCCGATCAACCCACATGATGAAGAGAAATCCACTTTCACTTGTCTATATGGAACATTTGCTTACTGTCGGATGCCTTTTGGTTTTTGTAATGCACCGACGACTTTCTAGAGATGTATGCTTGCCATTTTTCTGATATGGTAGAGTAGTGTCTTGAGGTTTTCATGGATGACTTTTCAATGTATGGGGAGTCGATTGAGGACTGCCTTGACAGTCTTGACAAAGTCTTACAAAGATGTGAGGGCACTCACTTAGTTTTGAATTAGGAGAAATGTCATATGATGGTGAGTGAGGGAATAGTCTTGGGGCACAAGGTGTCCCATTGAGGTATGGAAGTCAATCTAGTTGAAATTGAGGTTATTTCTAAGCTACCTCTACCGTCCAAAATGAAGGGAGTTAGGATTTTTTTAGGACATGTCTATTTTTTGTCGATGTTTCATAAATGATTTTTCAAAAATTACAAAACCACTTTCTGGATTGTTGGAAAAATACACTAAATTTAAATTTGATGAGCAATGTTTGAAAGTGTTTGAGGTGTTGAAGGAGAAATTGGTCTTCACACCTATTGTTCAAGCTCAAGAGTGGAGACAACCTTTTGAGATGATGTGTGACACATCGGATTATGTGGTACGGGCTATTTTAGGCCAATGCCAAGACAAGAACCCCATCATCATTTATTATGTGTATAATACCCTAAATCATGCCCAGTTAAATTACACAACCACTGAAAAAGAATTGTTGGTAGTATTTTTCTATTTTGAAAATTTTTGCCAGTATTTGATAGGGGAGAGGGTCATTTTGTGGATTGGTCACTGAAGAAGAAGGATGCCAAACCTAGAAGATTATGTTGATTTTTCTACTATAGGAGTTTGATATTGAAATCAAGGATAAAGAAGGCATGGAGAATGTGGAGGTAGATAATTTGTCTAGGCTTGAAAGAGTGGATGAAAAGGATATAGAAATACCAATTGTGGAGGAAATTTCTAAATGCACAGTTGTTTTCCATGAAAAGAAAAGATTTGTGGTTTGTAAACATAATGAACTACTTGGCATGTGGTGAGCTTCTACAAGACTGGGGATATCATGAGAAAAAGAAGTTCTTCCATTCCTTGAGGTTCTACATGTGGGATGATCACATTTTTCTCAAACTGTGTAGGGATGGTATTTTAAGGAAGTGTGTGCCTGAATGTGAGATGGAGAGTGTCTTGGCACACTACATTCCCTACCTACTGGGGGACACCATGCTAGCTCTAGGACAGTGTCTAAGGTCTTAGGAAGTGTGTTTTATTGGTCAATGCTCTTTAAGGATGCATATAATCTTGTGCTTCATTGTGATGTGTGTCAACATGCATGTAATATATCAAAAAGACATGAAATTCCCTTAAACATCTTTCAAGAGATTGAGATTTTTGACTTATGGGGAATCGATTGTATGGGCCCTCTCGTGACATCTAACTCTAGTTGATATATATTTCTTGCAGTTGATTATGTATCTAAGTGAGTGGAAGCCATTCCAAGCCACACCAATGATGTTCAGGTTGTGTGCAGGTTTGTAAAAGATCATATATTTTGGAAGTTTGGAGTCCCAAGCATGATAATAAGTGATGATGGATCTCACTTCACCAATAAGAAGTTTGGTGCATTATTGAGAAAATATGGAGTGAGGCACATGGTAGGTACTCCATATCACCCACAAACTCAAGGACAGGTTGAGTTGTCAAATAGGGAGATTAAGAAGATCTTGTAGATGACAATCTCAACCAATAGGATGAATTGGAGTATGCAGCTAAATCACACTGAGTGGGCATATAAGACAACCTATAAAACACCTATAGGAACCACTCCTTTTAGGTTGGTTTATGGGAAAGTGTGCCACTTACCCAAAGAGTTTGAACATAAAGACAAATGGGCTATGAGGAAATTGAATTATAACCTAGATGATGCAGGGAAGAAGAGGATGTTGGAACTCAATGAGATGAGCTCAGGATGGATTCCTATGAAAGGTCTAGGATCTACAAAGAGAGAATAAAGAATATCCATGACCACCACATCTTGCATTGAGTCTTCACTCTGGGACAGAAGGTGCTTGTTACAACCCCAAATTTTGGGTTCATTTGACGAGAAATGTAATTTCTCATATTAAAGATAATTGAACAAATAATGATATGATTTGTGTTGATTAAATGGATTCCTTTCACAATAGCCTTGATTGGTTTCTTTGTGGGCTTTATTGGCTATTGGGCCCAAATAATAAGGAAATTCAATTACTAAATGGATAATTGAATTGTTAAGAAAAGAAATATGTAGAAACCTCTAGAAAGCAAATCCAAAGAGGATTTCGTGCCTCTTGGGTTCCTTGGGTACCAAGGAGTTCAAGGTTGCAAAAAGAAAACAATAAGAAAAGAAAAGATTAATTAAGTATTTCTTTATGAAGAAAGAAATTGGAAAATAATGTTAAAATGTGGCAAATGAGTGGAAAGAGGCATAAATGAGATTTCTTATGGAAATATCATATCCATGAGATTTCTAATGATAAAAGGAATGCCAATGAGGAAAATAAAAGAGAAATAAAGAGAAACCCTCAAAAAGGAAATATTCTAATAATAAATAATCAAGATAATGTGAAATAATGCAAAATGATGCATTAAAGGATAATGAGTATTCCTTGAAAAGAAATTTAGAAATTTTTGAGTTCCTTGGGGTCCAAGGAGCCCCAATGAAGAGAGAGGAAACAGGAAATACCAATAAAGTCAAAAAGAAGATAATGTGAATATACAATTAATGAATGTTGTGTTTTTGTTAATAAAGTGATATTTTCTACTTAAGGAAAACTTAAATTCGTGGCTAATGGATTAAAAGCCAGTATTAAAGAGAATAAGGGAAAAAATGTTCGAATTTCTAAATACCCAAATAATATGGTTATAATAGATGTTAATGAAGAAAAGAAGAGGTTGCTTTCTAGCAGGGAAATACGTTTCCTTTTGGGAAAGGACTTGAGTCCTCATGGATGTATACCTTAGGGCTTCGTTACCCACCCTTCTATATATAGGGTAGAGCCCTGGTTCAAGCCCAAGAGAGAGAGAGGGAAATCCCATGCATCTCTCTTCCCCATCTTCTTCAATCTCGTTTAAACCCTAGCTACGAAGAGCACCTTTTCTAGAGCAACAGAGGGGCTGGGAGGAGTTGTGAGGGCGTCTTGATACTTCTACGACCACAAGAGGCAGTTGGGCGAGCATCCTCTTACCCTAGCCAACTGCAGCAGCAGCAGTATGGCTGCATGCGGCAGTTGTACAACGGGTCTATCCAGACCTCTTTGCCCACCACCTCGGCTATGGCCTGAAGGCCCTGGAGGTTAGATGGAGTCCGGCAGACTAGGAGGAACCAAGGTGGGCGGCCGCCGGGGTCCAGCTGAGGGAGACAAGATCCCGCATGGCGCGGCTAGGGCTACAGGGCATCGAGCCCAGCAGCGTCGCGCGAGGAAGATGAAGACATAATCAGTTGGACGGATTTGCCCCTCCGTGGGCTACAACTTTGATCAACTTAAGGAAGGGAAAAAGGGGCATTTCATCATGTTTTTAAGTCATCGAGTTGCGCAGGCAAGGAATATGCATGCGGGATGACGTGGCAGCCTCTCATTGGCTGTGGATTCTTGATTATGTGGTTGAATTACTTCCTTGGATTGCTTTCTTGGTTGGAATTGATATTATCTTGAGAAATCTACTGAATCAGGTATGTGGTTACGATTATGAATAACCGCTTTAGTTTCCCGATGGTTTCCCGGATGTTTAATCGCCTTGAATGCAACTAAAATGTTGGATGTTTATTTATTTCTTGCAACTATAAAGTGACTATGATTATCACATAAGATATGTGCCTACTAGCTCAGATCCTGGTCCCCCTCTGTGTCGTAATGGCTGACCTAGTACATGGCTACCTAGAGGGTAGGTCCATCAGGTCATGAAAGACTTTGGCTGCCTAGAGGGTAGGTCCATCAAGTCACCTTTATAGAGGTACCATATAAGTCCTTACAGGGACAACACAGAGTTGTGGATAGGTATGGATTGAGTAGTTTGGCTTAAAACGTAATCTTGATTGTTAAATGATTAATTGAGTGATTACATTGTTACCATAGTTGCATGTTTATTTGTTTCCCCCACATACCAACTACGGCTGACCGATGTTTTGTTTGTCGGCGTTTTAGGTACAATGAAAAGAACCAATAGTAAAGTGGCACATGTGATACTAAATGAGAATTAAAGTGCAAAGGAGGATTAGATAGATTAGTATCGATGTGGATAGAAGTTTAGAGATCCAAGTTTTCAAAAGGTATTCAAAAATTTATTTTCTTACAACTTTCAGTATAGTATGTTAAAATTTGATAATTATTCTTGGTTAATTGTCGAACCTTTGATCCGGAAGTCATGGGTGCGGCTTCGACCTATCGGTCTCCCTTAATTAGGGGTTATCAGGTGGTGGGGTCATAACATTTGGTATCAGAGCTTAGGTTCCTCAGTTAACTATTAATAATTATTAAATTTTACAAACTACATAGAACCCAAAGGAGTTATTAGAGGAGTATCTGAAAGGCGGAGGTGTCTAGAAAGGGATCACGACCGGGGGCTGGCAAGATTTTCCTCCGCACCTCTAGTCGGAATATGAGGACTCCCGGACCCGTGTGACCGTCTGGCCAAAGTCTTAGGGTATGAATCGAAATAAAATACCTTTAGGACTTCTCATCTTATTCATCCCTTCTCATCACAAAATTCTGATAAGGACATAAAGGATTAGGGTTTTGTTTCTTCTCCTCACCCTCTGGAGGTATGGGTAAGGTTAATAGGGTTTAAGGAATCCTCCACTAAATTAATGAAAGGCATGTAAATAAGATGTCATGGACATAAGCTTAATAGATTAAGCGCAAAATACATAATAGATACATGCTTAGGTCGTATGACATAAGTTGTCATGTCCTCAGAAGAGTCATGAGGCTAGACCTTCGTGACAGGAGGATACGTTAGTCTTGGAGATAAAGATCTCCATTTCAAGTAGAGACCTGGCACATCCTCGGAGGATGATGCTAACCCTAACCCTAAGTAAAGGTTAGAGAGAGATGAGTTGGACCAGGTGTTTGAAAGGACATGCCTTTGGGATGCCATATGATCCATGGGTGACCTAGCACCTTTTAGCAACCCAACCTTGGGAAGGGTCGTGCAAGGGTAAAGGATAGCCCCTTAAATGACGACGTTAGTGAAGGACCTTAGAAATCCTATGGGCTTGTGCAAGTAGGGTATAGCTGGCACCTAGGACACATCACAGTGCTGACGATAGGATGAAACCCTGGATAAGGAATTATGATGGAGCATAAAGGGTTATGGATGATCTTGAGCAACCATAAGTTCAAACCTAGGCCTCACCCATGTAGAGCATGCCTTTTGGGGTTGATCCTTCATGAAGAAAGGACCTCTAATGGTGAGGTTGGATGTGGGGTTAGCTCTAGAGAGAGCAGGAAACCCAGCAAGAAGGTTGGAAGCCTAAAACCCTGAACAATGGATGATAGTGGTTGCCTCATGATCGATCCCTGAAAGTTGATGATATCTTGGTTGCCTTTAGAGGGACCAAACCCTAGAGATAGAAGATGAAGCATCTGGTGCCTATGTGCCTACAGTATATGTATTTACCTTCTGAGGTAGGAAGAAGAGTTCCTTAGACCCAGAGAGGTATAGTATCAGGTTATGAGGCCTTACACCATGTTGATTGTCCTTGAGGAGGACTCAACCTTAAAGTGTTGATTGAGAAGAAGGATGACAGGAAGTACACGAGATGCCTTTTGCAAGCTTGATTCATGGTTCAGAGATAGAGCGTGCATTTGGACACCTAAAAGTGAACCTAGGGTTCCTAGGCCTAGGAGGGGAAGTGGTATACCTAATGCTCATGATGAGAATTAAGTTTCTATAGTTTCGAGCATGGTACACCTCATGAACAAAGGAAAAGGGAAGTCCCTTAAGTTTAAGGTATGTGTAATGAACCCCTCATAGCTAGGTTGATGATAAAGAAAGGTATGATCTTGATCCAGCATTGAGGAAAGAGGACAAGTATGACCTAGCATGGTTCAATAGGTGATATGTTTATGCCTTAATAGCTTGCTAGGGTTAAGTAGGGTCATGTGGATGTAAACCCTAGACCTAAGAGCTTTTGTGACCTTGTTGTCAAGAGATAGTTTTTCCTCCCATCCTGGGAGAGGGACCCTTTTGGAAGGGTGTATATCAATTTTGTTGGTTTAAGGTAACCTAAAGAGGTCTCATAGGATCTTGAGAAGCTAAGTGAAAAAGTACATGGTATGAGAATGAACCTATAATCCCATAGATATCCATCTCTAATTGCATATGAATGTGTTACCATGGAGGTAACCGATATGGGGCTTGACCAAGGTAGGCAGGTTGCCATAATCCCGATGAAAGGATGAAAGCCAGCCCATGAATGCAGAAAGAGAGATGATGAGGACTTGGGTAAGGTTCTAAGTGAACATGTACTATTATGAAGAATCCTAAGTCTATCCTAGGGTCAGGTAGGGATAAGACCGATGAAAGTAGGAGTTTCCAAATTCCCCAGTTGCACATGACCATAGGGTCGGGAGGTAACATCTATCATTGTCTGAGGGCATGGGTTAGGAGCTTGATCACCTTCATGAACTCATGGGACCCAAAGGGCAGATGAGTAGGGCACTCTCTTGATGCATGAGGGAAGAGAGATGACCTCAAAAGAGTCGGTACCCTATAGACCTAGAGGAGATGACCAAGGATATAAACCTCAATAGGTACAAGACTAGTTTGATATCATGATGTTTGTGACGTAGAGACATATGTGGCATGTTGCAACTTAGATGTAAAGGTGTATTGGCAAGGTGGGATGTACCATCTCTACTCTTGGAACAGGAAGAACTCTGTATTTGGACTGCAGCCAAATGCTTATTTCCTCTTGTTATGGGGGTGAGAGATAGGACATTACGCATGCCATACACCAAGGATAAGAGATGATGTAGGTTGGAACGTTGCCATGAGAAATAGGGATATAGAAGATAACCTACCCAGGTAAAGTGAATGATACATGGATGGTTTGCTAACACTAAGAGGAATGAGGTAGTCACCTTATGAGGATGTTTTTATCATGGGCTATGTGGAACTTACGAGTTATACCAGGTTGAGGTTGATCACCATGATGATGGAATCAGAGAGTGTTCTTAATGAAGAAGAGGATAAGTGAAATGCATGGAAGTGTATGTCCTCAATGTTACCTAATACCTAAGGATGTGAAGTGGTAATGGATGCTCTGGTTGAGATACATCTGACTTATTTGACTAGGAGCTAGAAGAGGTCGTTTGGCTAACCCTAAGTTTGGAAAGGAGATGTGTTTGGACAACACTCAGATGTAACAAGATACGTTGAAAAGTTAAGGGTTGTTTGGTTAGCCAGTTTAGTCCTTGATATGATGAAAGGATGGTGGTAGAACCTCAAGTGCACTTCTTTGGAAAAAGGAAGTGATGAAACCCCAACTAGAGTGGTTTAGGGTTTCGGAGGAATTGATCTTGAAAGAATCATGACATACAGGAAATCATGGTTTAAGATCACCGGACACCGTGGAAATTGGCAATAGCACTTTGGATGCTTATGATGGGGTTGCATGTGGTTTATGACCATGCAAGCCAAGAGGTAAAGGACGAACCCCAGTAACCCAGTGTATTGATATAGAGGACAAAAGAATCCCTGAGAGGGAATGAGAGCTCAACACTATGGATGTTGTGATAGGTCTTCCCTGGACCGAGGAAGGTAGAGATGCAATATGGGTTATGGTAGATCGCCTTACCTAGATGACATAAGAAAGAAAGAGTTCTGTCAAGGGACAGATCTAGTTGAACTACCCATGAGAGAGATGGTTCAACTACACCATGAAGCGAGTTCAAAGGTTCTTGAGTTTGACCTAAAGGTTCACTTCCATAAAGTGGAAGTAGGTACATGAAGAACTCAATGTTAGTATAGATTATCACCCTTAACTATGGTTAGTATGATCCAGACTAAAGGGTCTGATGAGGGCATGTGTGCTCATTCAGGGTGATATCTAGAGACAGTTCTTGACCTATGAAAGATGTGACAATGACCACCATAGCCAGTATCGAGTTTTATAGGAAGCTCTGTAAGGGAGGTTGTGTCAGTCACCACTTCAGTAAGGTGATGTTGGTGAAAGGACCACATGATGGTTAGAAAAGGGCCACATGATGGTTAGAAAAGGGACCACAATGTGTGTAGATGAAGTCACTTTGATTGTGCAAGGGCTGAAAGGAGCCTAGAGACGATGAGAGTCATGAGCAGATGCAAAGTAGACTGACATACAAGTTACTATAGAAGAATATGTGAAAATCCGACCCCTCTAAGTTATAGCTAAGAGAGCTGAGTCCCCGATGCATGGGTTCTTTTGATATGGTTTGGTGGAGAAGGTTAAGATTGACCTTACCCCTTAGGATAAAGTAATGGGAGATGTTTTCCATGTGTCCAATTTAGAGCACTATGTGAGGTACCCCGACCATGTGCTGAGCAATGAACCTAGTGAGCCCCAAGGGAGGCTGAAATGGCCTGAGTCACCTGTGCAGTTTATAGACGCCAGGATGAAAGAACTCAGAGAAAAGAATATGTGATAATAAATGTCACACCCCGATCTCACACTAACCACAACCCACGAGATTAGGGCGCGACGGAGGGATATACACACAAGCCAAACCACTCATAACTTTTTAAACATTTTAAAGACATTAAAATGATAACCTGATTCATGCTGTAAACTAAAGCTAAACAAACTGCGGAAGCATTTTTATTAAACTGACTAGAAATATAAACAAAGTCTACAGCATATTACATTGTTCGACATAAAGTAAAGCATAACAGTTAATTTACATCTTTATACACATTCCACATACACCTTCTCTCTCACCCACACCATGTTCCAAGGATCGAGGGGAAAGGACTAAGAGACCTCTAACTAAACTAACTACATATACCTTCTACAGACTAAGCGTTAGGATGAAAAGATCCTTCAGATTCCTGTTGCTGTTGTTGACCTGAAAATGTTTGAGTAGAGGGATGAGCCTACTCGCTCAGTGAATAGCATTTCATTTAGCTATCACTAAACAACTCATCAGATATAAAATTCAAATAAAACATAAGTGCAGTACTAAGCAGGGCAGTTCTAATGACATAGCAGATTTATAGATAATAATCACATTTCTATGCAACAACAGATATTTTAAACAAATAAACAGTTATAGAGAATTTGCACAGAAGTTCAAATCTCTTAACATATTAAATTTACTGTGATCCTATATGATTACACTTTTATATTATTATTATGCCCTAATCATATGCAGTGTACTCTGCATACAAAGATCTGTAGCGAACTACGATCTCACCGTACAAGACTTAGCGACACACCTGGGAAATGCTAAGTCTGACTTCCAGTCCTGTTCTGCTACAGGACCCACAGGCTCTCCGGCCTGACTCACAGGCTCTCCGGCCTTCTCTGCACTCATCCTGAGTGCTCTGGACTCCTCCTCTAACCTGAGCACATAGGCGCAGGGAGTCAACACTGGGTTACCACCAGAATTACTCAACCGGTTGGTGTTGGATAACCCTTTACCTTATTTATTATTTTTCCCCAGTGCCACCGAAATTACTCAATCGGTTGGTGTTCGACACTGTCTATCAACCCTCATGCCACCAGAATTACTCAACCGGTTAATGTTGGACACGAGTTTCACCCCTAAGATGCAGACCTCTCAAAGGGGTTCTACGGTGTTAGGGCACCTAAGTCTATTAACTGATTAACATGTAAACACTTAAACAGGAATATCACATTTCATACTTATTTCACATTCTGAACATCACTTGAAAACACATATATATCATTTGTCATCTTTAAACATGACTCAGAATCACTTATCCAGTTTCAATGCTAAACATCCATTTTTAATCAACGTATACATTACAACTGTAATACAGGAAATTCCATCATTTCCATCAATCATATTACGTATTTCAAGTTCCAATGAATCTATCATACTCTAATGTATGTGCTACACTGTTTAGGAGTTATACCAACTGATACTGAAGCAATTAAGCACTTAAATTGAGTTAAATAATGATTTCTGAATGAACTGCCACTCACAACTCAGAAACTCGACCGATTGGTCGGAAACTCGACCGATTCCTGCACAACTCGACCGATCAGCTTGCAACTCGACCGATCAACTTGCTGTTCGATTCCTGCTAAGAAAACTCGACCGAATCACACACAAATCGACCGAACAGCACAAAGACTAAAAACCTAAACAGACCTACTGATGTCGATTTCACTCGAATCAGCAGGAAAAACCACAGATTTGCGCTGCAAATCACCTGCAACTGATGCACACACCCACGAACTAGCTGTAGGGAAGGAGGAGGACGAACTAGGGCTGCTCTTTGCTCCCTTTCCCTCTCCTGGCCGCCGCTGCTGCTAGCGCAGCTCCTGCTACTGCTGGATCAGTTGGCGAAGAAGAAAGGTGAGGAGAAGATGGAGGGGTCGCAGCTGTTGGCCGGAACCGAGCTAGGGCTCTGAATCGCCCTTCTCTCCTAGGTCTCTCTTTCCCTCTCACGCGAAGGAGAAAAGAAACGCTCTGCGTTTCTCTCGTTTCTTAAAGTGAAATGAGTAAAGGGGAAAGAAAGGATAAGAATGAAAAACCTAGGGACCAAAACGTAAAGTCCGAGAACTTTCGAAAACTACAAACAGGTCCATGCATGCCCAAAAACTTTCAACTTTTGACTCGAAAGTCGGTTACAGACGATTTCTCTGGCAATGCCTCAAGCGCAAGATCTTACACGTTTTAAGGGCTAGGATTCACACTACGCACATATCATATCTATTTTAAACGTTATTAACAAAAGCAAGATTATAACTTAGCAAAGCAGCTAAAACACATGCTTAACAACATACTTACAGGGTAAGCTCAACACGGGTCGTAACAATCTCCCTCCCTTATAAGAATTTTGTCCCAAAATTCCTAAAATAGAAAAGGAAACTTGCTACGCATCTCAGATTCAAGCTCCCACATAGCTTCTTCAAGGTTATGATTCCTCCACAGAACATTCACCAACGGTATCTCACGGTTCTTAAGCTTCTTGATTCGGTAATCAACTATCTGCACTGGTCCTTCCACATAGGACACATCTGTCTTAAGCTGCGCCGGTACTGGGTCTAAAATCTTTTCTGTACCGGGATGACACTTCTTCAGCATAGACACATGAAACACATCATGAAGATTTGCCAACTCAGACGGCAAATCCAACCTGTAGGCTACAGGTCCAATCCTCTCAACAATAGGATATGGGCCCATATACCTAGGGGTCAACTTACCTCTCTTGCCAAACCTTAGCACTCCCTTCCATGGTGAGACCTTCAGATAAACCTCGTCACCAACCTCAAACTCAAGAGGTCGACGTCGTCTCTCTGCATAACTTTTCTGTCTGTCCTGAGCAGCTTTCAACTGCTCCCTGATCACAGATATCTTCTCTGTAGTTATATCGACTATCTCATGTCCAAGAATTTCTTTCTCGCCAACCTCGTACCAACAAACTGGTGATCTACACTTCCTGCCATATAGATCTTCATATGGGGCCATTCGAAGACTAGAATGGTAGCTGTTGTTATATGCAAACTCCATCAGGCTTAACTCCCAGTTACCTCTGAACTGCAGAACGCATGCTCTCAGCATGTCTTCAAGAGTCTGAATGGTCCTCTCAGACTGACCATCCATCTTCAGGTGAAGCGTTGTACTGAACCTCAACCTTGTGCCCAACGCACGATGTAACTGATCCCAAAACCTGGATGTGAACTTAGGGTCTCTGTCAGAAATAATGGAAATTGGAATACCGTGCAATCTGATTACCTCGTCCACATATATCTTGGCCAGCTTCGGAACATCAAAGGTTGACTTGACATGAAGAAAGTGAGCAGACTTAGTTAGTCTATCCACAATCACCCATATCGAGTCCGAACCTCTAGGCATCCTGGGTAACCCTACCAAAAAATCCATCGTGATGTGTTCCCATTTCCATTCAGGTATAGGAAGCGACTGCAAGGTACCAGCAGGTTTCTGATGCTTAGCTTTAACCTGCTGACACACTCCACATCTAGCCACGTACTCAGCCACATCTCTCTTCATGCCAGACCACCAGTACAGCTATTTGAGATTCCTATACATTTTTGTGTTACCTGGATGCATAGCATACATAGAAGCATGCACTTCTTCAAGAATTTGCTCTTTCAGCTCACTGTTCCCAGGTACACACAACCTGTCATGAAGATACAACACACCATCGTCAGAAAACCTGAATTCTAACCTTTTACCTTCTGACATATCCTGCATAACCTGCCACAACTCATCATCATTCTGTTGCAACTCCTTAATCTGATCATAGAAAGTAGGTTTGACCTGCATCTGAGCAATCAACCCACTCTGTCCAGACACATCCAAGTCTAAGTTCAACTTCCGCATATCTACAAGCAAGTCTCTCTTGAAACATGCCATAGAAAATGCATCAGCTATTGAACTTGACTTTCTACTCCAGGCATCTGCCACAACATTCGCTTTACCAGGATGGTAATCGATTGTCACATCATAATCTTTGATCAGCTCAAGCCATCTGTGCTGTCTCAGATTCAAATCCTTCTGAGTGAAGATATACTTCAGGCTCTTATGGTCTGTAAACACCTGACATGTCTCACCATACAGGTAGTGATGCCATGTCTTAAGAGCATGAACTATAGAAGCTAACTCCAGATCATGAGTAGGATAGTTCTCTTCGTTCTTCTTAAGCTGTCTAGATGCGTAAGCCACAACTTTGCCTTCCTGCATCAGCACACAGCCCAAACCTCTCCTGGAGGCGTCGCAGAACACTGTATAACCTTTATCTGCCTCTGGAAAAACCAACACTGGTGCTGAAGTCAATTTCCTCTTCAAGATCTGAAAACTTTTCTCACAGTTATCAGACCAAACAAACGGTGCATCCTTCCTCGTCAAGCGTGTCAAGGGTGATGCTAGCACACTGAAGTTCTGTATAAACCTTCTGTAATAACCTACTAATCCCAAGAAACTTCTAATCTCAGTAGGAGTCTTAGGCTGTTCCCACTGAAGTATAGAATCAACTTTCTTAGGATCAATGCTAACTCCATCTCTCGAGATAACATGTCCAAGAAATGCTACCGCGGCCCACCAAAACTCACACTTGCTAAACTTAGCATACAGCTGATGTTGCCTCAACAACTGCAACGCTACTCTCAGGTGTTGCTCATGTTGTACATCATCTCTGGAGTAGATCAGAATATCATCTATAAAGACTACAATAAACTGATCTAGGAACGGTTTGAAAATATGATTCATCATGTCCATAAAGGCTGTTGGGGCATTGGTCAGCCCAAACGACATGACCAGAAACTCATAATGCCCATACCTGGTTCTGAAAGCTGTCTTGGGAATATCAGAAGCCTTTATTCTGAGCTGATGATATCCAGATCTCAAATCTATTTTAGAGAAGATCGTCGCTCCACGCAACTGATCAAACAGATCGTCTATTCTCGACAAAGGATACTTGTTCTTAATAGTGATCTTGTTCAGTTGCCTGTAATCTATACAGAGACACATAGTACCATCCTTTTTCTTAACAAACAGCACTGGAGCACCCCACGGTGAAGAACTGGGTCTGATGAAACCCTTATCCAGCAATTCCTGCAGCTGCACCTTGAGTTCTTTCAACTCTACAGGTGCCATTCTATAAGCTGACAGTGCTACTGGATGACTACCTGGATATACCTGAATCTCAAAATCAAAGTCTCTGACAGGAGGTAAGCCTGGCAACTCTTCTGGAAAGACATCAGAAAACTCACGAACCACAGGCACATCATAAACACTAGCGGTGCTCTTCTCTTCTTTAGTGTCAACCACATGAGCAAGGAACGCTTCACATCCTTTTTGTAGCATCTTATCAGCTATTGCAGCTGATACAATGCACGTAGGCAGAACTTTCCTGTCTCCAGTAAAGACACAAGAAAATTCACCTTGTTGAAAGGTAGCTTCCTTCTTCCAACAATCGAGTTGCACTCGATATGTCTCAAGACAATCCATACCCAAGATGACTTGAAAAGTATTGACATCCAAGGGTATGAGATTAGCAGCAAAGGTGTAACCTCCAAAAGATAACAAACATCCGGGACAGAACTCAGTCAGAACTGTTGGTCCACCTAGTGGAACCCTCAACACTAACTCATCTACCAACTCTTGAGTTAACAAAGTAAGTTCACCAACTAAAGAACGTCGTATGAAAGAGTGAGTAGCACCTGGATCTATCAAAACTGCAACTGGTATACTATTAAACAAAAACATCTCTCCTGTAACGACTTGTGAAGAGATTATACCTTCCTGAGGTGTCAAAGAGAAGAAACGTGCTGAAGTTCTCCCTCTACCACGTTGTCCGCGCTGACCACCTCTGGAACCAGAAGCCACAGAAGAACTCGGAACATCATGGTACTGAGGCTGGAAAGCTTGTGATGCTGCTTGTCGAAGCTGAGGACATTCCCTTCTGAAGTGTCCTACTTGTCCGCAGACAAAACAACTTGTACCCCAACACTGACCAGTATGTGGTCTTCCACAGTTGTCACATGGCGGCATCTCTTGTTTCTGGGGGCCTGTCACTGACATTGATGACTCAGAAGACCGTCCACTAGAGGCACTGCCCCATCTCCCTGGGTTGTATCTCCCTCTGCTTCTAGAAGAAGTAACATCCTCAGATCTCTGTCTACTGAAACAGCTAAAGCCACGCCCGAGTTTAGAAAAGAAACCTCTACCTCCACCTCTATATCCACTACTGGACTGTCCTCTACTGAAATCTGCAGATCTCTTCTTAGACTCAGGCACCTTGTCAGCATTCACAGATTCTTCAACATGTCTAGCAGCCTCAACAAACTCACCAAAGTTCTCTCTGTTCCTTCTACTAGTAGCAGAAACTGTATGCCGAATCTCTGGCCTCAGTCCTTCTTGAAACCTCCTACATCTCTCTATATTATTAGGTACAAGATGAGGACAGAAGTTCACCAACCTGGTGAAAAGCGCTTCATATTCTGTAACTGACATGCTTCCTTGCTTAATGTTATGTAACTGCCTGGTTTTCTCATTAATGAAAGTGGGTGGATAAAATTTAAGATGGAACTCCTCAGAGAAATTCTTCCAAGAAAGCTCTGTACCTCTCCTCTTATCCTCCACACCGTGCCACCACAACTCTGCATCGCCTGTCAGAAGATAAATTGCGTGATTAATCTTCTTCTCTTCTGGAAGCTCCATCAGGCGAAAGACCTTCTCTATCTGTCTCAACCACTCATCAGCCTCAGTGGGATCTGTAGTACCACTGAATTTTGTACGACCAAGATTCTTCACAAGCTCATAAGATCGCATCAGATCCTTACTGCTGGTAGAAGTAGAAGCTCGCCTATCAGCCTTATACCTCTCTCTGGTCTCTAGAAACATCCTGTACATACGGGATGCTTCATCCACATGGTCACCACCACCTGGACCCAAGTACAGTGGATCAGGGCCAACATGGCTCTCGGCCTGATCATCACGATCAAAGCCTCTTTCTGCCATATGCAATGATATAACAGAATATTTCCTGTTAGAAAACTACAGATAGAAGAAAGACACCTAAACCTTAATCCTATTGGTCTCTTATCGTCCCCTGACTTGGACTCTGAGTAACTATGTACTCAACCTAAGCTCTGATACCAAGAATTGTCGCACCCCGATCTCACACTAACCACAACCCATGAGATTAGGGCGCGACGGAGGGATATACACACAAGCCAAACCACTCATAACTTTTTAAACATTTTAAAGACATTAAAATGATAACCTGATTCATGATGTAAACTAAAGCTAAACAAACTGCAGAAGCATTTTTATTAAACTGACTAGAAATATAAACAAAGTCTACAGCATATTACATTGTTCGACATAAAGTAAAGCATAACAGTTAATTTACATCTTTATAAACATTCCACATACACCTTCTCTCTCACCCACACCATGTTCCAAGGATCGAGGGGAAAGGACTAAGAGACCTCTAACTAAACTAACTACATATACCTTCTACAGACTAAGCGTTAGGATGAAAAGATCCTTCAGATTCCTGTTGCTGTTGTTGACCTGAAAATGTTTGAGTAGAGGGATGAGCCTACTCGCTCAGTGAATAGCATTTCATTTAGCTATCACTAAACAACTCATCAGATATAAAATTGAAATAAAACATAAGTGCAGTACTAAGAAGGGCAGTTCTAATGACATAGCATATTTACAGATAATAATCACATTTCTATGCAACAACAGATATTTTAAACAAATAAACAGTTATAGAGAATTTGCACAGAAGTTCAAATCTCTTAACATATTAAATTTACTGTGATCCTATATGATTACACTTTTATATTATTATTATGCCCTAATCATATGCAGTGTACTCTGCATACAAAGATCTGTAGCGAACTATGATCTCACCGTACAAGACTTAGCGACACACCCGGGAAATGCTAAGTCTGACTTCCAGTCCTGTTCTTCTACAGGACCCACAGGCTCTTCGGCCTTCTCTGCACTCATCCTGAGTGCTCTGGACTCCTCCTCTAACCTGAGCACACAGGCGCAGGGAGTCAACACTGGGTTACCACCAGAATTACTCAACCGGTTGGTGTTGGATAACCCTTTACCTTATTTATTATTTTTCCCCAGTGCCACCGAAATTACTCAATCGGTTGGTGTTGGACACTGTCTATCAACCCTCGTGCCACCATAATTACTCAACCGGTTGATGTTGGACACGAGTTTCACCCCTAAGATGCAGACCTCTCAAAGGGGTTCTACGGTGTTCGGGCACCTAAGTCTATTAACTGATTAACATATAAACACTTAAACAGGAATATCACATTTCATACTTATTTCACATTCTGAACATCACTTGAAAACACATATATATCATTTGTCATCTTTAAACATGACTCAGAATCACTTATCCAGTTTCAATACTAAACATCCATTTTTAATCAACGTATACATTACAACTATAATACAGGAAATTCCATCATTTCCATCAATCATATTACGTATTTCAAGTTCCAATGAATCTATCATACTCTATTGTATGTGCTACACTGTTTAGGAGTTATATCAACTGATACTGAAGCAATTAAGCACTTAAATTGAGTTAAATAATGATTTCTGAATGAATTGCCACTCACAACTCAGAAACTCAACCGATTGGTCAGAAACTCGACCGATTCCTGCACAACTCGACCGATCAGCTTGCAACTCGACCGATCAACTTGTTGTTCGATTCCTGCTAAGAAAACTCGACCGAATCACACACAACTCGACCGAACAGCGCATAGATTGAAAACCTAAATAGACCTGCTGATGTCGATTTCACTCGAATCAGCGGGCCAAACCACAGATTTGCACTGCAAATCACCTGCAACTGATGCACACACCCACGAACTAGCTGTAGGCAAGGAGGAGGACGAACTAGGGCTGCTCTTCGCGCCGTTTCCCTCTCCTGGCCGCCGCTGCTGCTAGCGTAGCTCTGGCTACTACTGGATCAGTTGGCGAAGAAGAAAGGTGAGGAGAAGATGGAGGGGCCGCAGCTGTTGGCCGGAACCGAGCTAGGGCTCTGAATCACCCTTCTCTCCCAGGTCTCTCTTTCCCTCTCACACGAAGAAGAAAAGAAACGCTCTGCGTTTCTCTCATTTCTGAAAGTGAAACGAGTAAAGGGGAAAGAAAGGATAAGAAGGAAAAACCTAGGGACCAAAATGTAAAGTCCGAGAACTTTCGAAAACTACAAACAGGTCCCTGCATGCCCAAAAACTTTCAACTTTTGACTCGAAAGTCGGTTACAGACGATTTCTCTGGGAATGCCTCAAGCACAAGATCTTACACGTTTTAAGGGCTAGGATTCACACTACGCACATATCATATCTGTTTTAAACGTTATTAACAAAAAGCAAGCTTATAACTTAGCAAAGCAGCTAAAACACATGCTTAACAACATACTTACAGGGTAAGCTCAACACGGGTCGTAACAATAAAGGTTCTTTGAAAATGCCATGAGTACGGCAAAGCCATATAGGGGCCAATGATGGACATGGAAAAGTCCTATCCTGAATTATTTGTTTGCTTGATAGAATTTTGAGGACAAAATTCCTATAAGAGGGGAAGGATGTTACAACCCCAAATTTTGGGTTCATTTGACGAGAAATGTAATTTCTCATATTAAAGATAATTGAACAAATAATGATATGATTTGTGGTGATTAAATGGATTCCTTTCACAATAGCCTTGATTGGTTGCTTTGTGGGCTTTATTGGCTATTGGGCCCAAATAACAAGGAAATTCAATTACTAAATGGATAATTGAATTGTTAAGAAAAGAAATATGTAGAAACCTCTAGAAGGCAAATCCAAATAGGATTTCGTGCCTCTTGGGTTCCTTGGGTACCAAGGAGTTCAAGGTTGCAAAAAGAAAACAATAAGAAAAGAAAAGATTAATTAAGTATTTCTTTATGAAGAAAGAAATTGGAAAATAATGTTAAAATGTGGCAAATGAGTGGAAAGAGGCATAAATGAGATTTCTTAGGGAAATATCATATCCATGAGATTTCTAATGATAAAAGGAATGCCAATGAGAAAATAAAAGAGAAATAAAGAGAAACCCTCAAAAAGGAAATATTCTAATAATAAATAATCAAGATAATGTGAAATAATGAAAAATGATGCATTAAAGGATAATGAGTATTCCTTAAAAAGGAATTTCGAAATTTTTGAGTTCCTTGGGGTACAAGGAGCCCCAATGAAGAGAGAGGAAAAAGGAAATACCAATAAAGTCAAAAAGAAGATAATGTGAATATACAATTAATGAATGTTGTGTTTTTGTTAATAAAGTGATATTTTCTACTTAAGGAAAACTTAAATTCGTGGCTAATGGATTAAAAGTCAGTATTAAAGAGAATAAGGGAAAAAGTGTTCGAATTTCTAAATACCCAAATAATATGGTTATAATAGATGTTAATGAAGAAAAGAAGAGGTTGCTTTCTAGCATGGAAATATGTTTCCTTTTGGGAAAGGACTTGAGTCCTCATGGATGTATACCTTAGGGCTTCGTTACCCACCCTTCTATATATAGGGTAGAGCCCTGGTTCGAGCCCAAGAGAGAGAGAGGGAAATCCCACGCATCTCTCTTCCCCATCTTCTTCAATCTCATTTAAAACCTAGCTACGAAGAGCACCTTTTCTAGAGCAACAGAGGGGCTGGGAGGAGTTGTGAGGGCGTCTTGATACTTCCACGACCACAAGAGGCAGTTGGGAGAGCGTCCTCTTACCCTAGCCAACTGCAGCAATAGCAGTATGGCTGCATGCGGCAGCTGTACAACGGGTCTGTCCAGACCACTTTGCCCGCCACCTCGGCTATGGCCCGAAGGCCCTGGAGGTGCGACGGAGTCCGGCAGACCAGGAGGAACCAAGGTGGGCGGCCGCCGGGGTCCAGCTGAGGGAGAAAAGATCATGCATGGCGCGACTAGGGCTACAGGGCGTCGAGCCCAGCAGCGTCGCGCGAGGAAGATGAAGACAGAATCAGTTGGATGGATTTGCCCCTCCGTGGGCTACAGCTTTGATCAACTTAAGGAAGGTCAAAAGGGGCATTTCGTCATGTTTTTAAGTCATCGAGTTGCGCAGGCAAGGAATGTGCATGCGGGATGACGTGGTAGCCTCTCATTGGCTGTGGATTCTTGATTATGTGGTTGAATTACTTCCTTGGATTGCTTTCTTGGTTGGAATTGATATTAGCTTGAGAAATCTACTGAATCAGGTATGTGGTTACGATTATGAATAACCGCTTTAGTTTCCCGATGGTTTCCCGGATGTTTAATCACCTTCAATGCAACTAAAATGTTGGATGTTTATTTATTTCTTGCAACTATAAAGTGACTACGATTATCACATAAGATATGTGCCTACTAGCTCAGATCCTGGTCCCCCTCTGTGTCATAATGGATGACCTAGTACATGGCTACCTAGAGGGTAGGTCCATCAGGTCATGAAAGACTTTGGCTGCCTAGAGGGTAGGTCCATCAAGTCACCTTTATATAGGTACCATATAAGTCCTTACAGGGACAACACAGAGTTGTGGATAGCTATGGATTGAGTAGTTTGGCTTAAAACATAATCTTGATTGTTAAATGATTAATTGAGTGATTACATTGTTACCATAGTTGCATGTTTATTTATTTCCCCCACATACCAGCTACGGCTGACCGACGTTTTGTTTGTCAGCGTTTTAGGTACAATGAAAAGAACAAATAGTAAAGTGGCACATGTGATACTAAATGAGAATTAAAGTGTAAAGGAGGATTAGATAGATTAGTATCGGTGTGGATAGAAGTTTAGAGATCCAAGTTTTCAAAAGGTATGCAAAATTTTATTTTCTTACAGCTTTCAGTATAGTATGTTAAAATTTGATAATTATTCTTGGTTAATTGTCGAACCTTTGATCCGGAATTCATGGGTGCGGCTTCGACCTCTCGGTCTCCCTTAATTGGGGGTTATCGGGAGGTGGGGTCGTAACAGTGCTTAAATTCAATTCTAGGTTGAAATTACACCCTGGAAAATTGAGTTCTAGATGAAGTGGTCCATGTTTTGTAGTTAAGGCTTTTCCGCATGGGGTAGTCGAGATAAGTAATAGGGTTGAGCCATTCCTTGTAAATGTCCAACAGCTAAAGCACTATTTTAAGGGAGATGTGGTCCGGGGAGAATAATAGTTGAAGCTCATTGAGCTTCACTGTTTGTTTTATTTGATCGTCGAGCCTATGATGTAAAACAAGTGTACTTGTTGGGAGGCAACCCAACCATCCTTTACTATTTTAGGATTTTTTTTTCTTTATATTCATGTTCCTTACATTCTAGTTGCATTGTACTATTCATTGTAAAAAATGTTCCTTGATCATTTGTATTTGGTGTGCAGACAGAGAAAAAATTGATAGTATCGAACAAATAATTAGTAGTACTGACACAACCACAGGGACAACATGGTTGAGTTTCATAAAAACTCGGTAGTGCTAACAACAGAGTCGGAAGTACCAACTGTTTGTAGAGATAATCCAAGTTAACTGAACAGGACTTGATACAACTGACTACAACTCGGTAATACTGATGCCTGAGCCATGATCCAAGTTTAGGATACTGAGAGACATTTCGAGATTATCAAGATTTTTAAAGACTCAGTACTACCAACACACATGTTGGTAGTACCAAAAACATTCAACATGCTTGAGCATAAGATCATCCCAATACTACTGACACCCAATAGGTAGTATCGATATCCAGAAAATTGGAATATGTGGGTGTGCCATCAACGGTCCAAAATTGTCCCCATCCAACTATCCATAGTACCGATCTGACACTCACCTTTAGAAGTCGGTAGTCATGCTCCAGGTTTGGCATATGAAGAGACATTTTGAGAGTATCAAGATTTTTAAAGACTCAATACTATCGACACACATGTCGGTAGTATTGACTGTTGGTATGTATGCCCTGAGAGCCAATCATATGATGATTTGATAAATATCAAAGGCAAGCTTCCAATTTATTCTAGTTCAATCAGTAATGAGATAATGATAGAACAAAATGAATGTCTAGAGAATGACAGTACTCAATGACATATGACTTCAGGTTGAGGACCTAAAGAATGAGATCATATGGATGCTAAGAGTTTGTACATTCTTGTTTTGTCCCTAGTCAGATGTCATTGTGGAAGGATGATAGACAACAATGACACAACAAGACTAGAGTGTGTGTTGGTTGATGACAGAGTCTCATTAGTCATGATATGTGTTATCAAACCAAGCACATAGATACATGTTAGAGAATAGTGTATCAGACAGACCCACTGTGAGAGTGACACGTGGAACCATGACATGGTATTCATAGTCATCTCTCATAGTGATGGTGGTGATTGTGATTCTTAGACCTGAAATCATTGCACTCAACACATGTCGTTGGGTACACTTTGACATCATCAAACGCAGTCTTGAAATATGGATTGTTATAAAGGTGATGGTTGGGTGACTTTGACACATGGGGTTTTGACTACAAGTGATAAATATGGGATTTGTCCCTCCTAAGGGAGTATGATGTTTATGTCCACTTGATAAGTGAGACTGAGAAAGGCATGCACATGCATGTGTGAGTCAATATGTGATATTGATGGCGCACATATCTCAGACAGTCTACTTTGGATCAAGGAACATGAATGAACGTTGAAAGGATGACATATACATGCCTTGAGTTCATTCAGGATATCAGAGACAAAGGAATTATGCATTAACTAGAACACCAATCACAAATTGTAGGATTGAAAGTTGTTCTCCAACTTTCCTTTTCACTTGGGTAGCACTGATGTGAGACTAGGCACCACTCTTTCCTTGTGATGTCATAAGCTAGTATGGACATTCACTACCAATGTGAAATGGGACGTATAGGGTCACACACAAAGGATTTACCTGGAAGAGGAGTTTATCCATGAATGATGTTTGAATTGATTACTAAAGGTGTTTAGGTACTCAATCAAACATTCAATCAATTGACTTGACTCAAAATCATCAAGTTCAAGTGTTGAACTAATTAACTTGAGTCTTAGATTGATTGAGAACTGTATTGACTGTATTCTGCACAATTTGGACCACCAACCGACCAGTTCACTGGGTGAACCGATCGACTCATGGCCATTGAGATGACCGGTTCACTCTGGTGAACCAATCGGTTCATGTGTCCAAACGAGCATTGTTGGGTTGTCCCGATTTGTGAGAAACGTTTTTCATTTCACTTGTACAATTCGATTGGAAAAAGAATTGATCTTAGCATTAATTGGAAATGAAAGAGGAAAGTCAATTGGAGGCAAGTCTGGGAAGCGAACCGACTGGTTCACTAAGTGAACCGATCGGCTCACACTCCCAAATGAATGGTTCGTTTTGAAATGACTGATTCGGCTGCCGCAGTGAAATCAATTCATGGAAATTCCAGACCCTTCTACTCCCACTTTAGTCCCGCATTGCCCGGGGATGAGAACCCTAACCCTGACCCCTCATATATAGAGAGGGGTACTGGGGGATTCTCATATAGTACAACTCAGAACATCAGTTGCTCTGTAAAGTTGTTGTCCTCTCTGGTTGTGGTAACTGAGAGAGCCCAAGCAAGTTCTACCCGTCCAGGGAGGAACATCGAGGGAAAGACAACTGTAGGACAACAAATAGTTGTGGGAGAGTGTGTCGGTGACTAATACATCGATATAAGGGGACGACTCCTTCTAGTATCATGTAGGACAAGACAACTAGAGTTCCAAGTGGTCCGTGTGAACTATCTATACAGGCGGAAGGTTTCTGCCACTCAGGAGGATGACGGTCAATTGTAGTCAGGGTTAAGATCAGGAGCTACACAGATGTCATTGAAGACTAGGTGGTTAAAGACTGCACTAGCTACAAGGTATTATCACTGAGAAAGTTTCAGGACCAGGTACACCTCGCCAAAACCATCCTTCCTATTTCATAGTTTTTGATGCAATCCGTGGTTATGGTTTTGTGGTGAAAGAATTTTTTTGTTTTCACTGCCTTCTCCCCCACCTAAAACCCAACAGTGGTATCAGAGCCACGTCAACGTACTATGTTTTAGGATAATTGATATGATCGGTTTTTGGTTTTACCACCTTTTATTTATTTCATACGATGTGAATATTTAACTGGATAAATGTGAATATCTGATTAATACCACATGATCCCAAACTAAATATATACATATATGATATGGTATATATATGCAAACGAGACACGTCGCTCAAAACAATTTTGATGGTAGATGTGTAGTGTGGTTATGGCCTATAAATCTCTATGTGTGTGCTTGGTTGGTTGTGGTTGTTTGCTCTCTGTCTACGCATCGAGCCTTCTTCTTCTTTTCCTGATGTAACTAAAGATAACTTAAGATTCTCTTCTACCTTTGCTACCCCTGAATGTAACTTGGGGTTTCCCAATGAGATATGTAAAAGTAGGATAGTTTATTTCCTATTAAGTTAAAGACTGGAGGGCACCTAGTGTTGGCTAAATGGACATCTATAAATCCCTTTGTTTTGATTATGACAAACATTTCATTCTTAAAGGAACTCTCTAAACTAATCAGGGCTTAACATCCCTTGTTTTGGTTGGAGACATTTTTTTTTGTACTCTAAGATTAAACGACTCTCATATCATTTCAAGGCTTATCATCCTTTGATAGATGAGAAATAAATATACATTCATCATAAGCTTAAGGGAATCTCATATCATTTCAAGGCTTAACATCCTTTGCAAATGATTGAGAAACAACTTGTGGATAAATTAGACATAAATCCATGTTCCTTATAGGATATCTATTTAAGGGGGAGCTTAATATAAAATTAAGGGGGAGAAGAAATAAAATGTTTAACCTGGATATCTTTTTGAAATGACAAAGGGGGAGAAAGAATATAAAATCAAAAATATAAATATAAATGAGTTTCATCTTGATAGCCAGCACTCACTTGTAAAACAAGAATGGCTACAAAAGGTAATCTTCAGGTATGAAACTCACATGCTTTATATTTCCTTTATTTATATTTTGGAAATGTTTGTCATCTTCAAAAAGGGGGAGATTGTTGGCTAAATGGACATCTATAAATCCCTTTGTTTTGATTATGACAAACATTTCATTCTTATTAATATAACGAGCTACTTGAGTGTGCAGGACTAAGATGGATGGCAAATCAACTAGGGAAAATCCACAAGCTAAAATGTTTATATTTTCATGCAATGTAATCATTGTTGTAAAAACTTGTACAAATATATAATGTACAAGTACTTAGAATTGCATGTAAATCAAGTGTTAGATTTTCCCTAGCCAAACACCATAGTTAGACATGTCATCCCATTTAAATAGGATCATTTATGCACACTCACACATATAATTAGTGCCTAAATTGAAATCTTGAAACAGGATCATTCTCGGTCGACAAACTCCTCGACCGAGACACTCTCGGTCGACAATCTTCTCGACCGAGAAAGATCCAAAGTAGCCGTTAGACACAACAGACAAGTTAGTTGGCAGTTGAAGAAAGACGTTGCAAATCACTTGTTCCAGAGAGCCTGTCGGTCGACAAAAGTTCGACCGAGTAGGTGTCTCGGTCGACCATTTGTCGACCGAGATGGTCTCTGACAGCAACTGTAGAATAAATTAATTAGTCGTTGTTAAAGCAACAACTTTGTACCTAACGGCTAGTTAAGCACTTAGAAACCCCTAGAAGTTGTCTAGAACGTCCTTAAGCATACTTAGGCCATTTCTATAAATAGGACAAGCCATAGGACACTAGAATTCACTTGTTACACTTGAGAATACACTTGAGCATACTTGAGCAATCTATTGCAAGCAATTTGAGCACTGTGATCATTTGTCTACATTCTCCTTAGCTCAATCTCGTGTCCTATAGGCTATATTCTCCTATCCACAGCAATCACAAGTTCACACACTTGGCTAGGAGATCTATATGCTTGATCTAGGCATATCAAGCCTTGGGCTTAAAGGATAAGTTGTAATTTCCTTTTTCTTTCTTGTTCCTTTTTATCTTTTGTACTCTCCTTGCTACTCCTAGGGTTGGAGGCTGCGGATTGGAGAGGGTTGACTTCTCAGGTGGAGAAGGGGACTTCAAGCTACTTCAAGAAGGCTATCGCAAGGGAAGCTACTTCAGAAGGCTGGTGCAACGGGAGTTGGTGCATCTACTTCAAGGGAAGGCTGCTTCAAGGTTGGCGATTACTTCTAGGTGAAGGCTGCTTGAAGGGTTTGGGAAAAGAGATTGTATTTTATGTAAATTCCTTGCGAGGTAATAAAATAAATTTCTTTTCAAATCCCGGTTGGGTAAGCAACCGGGTAGTGGATTGATGGCTATAGTATTTGCTATAGTTGGAACCACTCTAAACCATGTGTCTCCTTGTCCAATATTTTCATTGTGGTTGTTTGAGTTCAATAATTGTTAAATTATCTATAAAACTCTATTCACCCCCCCCTCTAGTAGTTTTCAATTGGTATCAGAGCGGGCTTCAAGGAACCCTAACCAGGTCTTGAAGAATGGAGGGAAATGGTGAAAGGTGCTGTTTGGACAAAACCACAACATGCTGCAATTGGTGTTTAGGAACAAGCCACAAAACAACCGGATGCCCATGGAGATCAAAGGAAGAGCACAAAGAATGTCTTATTGCTACAACTAGTGAAGAAGAAGAAGAGGTAAGTCTTTTTGATTTATCTAAGGAAGAATTAGTTGCTATTATTGAAGAGACACATAATAAGTATATTGAGTGCAAGAAGAAATTAAAGAAATCTAGTAAAACAAACGATGAGTTAAATGCTAGACTTCTTGCTCTTACATCCGAAAATGAAGACTTATATGCTAAATTGAATACTCTTGGTTTTGAAAAAGATAGCATTGTTTCTGAAAATCGTACGTTGAAATCATCTCTAAGTAGTAGTGATGTGAAGATTTTTACTCTAGAATCAAATTATGATCTTCTATATCAAGAAAAGGTTGAATTACTTGCAAGGTTAAATGATTTTCAAAAACAACCTGTTTTGTGTACACATCTAGATTATGATAATATAGTGAAAGAAAGGAATTCTTTATCATCCAATCTAGATCAAGCAAAACTAGATATTAAGAAAAGAATGGATGAGATCGTTAAGTTGCAACAAGAAGTTAGTAGGTTAAGCAACAATGGAATCCTTGATAGAATATTGGATAATTCCTATCATCAAATAGGGAGAAGAGGACTAGGTTATAAGCCCAAAGGGAAAACTCATAAACAACCTAGTTGGAGAAAGACACGAGCATATCAAGCCACATTTGTACCAAAGAACAACCTAGAACAAAACCATAGAAAAAGACTTGAGGTTGATTCTATATGTTGCCATTATTGCTCACGTCTTGGACATTACTCTTTTTCATGCCCATACAAGAAAAAGAATGTTGAGTTAGTCTGGGTTCTGAAACCCCCAAATTGAATTGATTAGACTAAGTTGAGATATGACCGAATACTTTAAATTGCACATCCTTATGTCTATCTCAACTTAAATGATTCAAGTAACCAAGATTTCTAACTTGAAAACTTATCTCAATTAAGGTCCTCAAAACTTAAAATTTTGAATATGATTAGTTGAGATTTGATCTAAATGTTACTTTGATATTCATATGTTTTATCTCAACTAAAACTGATTCTTAAACTACATAATTGAATTAAACATAGTCTATATTTTTGGTTGAAATCAATTAACAGTTCTGAACATATTCCAGACACTTAGTCGGTCGAGAATTTGTCGACCGAGTGAACATTCGGTCGAGAAATTGTCGACTGAGCATGTCACTGTTTTTTTTTATATAATAAAGTATCAATTATGGAAATGATCCTTGAAAGATTATGAGAAATGTATTTGATAAAAAAAAACCAAAATTATTCTTAGTTTAAAGAAAATTTCTGTTGTTCTATCATTACATAGGCAAGCAAAAGAATTTATTGATGATATATCTCTTAGAAATGCTTGCAAAGATTACAATGTTTTCAATTGGTATCTTCAAAAGATTTGAAATACTCATTGTGTTTCCATGTTTAGTATCATTTAAACACGCATCAAAAATTGATATGAATGCTTAACTGGAAATCTGAAATTTCTGCCTCTTGGTTAAAACAAAATTTAGCCAAGGGGCACTATGGTCGTAGTCAAGGGCGACCTAAAATAAGCTTTGACAAAATGCTTATTTAGACATCAATTTATTGAACTTAATCTTAGTATACTTTTGATAAAGGTCAAAATCAAAAATTTATCATTTGTGACCTTAAAAGCCTTAAATTGCTTAAATTGTAAGATTAAGGGGGAGCTTATAAAAACAAATTTGATTATTTGATTAAGAAGCTTACAAAAACATTGTTAACATCATTTGGAGTTTGTTATGACCTTCGGATTCTTAAAAGTAATTTGTATGAAAAAGATTTTCATCAAAATGATATATCTTGCTCTTAAAGGAACTCTCTAAACTAATCAGGGCTTAACATCCCTTGTTTTGGTTGGAGACATTTTTTTTTGTACTCTAAGAGTAAAGGACTCTCATATCATTTCAAGGCTTATCATCCTTTGATAGATGAGAAATAAATATACATTCATCATAAGCTTAAGGGAATCTCATATCATTTCAAGGCTTAACATCCTTTGCAAATGATTGAGAAACAACTTGTGGATAAATTAGACATAAATCCATGTTCCTTATAGGATATCTATTTAAGGGGGAGCTTAATATAAAATTAAGGGGGAGAAGAAATAAAATGTTTAACCTGGATATCTTTTTGAAATGACAAAGGGGGAGAAAGAATATAAAATCAAAAATATAAATATAAATGAGTTTCATCTTGATGGCCAGCACTCACTTGTAAAACAAGAATGGCTACAAAAGGTAATCTTCAGGTATGAAACTCACATGCTTTATATTTCCTTTATTTATATTTTGGAAATGTTTGTCATCTTCAAAAAGGGGGAGATTGTTGGCTAAATGGACATCTATAAATCCCTTTGTTTTGATTATGACAAACATTTCATTCTTATTAATATAACGAGCTACTTGAGTGTGCAGGACTAAGATGGATGGCAAAGCAACTAGGGAAAATCCACAAGCTAAAATGTTTATATTTTCATGCAATGTAATCGTTGTTGTAAAAACTTGTACAAATATATAATGTACAAGTACTTAGAATTGCATGTAAATCAAGTGTTAGATTTTCCCTAGCCAAACACCATAGTTAGACATGTCATCCCATTTAAATAGGATCATTTATGCACACTCACACATATAATTAGTGCCTAAATTGAAATCTTGAAACAGGATCATTCTCGGTCGACAAACTCCTCGACCGAGACACTCTCGGTCGACAATCTTCTCGACCGAGAAAGATCCAAAGTAGCCGTTAGACACAACAGACAAGTTAGTTGGCAGTTGAAGAAAGACGTTGCAAATCACTTGTTCCAGAGAGCCTGTCGGTCGACAAAAGATCGACCGAGTAGGTGTCTCGGTCGACCATTTGTCGACCGAGTAGGTGTCTCGGTCGACCATTTGTCGACCGAGATGGTCTCTGACAGCAACTGCAGAATAAATTAATTAGCCGTTGTTAAAGCAACAACTTTGTACCTAACGGCTAGTTAAGCACTTAGAAACCCCTAGAAGTTGTCTAGAACGTCCTTAAGCATACTTAGGCCATTTCTATAAATAGGACAAGCCATAGGACACTAGAATTCACTTGTTACACTTGAGAATACACTTGAGCATACTTGAGCAATCTATTGCAAGCAATTTGAGCACTGTGATCATTTGTCTACATTCTCCTTAGCTCAATCTCGTGTCCTATAGGCTATATTCTCCTATCCACAGCAATCACAAGTTCACACACTTGGCTAGGAGATCTATATGCTTGATCTAGGCATATCAAGCCTTGGGCTTAAAGGATAAGTTGTAATTTCCTTTTTCTTTCTTGTTCCTTTTTATCTTTTGTACTCTCCTTGCTACTCCTAGGGTTGGAGGCTGCGGATTGGAGAGGGTTGACTTCTCAGGTGGAGAAGGGGACTTCAAGCTACTTCAAGAAGGCTATCGCAAGGGAAGCTACTTCAGAAGGCTGGTGCAACGGGAGTTGGTGCATCTACTTCAAGGGAAGGCTGCTTCAAGGTTGGCGATTACTTCTAGGTGAAGGCTGCTTGAAGGGTTTGGGAAAAGAGATTGTATTTTATGTAAATTCCTTGCGAGGTAATAAAATAAATTTCTTTTCAAATCCCGGTTGGGTAAGCAACCGGGTAGTGGATTGACGGCTATAGTATTTGCTATAGTTGGAACCACTCTAAACCCTGTGTCTCCTTGTCCAATATTTTGATTGTGGTTGTTTGAGTTCAATAATTGTTAAATTATCTATAAAACTCTATTCACCCCCCCCCTCTAGTAGTTTTCACCTAGATGAGCGACTAGAGGTGCAAGACAATTGGCTGGTGGAATGAGACGGCTGCATGATGGTACAGCTGGAGTCCTGATGAGGAGCAGACGACCTGATGAACTTACTGTCTAGAGGAGCCAGACGATTGGTTGGAGACAACCAACCGACCGGCCAGGAGGTGATCCGATTAATCGTGTGATGAGATGATCAAACCCAGAACGGCCTAAGTACAATATCTTCATCAACAACAGGTTGCATGTGATGTATACCTAGATGACTGTAATTTCTTGTGGCTTAAGGAATTACAATAGGTTGGCCATAATCATCGCTTTATCATTATTGCATGTTTTCATCGTGGGATATAGCATATATGTGATACATACTATTTATGTGATGATTGGATACATATATGCATATATAAGCATATTAAAACCCCTCAATATAATATTAAGTCTTAGATGCTTTCCATAAGAAGCACACATGAAAAGCTTGATCGAAAAGCATAGGCATCCCAAGGGTTGTGCGTTGTCTATCTTGCAGAAGTGTGATGGTAGTTGTGTGGGCTCACCAAGCGGAGTGCACTTCTATCGTGTTGGCTTTTGGGTCAGGCTTAACTGAGTGATCTTAATGGGATTAAGCACTTAGAGGCATGGAGATGTTCATGGAAAAGAGTTGTGCATGTCATCTATCTAATATTTGGTAAGTGTTACCTACCTTAATAATTGATTATGGACGCTGACGTTGGCTGGGTAATAATTCAATTATTTTGGATCTTGGCTCACTAGAAGGTTGTACGATGCAATCTTTCGAATTGATAGTGAGGGCTATCAATTTGATCAAAATAGTGGGGGCAATAATTAATTAAAGGCCTAATTATATCGTCAAAATTGTCAAGTAAATCAAATTAAGTCAAAAGAGTTTTGGACTAAAATTGCAAATTTCCTTTTTGTAGAACAAGTGCCTGTCAACAATAATCACTTTTCATTGCGATCGGTCCTTGAGAAGTACAAGTTGAATGGGACTCATTTCCATGATTGGTTTAGGACATTGAGAATTGTTCTCACTCAAGAGTGAAAAACTCTATGTCCTAGATACACCAGTACCAGAGGAACCCGCTCCCACCACACCAAAGGCAGAAAGGGATGCTTACAAGAAACATATTGAAGATGCCATTGATGTGAAGTGCTTGGTGTAGTACTCAATGAACTATGAGTTGCAGAGACAACATGAGAACATGGGCGTCATTGAGATGGTTCAACATCTCAAGAACATGTATCAAGACCAAGCACGACAAGAGAGATATGATGTCTCCAGGGTGTTGTTCAAGTGTGTCATGACAGAAGGAGACCAAGTTGGTCCTCACACACTCAAGATGATTGGGTATGTGGAGAAGTTGACAAGACTGGGATTCCCTCTGAGCCAAGAGTTGGATACTTATGTGATACTACAATCGTTGCCAGAATCTTACAGTCAGTTTGTGATGAACTACAACATGAACAACTTTGACAAGCCGTTGACAGATTTGTTGGGCATGTTGAGGACAGTCGAGGCACATATGAAGAAAGACAAACCCAAATATGTGATGTTGATTAGTAGAAAGAAGGGTAAGTCTAAAGGCAAGGGCAAGGGCAAAGCAAAGAAGGGTTCTGATGCTATCCAGCAACTCAAGTCATCTTCATCTCTCAAGGCCAAAGGAGGGGTGAACAAGGGAGGCAAATGTCACCATTTTCAGAAGCCAGGACATTGGAGGAGAAATTGCCCTCTCTATCTGGATGAATAAAAGAAGGAGGGGATGGAAGTCTCCACCTCTGGTATCATGAAATAAAATTGAAACAAGTCTTTAATCTGAGGTATATGATACCAAGACATAGATCTGACATATATGATATGCAGGATCTAAAAAGAAGTGATGGCCTTTGCGAAAGGACCAAGAAGGAGCACTCATCATTGGAGCAAGTGTTGCTGCCATAGATAGGAGTACCTTTTAGTTTATTTCAGCCCAAAGGGCATTTAATAGAGTTATGAACTACTATTTCATTTTGCCAATAAATAGAAACACTATATTTCTACATCTTGTAATAACAAGGATGTCTATCAATAAAGTTGATGTTTCAATTTCAAAGATATGATCTTTTGTGGCTATGCCTTATTTATCTTGTGGTACTTGGTATGCATAAGATAAAATGATACCTAAAAGTTATTGATGGCTCAAACAAATAATTAGCATTATCATGAGAAATTCATCTCTAGTTTCCATGTTGATGGATAAAGCTAGAATCTTTTGGTTATGTACCATTAAGATATATGAATGTCTTGGGCATGATAACAAGTCAATCTTTACTAGATTGAGTGGGAGAATGACTATTATATTGGGTATAATACATATTGATGTATTTATATACCTATTGGAATAAATGCTAATGCTTTAGATGGTGTTTAATGAAATACCAATATGAATATCTTAAAGTGTTCAAGAATATCATAAATGAAGTACAAACTTGGTAAAAGTATTAATTATTTGATGAGATCAATGAATGTGATACTTAAACCACATGTTTGAGGACCTTGTGAGTAATTATGATAATGTATCATAGAGAACTCATGATTAAGGCATAGTGATGTCTAAATCGAAGAAGGAATCATACTCCAAAGATTTAAAGCATGATCATCAAATAACTACCTTCTCAAACTTGTGTATCATCTCCTTATCTATTGCTGCCATATGAGGATAGAACCTCAAGAGCTCCATAAACTTACCCTCCTACTCATATATGGACATTAAACCCTAACACAACTTCTCAAACTGAAATGTCTTCTCATCCAAATATATCTCATGGAAGTATCAACTCACAAACTCCCACCAAAACTCTTCCCATCCTATCACAACTGCCACTCTCTTATCCTCCTCTCTGGCCCACCAGTGGCCAACACTGCCCTTCAATAGGAAAATATCATGCTTCACCTTGTCCTCTTCAGGGATGTTCAGAATCGTAAACACCTTCTCAAGATCCATTAGCCACATATTATCATCAGATGGGTTCGTTGTACCCGCATACTCGATCACCTATACACATCACAACCTCTCAAATATCTTACCAAAACCCTAAGATTCTGCATTAGGGACATATGTCCTAGCTTGAGGTATGGGTGCTCTATCCGCTAACTATGTAATCGTCACCGTGAGATATCCAAATGTGGACTGGAAAGTGGGATTCGCCATGGTATAGGGTCAAACTGAGGCATCACAGGATGTTCTAGCCCCATCACTAGCACTCTTCCATCATGTGTCAACCTCCTACCACCACCTCTTGGTGCATCGTAGATACTCTCTACATGCTTTGAACGTTCTCTAGACATATAGACATAACTAGAACCTATATCAGATATGTTGGATGACATAAAAATAGACACAAAAGCTAAGTCCTATGTACTTGTAGACTCAACAAACCTAAAGCTTTGATGCCAACCTTGTATGTGACACCATGTCATGATAATTTATATTACTCACAAAACACACAATCAACAACTAATTAACCACATAACCAGACAAGAGGGTAAATTAAAACCAATTTAAATAGTATTATCATGTCCAGAAGCATTTACATAAAGACCCAACAACTTGCATACAAACACATGCCATATCAGGTAATTACATGTATGTCCAGAGGACTCAGCCACAACCTATAAACATAAGTGTGATTGTTCCACATATACAAGCCATATACAACCATCGACACACTGCCAAGAACTCAAGTTGATGTATATATCATCTATTAAACATCCCCTGCCCGGACCTGAGAGTACAAGGATGACTCTAAGACACACTAACTACTAGCCAACCTTATGCTCTTACTACTCTCCAAGCCACTCTTCCTCACCACCATAATCATTTCAACGTCGTTGACAACCACCTAAAAATGTAGTGATCCACGAGGGGAGACCAACATCCTAGCGAGAGATATAACTCTCAACAACGATTATTGATTACAATAAGTTATACAATTAAACATATTATGAAGACTAAGCTATATAATTAGATTAGACAGATTGAGTAAGCTAAATAGATGGGCATAGAAACAAGTGTAAACAAGTATATAAAGAAATAGATAAGACTATCACTTACTAAATAGTTGATTTATCCTATTGCATTAACTGACGACTAAGCAATATAACAAACAAGGCAAGGGTCATCAACCAATGTGAATCATATTTAACCCTAAGCAGATAAGGTACACAGCTAGATTACATCTTTTATTAAGCCCTGGGGATTTTGAGGTATAGCACTCAAAGTCCAACTAACCACCACTTGGCTGCAATCAGTTCAATACAAGATCTAGGCGAACTAGAATCCTAAGATCTCACTCCCTCTATCAATATGAGTCAACAGTAGTGACATATCAGTAAAACTACCCACAGTGACACATAAGTTAAGATGCCAAATACCTAGTCCGCCCTTGGTATATAGGTCACAACACTACCAATCAGGGTATACAAGACCCTATCATCTGAATTACAATCACAACTGTCCTCAATCACATCACATATGTACAAGTATCAAATTTTCTTCAACCGAGGCATGACCGTAGACATACTCTAAAACCTTGGGACCAAGACGTCAAGGACACAGAGTCACTTGTACCCCGCATACTCAAAAATGTGCGCTCTAAGCTTCGCTTAGGAATACTCATTTCCCCATCCAACAAGTTCTGACACTAAATGGTTCTACGACACATGCCACTACATGATTAGGGTTTCACTTGATTAGTTGATACCAATTGGGTGAGTTAAGGATGCATCAATAAAGTTACAAACAAACCCTAAATGAGTTCTACAAACACATGGTATGTTGCAACTCCAGAAGATATAAAATGTATGAAGTATAATTTTTATCATATTATCACAAGATTCCAATCCTTGTCACATCATGAAGAGGATAACCCCTCAATTAGGACACAACCCCTTGTCTAAAGGTCATAAGACCATTCTCATTGTTCCTTGTAGGAACATCATGTTGGATCAAGGGATCTGGGGGGGGTGAATAGAGCTTCACAAATCTCACAAAACGAATTAGACCTTCAAATTATATTAAGTGCAGAAACTTAAGCATACAACCAATTTGAAGTCCTAAATAACAAGCATAACAAGGGTGAGAGACAAGGGAGAACATACACTTGGACAAAGTGGTTTAGAGTGGTTCCATACTTTAAACTAGAAGTGAGTCAGTCCACTACCTACAGGTGGTTAGTCTCTAGGACTTTGCAATCTTGATGCTCTTATATTCATTCATAAGATTACAAGACAAAACCACATTCATCCAAGGACTTAATACCTCAAGCAAGGATCTTCAACCTACCGAAGGAACTTACCCACTTGAACTAGTGAGTCTTCAGCCTTCAATAAGGACTTACCCACTCCATCTTCAAGTCTTTGGCCTTCAAGGAATTACCTATCCTTATTGAACGTCCGCCTTGCCTATCTCCTTCACTCAGAGATCTGGAACACCATGCTTTCTTCAACCTTGAAGAACAAAAACTCCTTCTCCTTCACTCGGAGAAGATCTTCAAGCCTTTTCTTCAATAAGGAAAGGGGGGTAGGAAGATGGAGGTGGAGAGCTTTACATGGATACAAGGGATAGATCTCTTACAACAGATCCTAACTCACTCATATTCACATATTTGAATTGAAATTAGAGAGAGAAAGGGGCTCAAAGGGGTGAAACACTCTCAACTAAGCTAGAACCAAGCATATATGGAATGAGCAACCTTAGAATGAACTCCAAGTGGTCCTATATATAGCTGGGGGTGCCCCTTTGAGTTAGGGAACACTTAGGGTCAAATTATAGCCTTTTTGCACAAGGCAACAAATCCATTTTCATCCAAACAAGTCACCAACAGTTAGAATCACTTTTTCTGCATTTTCCGTACAGTAGATTCGGTCGAGATTCAATAAAGGTAACTCGACCAATCGGGTAAAAGACAAACCCAATTTTCAAACCATTGGTCGAGTTTGTCCTGAGGAAACTCGACCGACCAATGATAATAGCATTTAATCAGTAACCCGATCGGTCGAGTTCTGTGACTGCACAACTCGACTGATGCACTCTCCAGAAAATGGATCCAGTGGATTGGTCGAGATTGTAACTCGACCGATCAACAACCTGTGATCGATTTTCTAAAGTGCTTAAAAAGTGATTAAAACTTGGTTCTAAGTGTCCCACATAATTTTCTCATCTTAGTTACAAGTCATATCATCAATACAAGTGATTACAAAATTCTTCTAAGGACATTTACATGGATTTCCTAATTAGCACACTTGCATGCATTTGACTTGAACTTTAACAAGCTAGGGCTTGTGTAATTTGATCTTTTTCATTGTACCTAACACCTAAAATCAATCTTGAATACACATATTAGATACATATGAATGGAATGGTTAAGTCATTATCAAAATATGGACAATGTATAACCTCTAGGTCAACACATGATTGTCTTTCCATGACTTACCAAAGGCTCAACAAACCCTGACCATACATGTGACATACCACTTTAACATTACATTGTATTAAAGAACTATGATGTTCACATGGCAACATATTAGGTTTACAAAAACATTAAGAGAGTATTCTGTCACCATACTCTTCATACAAGAAAACTAAGTATGATTTACCACCATGATTTAGTTGCATTCAGGTTAGGTTCAACAAAGCAGATTAAGTTGGTCTTACAAATCACCCCTCAACTAACTATTGGTTCATATACTTACTTAGGTTCAAGAACAAACACTAACTCTAACACCTCCATAGGATTATAGTTGAATAATGTTAAAAATCACCATATGATTTCATACAACTAAACTAATGACCCATATTCATAGAATCGAAAAACTTGTTGATCATAGATTTGGAGACATCATGATCATAGAACCAAAAAATTTCATCAACCACACAGGACATGAACCTCTTGGCAGCCGCTAAGATTAGGGTCCATGAATGATCGCTAAGGTTAGAGACATCAACAACCACTAGGACTACCCACATTGGAGACTGCTATGGTTAGCCACATTGGTGACTACTAGGATTAACCACATTGGCGAGCACTATGGTTAGTCACATTGGGAACCGCTAGGGTTACCAAAACTCATCGACCATCAGAATTTATAATCTTCATGACCACTTAAGATCAAATCTTTGGCGGCCGATCATAGTTCAAATTCCTTGGTGATCGCATAAGAGTTCAAAACCTCAACGACCACATAGGTGAAATCTTGGCGACCATATAAGTTAGACTCTTGGCAACCTCAAGAAGGAAGTCACGGTGACCATAGTGAATGAAAATCTTCATCGACCACATAGAGATACAAACATTGGTGACCAGCATGGAATTCAAAACTTGGTGGTCATATAATGTTCAAAATAGCCATTAAGTCAAGGTCATTGGTTAGCACAAGAAGGTCAAACAAAACTGAACCAAAACCAAACCATCAGGTTCCATTATAAGGAGGAAAATCAGCTTGAAACCCTAGAAATGAACCATCTTTTAAGAGAGAAAAATCATCATTTTTCATATGAAAGCAAGGTCTAAAGATTCCACTACAAAGGAGGGTTTATGCACAAAGTTTAGGGTTCATCTAACATGATAACGACTCAAGAACCATCATACAAGCTCAAACCCTAGGTAAAGGTACATCTTCCTACTTGGAACAACATTTTAGGGCAAGATCATGTACATGCAAGGTATGAGTAAGAAATAATCATAGAGAAAGTTATATAACCCACCTTCGAGAAGATTAAACAACTCCAAATGGAAAGGGAGCTTGAAGGAAAGAGGGTAGGAGCCCTATTGAGCACTCCTCTCGGCCAAGCTAGTTCCTTCCCAAAAAGGAAGAAAACCCTAGGTCAAAGAAGCAAGATAGAGGTGTTCTACAACCACTAGCTCAAGATCCACCATGGATCTGACCAAGAAGAAGGAGGAAGGTAGGAGAACCAGAAAAATGAAGGAAAAGAGGGATATATCACATACCTAGGCCAATAAACCAAGCAAGAAAATACCAAACGACCTCTACTAGGGTAGATCCAAACCCTAGCTACACATGCAAGGTAGATCGGCTGAGCTCCTTCAACTTAAGCTCCTCCTTCTCCACCAAGCAAGGGGGAATGAGCTCCAACAACAAGAAAGAAGGGAGAGAAATCTATGTGTGTAAAGAGTTTGTTTGCATGCAAGGAGGGATGCATATATGGCTATGAATGAGAGAGAAGAGGAGGTAGAGGTGTTTAGCCATGTTTGCCATGTGTCAAAGGTCAAAGAATCTCATCCAAGAAAGCATCTCATACACACAACTAGGCTGACCATATAGATCAGAACCCAACGACCACAACAAGAAAGCTCATCCACCACTAGGGTTGTTGGCGACCAAGGTGGTCAGAAAACCAAACAACCGCCAACCCCTGGTGATGTTGGTGACCAAGATGGATCAGAAATCTCATCAAGTACCAACCCTGGGTGGCTTAAGAAAACTTGGAGACCACAAACATTATAGAGAACATACAAATCTTGGCAACCACCAACACTAGATATCACATCCATGGTGACCGCCAACACTAGGTGGTCCAACACTTAAGGTCAACCATGTGTTAGGGCATCCAAGAGAGCAAACCCTAATCTCAACACAAGATGTCACCACTCAAACCAAGATACAACAAGGCGCCCCAAAGCATAAATAACTTAAGCATGATATGAAAATGAATGATCCAGACCTAAGTCATTTTAAGGAAATTGACCTAATATTATAATCAAACATTTCACTCTCCCTTGAGTGTATCATCTAAAGATCTGAGTTTTGAGTCAAATAGATCAAATTGCAAAAAGTTATCACTTTCTTATCATAACGATGTACTCTTAGATAATAACCAAATATCTAGATGTCATTCCTTATTCTAAAAGAGGAACTAAGGGGCACATGGGGAATAGACACATCATTTTTTTCAACAACTAGTCCCATCCTAAGATATGATCAATATCTAATATATTAAAAAAATAAAAAGGAGTTTACTTGAAAGGAATTATAGTCATTTGTGATCTTTCAACTACAATAGATTATGTATAGGTTTTCTCACTTGGAGTATATCATCATATTAAAGATCTTGAGTTCACTTCAAGTATAGAAATGTTGCATTATTCAAAGAGTACCTTCAATTCTCATAATATAGTGTGAGTCAAAAGTCTAATCTCCTTAGTCAATGTTCTAAATTACTCAATTTAGTTATTTCCCATGCTACCAAAAAGCAGGAGAGTGTACATCATGTCAAAACATCTAGAAAGAGAGAGAAATGACAAAGACTCTCCCTACCTCAATATAATGTGTGGTCTCAAGTATTCTTAGAGAAAAGATGAGATGATGGAAGACTCTTTTAGGTACTAAATGAGAACCTTTAGGTCCATTTCTGGGTCAACTAAGCTAGGTAGAGAGGGGAACCTCACACATTGTTGTGAGTCTATTAAAAGGTGACCCTATTCAAAACCTTGATGTTGGAGACCTCAGTTTCACCATCATGGATTTTAGGGTATCCCGAGTTTATACTAGATCTAAAATTTTAAATGATAATCATGTGAGGTTGTGTGTGTTACTCTATACTAACTGCCATGTGAACTATTATTATTCCAAATCCCAATCCCACTACCTTGACAGTGGTATAAGGGTTGAAGAACCCATCTCTGAGCATCCCACAATCACACACACAACATGCATGAAGATTAAACAATTTTTTTAAAATACAAAAACTTATAAGAACTAAGCAGCCCAGTGGTTTTTGTGAACTTGTCCTTGATATCAGAGTACCCAAGTGTGAAAGCATGTCTTAGTCATTTCTTTAGGAGCCATCCTATTTGCCTAATGGGAGGAATTCATAACACATGGTCAATCCAAAAGCACAAGTACACCATCAGTGAAACAAATGATATTTTTTTTATAAAATAGTCTCTTACCATTTATGTAGTAAATTTAAAGTAAACCTTTAATTCTAAATAATTATTTGAAGAAGACACCATGTATTTTATCTGATTTTCAATTATATTGTCTTATGGCCTTCATTATCCTCTACTGCCTAGGCTTGAGGATATATGTATTGAACCTTGTCTATGTTGAAAGGTTATGGTCTTTTCACCTCCACATTACATCCATTTACTACAAAAATAGGTGTGGATCATTTTGTGTCTATGTACATTAGGTCCTTTCAACATTCAAAGGTGAGGTCTTGTTTGTACTCATGCATTAAACCCCAAATATAGTTATCAGTGAGGGTCTTTTTGCATGTCAAAATTTGATGTCAATGTATAATTGATTTTGGTTTACTTTACGTGTAAGGTTTCAAAATGTAATTATAGTTGAAAAACATAACATTTAGATCATAGAAAAACACAACATTTAGATCACATTTTAAATAATACTATTATATGCTAATAAGGGGGATTAAATCATATCATAAAAGCAAGCACTACCATATGTAAGTCAAGGTACGTTTATAGCCCTCCTTGACTTATGTAAATAGTATTGGCTTGTATGGTATGATTCAATCTTCTTGGTGTATAATAGTATATGTTTGAAATAAGTGGCTTTCTATGATACTCGTGTTCTATTTTTTCAACTATAGGTATATTTTATAAACCTTGAACACAAAAATAAATCAAAAATCCATTATACATTGACACCGAACTTTGACATACACAAAGATCCTCCCCATTAGGGGTATCTAGGTATTGATGCATGAGTACAAACAAGCCCTCAACTTTGAGAGTTGAAAGGTCCTAATGTACACAACACAAAAAGATCCACACCTATGAGTGCAGTAAGTGGATCTAATGTTTGAGTTAAGAAGACCCTCAACCTTAGGTGTAGACATGGTTCTATACCTATATCCTCAAACTGAGGCAGTAAAGGACAATAATGGCCATAATTATGTATAATATAAAATGCATGGTGTTTTCTTAAAATAAATTTTGTGAATCAAAATTTTACTCTTCGCTTATTTTTTGAATACCAAGAGCTTATTTTATTATGCAATATAAGTTATATCACCAAAATATACTTGTTCTTTTGCAATGGTCATGTGTCATTAATCCCCCATTAGGAAAATAGGATGGCTCATATGATATGAATAAGATCTATTTTTGTACTTGACTACTCTAATAACAATGCCAAGTTCACAAAAATCATTGAGTTTGTTAGTTCTTAAAGATCTTTTATGTTTCAAAAAATTTATTTAATATTTATATATGATATGTGTGGGATTGTGGGATGCTAAGAGAGGGTGCTTCAATCCCTTTGGCACCATTAAGACAGTGGGATTGGGATTGGGACTGGGGAAAATTAGTGCTGTAATAGTGGCCATGTGATTGTGTCAAACTGAGAATAGGACAGAGTGTGGGAGTACTATAAATATAGTCCATGGCATTAAAACAACTCAGAGCATCTATCATTTGTGTTTTAAAACCTTGTCGCTTGTTGCCTTCTGTAGCCACCACCTCTCTTATGGAGCTTGTCTCCTATAAAAGAGAAATCTTCTTCATCCCATCTCTTCCTCTTGATGCAATTCATGAGGTGGTGGTACCTAATGACCCCTAAACTGCACCAATGGTGTCGTTTATTGTCATTAACACATAAGCGAGATAATGTATTTGTACAGGTTTGTGACCAGATCAAGATTGGAACGTCACTCATCTAGATCATATTAGAGAATTGATTTCTTTAAGCAGTGTCTCTCTTGATCAAGATAGCAATTTGGTTTGAGTTTTCTAATTTTATTTTATTTATTCTCCTATTTTGTTTGTCCTTACATTTCTTATTTGAACCTTAAACATATTAAATAAATTACAATTTCTTGCTATTTCATGTTGGTGATTTGAAATCCAATAGTGTTAAATAAATGATTTTATATCATTAGTTAACATGGCTCAAATTGGTGTTTATCGTCCTAAGGATGGTACATTTGATTTTCTTTGAAAATTTTATGGTGTCAAATTCACACGTTAGCAGGATTAGATGGAAATTTGGCTTAGGATGGTATGATTTCTTGACTATCTTCAAAGGATGAACCTAAACATGATGAAACTCATCCTAAGAAGGCTGGAAAATCATTGATTGGAAGGAGGATGATCAATTTTGTAGATGATGTATTCTCTTAACACTATCAAATAAGTTACATAATATATACTCCAAACCTCCTATGATGACTAGTGAGGTTATGTGGGATATGTCAGATAATAAATATAAAATAGAGAACCAGAGTGTTGAAAATATTATGTCTCTAAATATCTTAAGTTTTAAATGGTAGATGGTAACTCAGTTACTGATTAGGTACATAATTTCCAACTCTTGTGTCATGAACTCTTAGGGGGGCATAAAATCACCTAAGAAGTTATTATTATGTCGGCAATGACCTAGTTTTATCTTAGTTAGCTAATCAAGGTTTGCTTTAAAGTTATGTTCTTTGCTAGACGATCCTTGACTAAGATTAATTAATGATGATATTTTATATTTGAAATGATGAATCAAATATGCATAATAAGAACACTTTGCTTTTGAATAATAGTCAACAAGAATTGGATCTTGACAATATACAAACATTAAAGTATGATAAAAATAGTGAACAGTAAATGATTTTTAGTATTTATTGTAATTAGGATTTATTTGAAATTTGGACAACATTTTTATAACTCAAATATAAGTGTTAATGCAAAAATTATAAACGTTTGGATTTTTTTGGATAGTTTGGTATGTTTAGTTGGGAAATATGGCGTCAGAAGAGGAAACATAAACAACATTTTACCTACCATATTCCCCATAAGCAGAAGATCGTGTCAAAAACCATGTGATGGGAAGGATGGTTTAATTAGTCCATACCTGGTCCTAGAGCAAGTCCAGTGACTATTTCTCATTTTAGTAGTTGTGTAGTTGTCTTCTAGTTGCATTGGGATGACATCTACAGTAGCTCCCAGTCTCACCACAGAGAGCAGGCTGACCTTGTCCTCCTAACAAAAGACAATAACATCCACGCCTCTATGGAAGTCCTCACGGACCACCTATAACTCCTGTCATCCTTCTAGAATAGATAAGAAGGATTTGTCCCTCCTGTTAGTGTACTAGTCACCAACTTTCTCTCCCACATTTGTTCTCCCTTGATATCCCTCCCATTATCGGGTAGGACTTACTCAGGATCTCTATTGGTTACCACAACTAGAGAGGACAAATAATTGTCAAAGGCAATTGAGTTGTGTCTTTGGGAATCCCCCATCACCCCGCTATTTATAGGAGGGTTAGAGTCAGGGTTCCCAGTTTGAGTGGGAATGGAAGGGACTAAAATTTCACAAATTTTCACAATCTAGATAGGTGAAACAATCGGTTGGCATGTGGAATGGTCATTTCATCATGTTTCCCAATCACAATTGTATTAGCAATTCTAATCCAATTAATGCACAACATGACATCAACACTAATCCTTGATGCAATTGAATTGCTAATGTGAATCGGGCAGTTCATCCCTTGAACCGGTCGTCTCATGACCATGAGCCAATCGGTCCACTAAGTGAACAAATTGGTTCATGCCCGGCTCATTCAGAATTACGCTAGTATAATATTCAATTAACCTGACGCTCCAACCGGTTGGTTCAACCCTTGAACCGGTTGGTCAAGAGTCCAATCAGTTGATCTATTTCCTTAAATTGAATACCTAAACACTTTAGTAATCAACTTAATTATCATTAATAATTAAATTCCTCTTCTAGATGTATCCTATCTATGTGACCCCATAGGTTCCTATTTATGTTGGTAGTGAATGCACATAACTTGTTTATGACATCACAAGCAAAAATCAGTACCGAGTCACACATCATTGCTTCCCAAATAATCAAGAAAGGTGGAGAACAACTTCAACCTATAATTTATATCAGGTGTTACAGTGATTGTATAATCCTTTGTCTTTGGTATCCATAATGAACTTGAGGCATGGACTCATCATCCTCTAAATGTTCAATCCACATTCCTTGATCCAAAATAGACTCTTTGAGATATATGTGACCTCGATACGAAATATTAATTACATGTGCATAAGAATGCTTTTTTCAGTCTCACTTATCAAGTGGCCATGAGATCAAACTCCTATAGGAGGGACAAATTCCATCTACATCACTCACATTCATCCCATGTGTCACAGTGCACCCAATCATCACCTTCATGGCGACCCTTATTTAGGATCACTATGGATGATGTCAAAGTACACCAAACGACATGTGCTGAGTGTGGCGACTTCAGGTCTAAGAGACACAATCACCACCTTCACTATGAGAGATGACTATGACCACCATGCATGGTTTCCATGTGTCACTCTCAAGGTGGGTGTGTCTAATACACTATTCCCTGACAAGTATTTATTTGCTTGGTTTGATATCACACATATCATGACTAATGGGATTCAACCATCAATCAACACACACTCTAGTCTTTAGTGTTACTACTGTCTATTTGCCTTCCATAGTAACATCTAACCAGTGACATAATAAGAATCTACATACTCTTAAAATCTGTATGATCTCATTGTTCAAGTCACATACGTGAAGATATATGTCATTGAGTAATGTCATTATTTATACATTCATTATATTTCCTCATTATCTCATAACTAAGTGAAACATAATGAATCAGGAGATTGTCTTTATTATTGATCAAATCATTTAAGTAATATGGCATCACAATCATCATATTATTGGCTCTCTAGGAATACATACCAATAGACTCCCACTTGCAATAGTAGCCAATCACCTAGGAATCTTATTCTTAGTGATCCAAACATGTTCATCATGTTTCTACTGCGTAAGTGCTAATGTAGCCGGTTAGCAACATATCTCCTGTATTTGATATATTGCATGTTTTACATCTCTTCATTGTACAAAATCTCATATGAGATGGAATTGTTGTAGTATGCTATATGATGTTCCTTGTATAACATGTATCTCCATTATTGTCATAGTATTTCTACTGTGTCATTAATGGTTGGAATATCTCTTGAGTTCATCTTTATGATCCGTGTGAATTGGTACTGACCATTGATACCAACGTCCCATGTCTGTTGATGTCGATGTGTGTGGATCAACTCGCATCAGAGAACTGATGGGTGTCGGTAGTACTGACTTTTGAAGGTGAATGTTAGATCAGTTCTATTGACCGTTGGATGGGGACAATTTTGGACCTTTGACAACACACCCATAGATTTTGGTTTTCTAGATGTTAGTACTACTGACTGAGTTTCAGTAGTATCAAGTTGATCTTATGCTCGACCTTGTTGAATTTGTCGATGTTGGGTTTTAGGTGAGGGAGAAGGCAAACAAAAAAATTTCTGAGGCTTGCTCAATGACAATACCTCACAGTGAGGTGTACCTGGTCCTGAGGCTTGCTCAATGACAATACCTCACATCTAGTGCGGTCTTCAATCACCTAGTCTTCGATGACATCTATGTAGCTCCTGGTCTTGACCCAGATTGTTGTTGACCATTGTCCTCCTGAGTGGCAGAAACCTCTCACCTCTATAGATAGTCTACACGGACCATAGGAACTCTAGTTGTCCTATCCTATAGGAAACTAGAAGGAGTCATCTCCTTCTATCGGTGTACTAGTCATCGACACACTCTCCCACAACCAGATGTTGTCCTGCAGTTGTCTTTCTCTCGTTGTTCCTCCCTGGATGGGTAGAACTTGCTTGGGCTCTCTCAATTACCATAACCAGAGAGGACAACAACTTTATAGAGCAATTGATGTTCTGAGTTGTGCTATCTGAGAAGCCTTCAATACCCCTCTATATATAGGAGGGGTCAGGGTCAGGGTTCTCAACCCTGGGCAATGCAGGACTAAAGTGGGAGTAGAAGGGTATGGAATTTCCATGCTTGATTGCACTGCAGCAGCCGAACCGGTGGTTTCACAAACGAACATGTTACAACCCCAAAATTTTGGGTTCTTTCGGTTGGAAATGCAATTTCCCCAATAAATGTGTGATTATGTGTTTTGTGTGAATTATGTGCCTTGAACAGATTCCTTTGATAAATAGCCTTGTGTGTTTGATTTCATGGGCCTTGTTGGCTATTGGGCCCAATAACAAGAGAAAGGAAATAAAAAGGAAAATGAATCAATTAATAAAGGAATAACTAATACTGTTACTAGTGGTTGTAACCCTTTTTCAAATTCGCTAGCAAGGGGAAGGCAAGATGAATAAATAGCTTCCCGGCTTCCTTAAAAAAATAGATAATGAGAAAAGAAAGATGTGGAAGCATCTAGAAGGCTAAGAATTATCCTTCAAGGAGGGATTTTGTATCTTTAGTATTTTTTGGGTTCCAAGAAGTCCAAGTTGCAAAGATAATAGGAGAAGAAAGAGATAAAATCAAATAAAGCTTTATTAAGAAGGAAATTTGAGATAATGATGAAAATATAAGAAATATGTAGAAATATGGATAATGGAATCATAATGGATGATATTTTGATTCCACATGGTTTCTAATGGTAAAAGGAATCCAAATAAAGAAAATAAAAGAATAGGAGAGAGAAATTATACATAAAATATGCCTTATTAATAGATAACTTGCTTATGAAGAAAAGTCCCTCATAATTTCGAGTTTGAGTCCCAAATTTGGTACATACGTGGATCGAGTAATTATGGACTTTCCCCTAAAATTTGAGATTAACAGGATAAACAGTTTGGGAGTTATGAATTTTGTAAGTTTCCTAAAGTGTAAAGGATAACATTAAATGTCACAATTCAATTTTGATTTATTTTCTAATACGGAGCCCGATAGCCATTGGATCCTTGATCCAACCGTGGCTGCTCTTCAAGTGAGATTGGGAAAAGGGAACAGTAAAAGGTGGCATTGATCTGATATATCTCTCTCCTTGTGTCACTAGGAGTCATGGGAAGTTGATATTCAACTTTGGGAGGTTAAACTAGACTAGATGGTCCCTTTGATGTCCTGGTTTTGTGCGTTGTGGAGAGTTTCCCCAATAACAGCAGAACTCAGACTCGTTTGATCCTAGATTGGTAGATCTTGTCTATAAAGGGCCCGAGAATCCTTTGACGAGGGGAGGGAAGAACTTCCTAGACCCAAGGGGTCTTTCTTCAGAGTCGAGGAGCAAGGAGGTTGCCCCTAATCAGATCATCGCTGCGTTAGTTGCCATGTTTCCTCCGGCAAGTGCTTCCCACTCTTCCCACTCTTCCCACTCTATTCCTCCTTGCTTTGGCGATGCGGTAGACTCTAGGAGGTTCGGGGAGTGGTGACGGAGGGGCGAAGCCTCTGGCGTGTGTGTGCGGTGGTCCGATGTAGAGAGGAGGGGCCAACGGATGGCTGGCGACAATGCCCTATTTTCCCAGCGGAACAGAGTGTCCGCGCGGGGCTGGTTTCTCACAAAGAAGAAGGGGGTGAGTGGGTCCAGGTGACCGGGTAGCCGGATCTAGTGGTGAGATCCGCGAGACAAAAGATAATTCACAAAGAAAAGAAAAGGGACATGTGGCAGCCATGGATTGGCTGGAAGGTATTTCTCTTGCAAAAATTCTAACTAATTATCTGTAACTCTGATGATAGCAAGTAATATATGAAAATTGATCAGCAGAACACAAGGAATTCAAAAATTAAGTTTTAGAGCCTGAATCTGATCCTAGTTCGAAAAGTAGTTAAAGTTGTTAAACCTTGATGCTTTATAATGTAGAAAAACCCTAATTTGATTATTAATGAATTACGGAGATAAATATAGATGTTTTTATGATAATATTAACATGTTGTTAATAATAAATATGTTTTGATGTCTAAGACAATGATCCATATGCTTAAAAGTTTAATTTGGGGTGTTGATATGTTAATGAGCATTAATGGGCTTAGAAACCCTAACCTAGGTGTTAATGAGTTTTAATGATATATAATTTGAGATCCTCTATATAAAACTAATGTTAGGTTAATCTCAAGCCTAGTAGATGATAAAAAGGCTTTAATGTGAATAAGTGAATAATTAGGGTTTTGCACCTAGATTTGTTGTTTAGGGTTTTGTGGACATAAAAGAGAAAAGTTGTAACTAGATCTAAAGGAACCCCAATGGAGCCCTAATTCAGATTAGAAATCCTAAAAAGTGAATCCAAGTCAATAAAGTGGATTCTTGATATGTGTGTAGTGAATAGGTTGCATATGCTTTTCAGGATTCTTGATTGTGTGGTTGAACTGCTAGCATGGACAATTTCTTGCTTGGATTTACTACTAGATTGTTGAATATGCTGAATAGGTATGTGGTTACTTTATGAATATTCGCCCCTAGTTTTACAATGTTTCCCGAATGTTTCTCAATTGATTGCAACCTAAACTGTTGGATGTTTAATTATACAATCTTATAAAGTCCCTATGTGTATCAGAATTAATATACATGTGTTTCTCGAACCTACATGCCACCTTGATGTATGATGTAAAACCAAGCCCCATAGGGAAGGTCTGAGTTGGTCAAGCCCTAGGGGGAAGACCATTGGACACCTTGAGAGGTGACCCCAGGAACCAAGCTCAGGATGGAGAAGGTGGCCTTATGTCCCTTGCAAGGACAAAACCCTAAGAGAGGGTAATCCAGGGTTTAGGGCAAGAGCGGTTGAGAAGTCACATTGAAAGTGTAATTTGGATTGTTAATCAATTATTTGTGATAATTAGGTTGTTAGAAACTATTTGTGAAGTTGTGATTATTCCCCACATACCAATATAGAAATATACTAACTGACGTTTTGTTTGTCAACATTTTAGGTACATTTATGAAAAGGACAAATAGTAAATTGAAATATTGTGAATATACAATTAATATGTTCAAGGAGGATTAGTTAGATAGACTTGTTCAGTGGATATAAGTCTAAATCCAATTTTTCAAGGTATCCAAAAGAATTGTTTTTTATTCCATCTTTTCAATTTAGAATTAATATAATTTGATAATTATTTTTGATTAAATGTCAAACCATGGATCCTGAATTATTAGGATAGCATCTCTAACATTTTGGTCTCCCTTGATTGGGGATTACCGTGAGGCGGGGTCATTACAGAACTGGTCAGTTGGGAGTGTGAGCCGCTCAGTTCACTTAGTGAACCAGTCAGTTTACTTACCAGACTTGCCTCCAATTGACTTTCCTCTTTCATTTCCAATTAAAACTAAGATCAATTCTTGTCCCAATCAAATTGTACAAGTGAAATGAAAAAATTTTCTCACAAATCGGGACAACCCAACACTGCTCATTTGGATACATGAACTGATCCTTCACCAGAGTGAAATAGTCATCTCACTGGTCATGAGCCGATCAGTTCACCCAGTGAACCGGTCGGTTGGTGGTCGAGATTGTGCAGAACACAGTCAATGCAGTTCTCAATCAATCTGACACTCAAATCAATTAGTTCAACACTTGAACTTGATGATTCTGAGACAAGTCAATTGATTGAATGTTTGATTGAGTACCTAAACACCTTTAGTAATCAATCTAAACATCATTCATGGATAAAATCCTCTTTTAGGAAAATCCTTTGTGTGTGACCCTATAGGTCCCATTTCACGTTGGCAGTGAATGTCCATACCAACTTATGACTTCAGAAGCAAAGAGTGGTGCCTAGTCGCACATCAATGCTACCCAAGTGAAAAAGAAAGTTGGAGAACAACTTTCAATCCTATAGTCAGTGATTGGTGTTCTAGTGAATGTATAATTCCTTTGTCTTTGATATCTTGAATGAACTCAAGGCATGTAGATGTCATCCTTTCAACATTCATTCATGTTCCTTGATCCAAAGCAGACTGTCTGAGGTAAGTGAGCCATCAATATCACATATTGACTCACACATGCATGCACATGCCTATCTCAGTCTCGCTTATCAAGTGGACATGGACATCATACTCCCTTAGGAGGGACAAATCCCATATCTATCACTTGTAGTCAAAACCCCATGTGTCAAAGTCACCCAACCATCACCTTTATAACAATCCATATTCCAGGTCTGCGTTTGATGATGTCAAAGTGTACCCAACAACATGTGATGAGTGCAGTGATTTCAGGTCTAAGAATCACAATCACCACCATCATTGTGAGAGTTCTGTGACTACCATGTCATGGTTCCATGTGTCACTCTCACGGTGGGTCTGTCTGATGCACTATTTCTAACATGTATCTATGTGCTTGGTTTGATATCACATATCCTGACTAATGAGACTCTGTCATCAACCAACACACACTTTAGTCTTATTGTGTCATTGTTGTCTATCAACCTTCCACAATGACATCTGACTAGAGACAAAATAAGAATGTACAAACTCTTAGCACCCGTATGATCTCATTCTCCAGGTCCTCAACATGAAGACATACGTCATTGAGTACTGTCATTCTCTAGACATTCATTCTTTTCTATCATTAACTGATTGAACCAGAATAAATTGGAAGCTTGCATTTGATATTATCAAATCAATCATAATGTATCCCAATCCAAATTATCATATGATTGGCTCTCAGGACATACATACCAACAAACTCCCACTTGCACTACGAGCCAATCACCTTTGAATCATATTCTTAGTGATCTCCAAACACGTCCCACATGTTTATGCTACTCCAGTGCTAACACAGTGAGTTAGCAACACTTTGCTTTAGTCAGTATATTGCATGTTTCACATCTCTTTGCTGTACGACATATCATATGAGATGGAGTTGCCATAATATGCGATCTGATATTCCTTGCCTAACACTTAGCTCCATTGTTTGACTCAGTGTCACTACTTGTCATCAATGGTCAAAATATTAAAAGTTCATCTCTATGAACTTCTAGATCCATATAGTATCCTCTACTGTTCATAACACAAGGATACTCAACATTCCCTTTTAGAATTAAACGACTTTTAAATCACAATGTTTCCATTTATCAACTCATATTCACTTTTATATTTTATATTTCGTGACCATTTTCGGTCATTTTGGAAGCTTGCATCAGTGTAACTCTTTACACCCAACTCATCCTTATATTACGATAGAACTAGTATTTCATAAGTACCAAGCAAGTTCTTCATGGTACTCCAGTGACCCTCATTCGAAGTAGACAGACATCCACTTGTCACATGAGTTAACAAGATGAGCATATCATATTGTCATGTCCAATACATACAAGATAATGAATGCATATTTTCTTGTCATGTCTAATACAAACAAAATAATGCGATGATTACATACATGATAGATCCATATCTATCTATGTGTTCTTATTCTTCATAAGAATTTGGGACACTTGGCATCTGAGATACTAACTCCATGTAACATGGACAAGTTTTCTCCCACTGAATCAGTGCATACTGAACCCTTCAGTAGAGGTTGCTAATGTATGCTCTTTCTTTACCGGGTTAAGAGGTTTTCGAGAACTATATCTATAGATCTCTATTCCTATCACATAGGACATTTATCTGTCTTCCCTTAAAGAACGTATTTCCACACCAGTTTCCATTTTAGAACATTTCATTCCTCATCATCATGTGGAATGTGAATATGCTCCCACTAAATCTTTATAATCACGTATCCCTTCTTTATTTTGATATATCAGTCAAAACTTTTGACTATATAATCAAGGTAAAGACTTCCAGTGTTGAGTTGCTTGTATTTAATCAATCATATTGATTAATCCCTTGTAACTTATAGACTGCATTTTCATTATTGGATTCATAAAACCCTTCAGGTTGTGTCACATACAAAACATTATCTTATTCCTGCCACAAATGTGGTTTTAATATCCATATGCCAAATTTCATAGCCTTTCAAGTTCCAACATCAAGCATGATCCTTTCTCTAAATGTCATCCATGTCAGTCTTAACTCTTAAGACCTAATTGCACTTATGGGTTTTATCCCAATCAAGTGCTACCATAAGGTCATACCTTAATTGGTTCACATGGAAGTCATTTTGGATCTTACGGCCTCAAGCCAAAACTCAAAATCTAGTCCCTCAACATCATCTAGATTATTGGCTCATCATATGACCAATTCATCACCTAGATATATGAGGTGTATCTATTACATAAGGAATTTGAGAACCCACAACACTTGTGATAGATATCCTCATGATAAATTCTTCCTGTCTCAGACTTTGTAAAGAGGACATTTGGGACTATCTTATGCATGATCCTCCATATCGCAAAGTGAACTATAGATGCTTTGGATTGCCCATATTGGTATTGGTGTTTACCTATCAACTTATCCTAGTACTTGGAAGCATTAAAGTTGGTATCCTCCTTGTCTAGCAGCCCAGAACAAGCTTTGGTGACTTCTTAATCCTATATAGAGAAAATCTTGTTCAGGATTAATTAAAGAGGACATGATCGACATTATTGATGTGAAACTTCAACTGTCGATGTCCACTTGTGGGGTCGTCAGCTTGTTTGGTCGAAACCTCTTGAATAGAGGACATGAACTCCATAGTCTCCTCTACGTAGGCCTTGGGTTTTGCAAAGCAAAGGTGAGCTAGGTTGGACTTGGTCGGCAATTCAGCCACTCTTGCCTCCATCCCAATCTCTTCAAGAGCAGTTGTAGAGGCAAAGTAGTGGGTTTGAAAGTTCTACTTCTCATCCCCTTGTATGCCTCGAGATGGTCATTCTTGTGAGGACTAAATGTCCCATAGTAGGGCAGTGTGAACTGGGTGCCTAGATGTGCACCAGCTTTGACTTCATTGATATGCACCCTCTTTACACCCTCCATGGAGGAACCTTCAAGATAGGGTCTCTTCTCTCCTCTTTTGTATGCGCTACCAGTAGTTGTGGTGGTACTTTATTGGTGAACCATCACTGTGAGTAAGAGTGATAAAAAATATGTAGGCAATATTGAATATGGTATAAGAAACAAGTCCATCAACGAATATTGTCGATTGGATATCGATAGTTGACATTCGATGTGTAGAGGGTCAACAGGTTGACTCATTGAATGGTTGCTAAGGCAAGTACTATTAATCTGGCATAAAGTGATGATTGGTATGAGTAATACTTTTATGCATAATAAAGAATAATGAGATAATAATGAATCACAAGTGTGATGTGATGGATCTTAGGACCCGATAAGGGCTTAATGCCTAATTGTGGTGATATCCTATGGTATTGGAATAATGAATTGATATCCCATGATAATGTGTGATTATGATAGCCTTGTGGCTGGCAGTGATATAGTATAAAAAAGTGATGGAAATCAGTTCATAGTTTAAACAATGATATCTGATGTTGTAATACTCTGCCCCTTTCTTTTGTAGAATTTGTTTGTGGTTTGTACATTATAAGTTGATTGATGCTAAAAGACACTTCAATTGATCTAATTAATCAAGTGGAACTAAAAATGTAGTTTCCTTGGCCATAGATCCATTCAGTGTCAAGACTTGCTGAATGGTGAAACAAATTTAACTCAGAGTGCATATTGTTGAATATGCGGGGTGCAAGTTGAGGTATCTCCTTGTATCCTTTATTCATAGGATTGGCTTCGAGCCATTTCCAAAAAAAGAGAGTGGTTGTAGGCCGTATCTCTAAAACAAAGAAGAGTATGGTTGCGGCCATGACTTAATAAATATAAGAAGGATTGACCGAATGTCATACCAGAACATAGAACATGCTATACGTTGTATCTCTAGTGTGAAGAGCCTCTATACGCCAGGCTAGCTAATTGCAGATTGGCTCATATTGTCTCTTTCATTCTTGTACTGACCAAAGAAGGCGAGGTCATGGATTTTGGCTCTTCCATATACCTTTAAGGCATTGATGCTTACTTTGTAGTGGTCAGTTGGAGCATGAAAGGTATATTCTCATTTTAGAAGGGCATAAGATTGATTGTTCAAAGATGTAATCAGACATATATTGTATTTGTTTAAGGATAATATATGAAAACATTGGTTGAAGCCTTACCTTATTTTCATACTATTTAGTTTATAACAGTTATACATGTTCTTCATATTCCTTCTAAAGTATTTACTTGATCTACTATTCAATCATAGTTATTTGAACTACTTAGCTATGTTATTATTCAACCATGCCTTATTTTCTATTTAAATAACAATATATATGTGGAAATAATATTGTTGGCAGAAAGTTATATCTCTCGCTGGGACTTTGTCTCACCCTGGGGGTTGCACAACTTTTTAAGTGGATGTGCACAATGAGGTAGTGATCGTGTAGCTGAGTATGGGAAGAAGCAGCAAGTATAGTAGTAACAGCTCAGATTGGGTGTGTTGTTATGTGTCTAGTAGAAATAGAGTCCTATGTGTCATCCATGTACTCTCAGGTACTTGGAGGATAGTTTCATATCCAGTTTCAACATCGATCTGAGATTTTGGCTAAGAGTGGCTCAACGTATAATGTTACTTTTATTTATGTTTTGATAAAGCAACTGATATCTCATATCTTTTTAATATGAGGGAACAATGTATGTATAAAGTAAATTGGAATATGCATATGGTCTTGGGCCTTCTGATAAAAGTTTTTGGCAGTGGATCAATATGGAAAATGGTTTTAAATTTTTAGTGATTTTTGGTAATTCTCTATAATGGTTGTTTTCACGTGGTTTGGTGTGATATCATTATTAGTTTGATAGTAGTTGTCACCATAATGCTCATCTATAAAATCTAATCTTTTGATGATATTATGACTGGACATAACATGAATTATATTAAACCTCTAGATCAACTTGGTAAATGGCACCCCACCAGGAAAATCATGAGGATCTCCTAGTCTTGACTTTTCCTTTTTGTCCTTTAGTTGCTCCAAGTCCTATAGACATCTCATCCCCAGCCATGCAAAATAAACATCACATCAGTAAGCGATATTTGGCACTTTATATGACATAAAAGTAAATGTAACTTGACATGACATACTTGACATAAACTTGGACATGGATTTTCTTAAGCATTCATGACTCATAAATTACATGAAGAATTGAATAGTAAGTATATGCATCCCTCTATAACGCCCCCCTTAGGAGCACATGATCGCTAGGAAATCCATTGACAACCCCTTGAGGTCCATGATTCGAGATCATATAAAAACTAATTCAATTCCATTTATCTTAACATTAACATTAACATTACCATTACCATTAACATTAACATTAACATTAACATTACCATTACCATTACCATTAACATTGACATTAACATTAACATTAACATTAACATTAACATTAACATTAACATTAACATTAACATTAACATTAACATTAACATTAACATTAACATTAACATTAACATTAACATTAACATTAACATTAACATTAACATTAACATTGACATTAACATTAACATTAACATTAACATTAACATTAACATTAACATTAACATTAACATTAACATTAACATTAACATTAACATTAACATTAACATTAACATTAACATTAACATTAACATTAACATTAACATTAACATTAACATTAACATTAACATTAACATTAACATTAACATTAACATGATCTTTGAACACTTAACATGATGAATTGGAGAAGTAGCTATATGCCACCTCTCTTAATGCCCGAGGAGCCCATGATTGCTAGGAAAGCCCATTATGCAAGGAAAGCTCATAAGGACCCTTTCAGGTCCATAAACGAGGCACATATAAAAACTTATCCAATTCCTTAATTTTCCTCATTAACTTAGCTCTTGAGTTAAACATTAACTCTTCTTAATCGTAATCTTGAACATGATGGGATTACTCCTTCTTATGCCATGATGGAATTTTCCCCTCATAAACCATAATAGGGTTTTCCATCCTTTAGCATGATTCATTAACCTTAATTCATAATCAATAATCCTAATAAGGATTTTTACCATAGACCATAAGCAATCAATCAAACAAAAAATGATAAGTAAACATGAGATCATCTTGAGGAAACATTCATAATTCATGAAACATACTAAAGTGTGTAATCATAAATAATACTAAAGTGTGTAATCATAAATAACATGCATCAAACCAAATTAATTGTTCCAAACATACATGGCCCACTTACCTAGATTAGGTCACCTTAAGGTCAAGTCCCTTCACTTGATTGAGCCTCTAATCACCTGTAATTTGATTAAAATCAAAATATGTGCTTAAGTTCATAATCATTAAACCCTAATTTCGTTCATGAGATTATTAAGGATTTGGATGTGTAAAACAACATTTGGAAACAAGTTAGATTGATAGAGAATAAAAAGAGCTCTCCAACGAATATTTTTGTATATATTTCTGAGATCATATGCAAAAGATATGAATTTTGCAAAATGGACCAATAAGAGTTTAGAGAACCATAATGTGACATCGATTAAACTTGAAAACAACTCTAATGTAAATAAAAGGTGAAATATAAAAAAAACATACTGTGTGTGACACTTGAATGAAGCAGGTGGGGTAAAACTGTCATTTAGACCTAAATATAAATCGCGGGTGAGAAATTAAATCAGAAGTCCAAATACCTACGTTGCCCTTACAAAATTAATTGGATGGTCAAAATTTTAGGGGTCCAGGGGTCATTGAACACCCCAAATCCCTCTCAGCCATGGCATGAACCAAAGGTCGAAGATATGCTTGGGGCTCCATGGCCTTCACCGCAATGGGACCTTGTGGTCGCTCAGAGCTCGGCTGATGGCCTACCGTCTTTGCGGTACCATGGCGAGTTCATTGAGACAAAGGGAGGGCTTTCTGGTTCACTGAGATGCCAAGGACCCATGGAACAGGCATTGCAGAACGTAGCCATGGCTAGAGTGCCATCAAGGCAGTGCAAACTCAAGGAGAAACCTTGGAGCAGAGTGTGGAAACAATGTGAATTGATTCATGGTGACCGATCGAAGACAAGAGCACCACTACCTAAAGCAAATGACATGGGACTCACTGGTTAAGCAGAGAACAAAGCTAAATAGGGGTGATTAATCGAAGCGGCAAGACACCATGAAGGGTTGAAAATGAATCAACTGTGGATCGATATATGATCATGGAGGTAAGACCAAGCCAACAGATTCACCTCTGTGGTCAGAATGCCTCTAAACTGGAGTGGTGATGGTTGCCGACAAGGATGGGTGTCGGCCTATAGGGTGCAGAAGTTGGGGCTAATCTAGGCTAAAAAATGATAGGAAAATGTAGACTACACTTCAGTAATGCTTATTTTGGTTCCAATTGCATAGAAAGTTATGGTGTAGGTGGAGTCACGACGGTGGTCGTCGGAGAAGAAAAACTAGCTAGTAGGGTAGGGAGATTGGTGGCACTAGACATTGAATTGATAGAGGAGGGGGAAATTGTGTGGGTTGGCGATTCTTTTGGGATCACAGTATGTACAATAGAGGTGCCATGTCGATGACTGTAACCCCCGCATGGAGAAGGGGTGGAAACCCTATTTAGGCATTTCCTCTCCAGTGTGAGATAGAAGGCAAGTAAACCATCATTTTAAATGGGGAAGATAGATGAAGATGATGCCGAAGAATCCCACAAAATCATTAATAGACGGGTGAGAATGAGGTCTGTGAAGGGAGCATAGTGAAATAGTGTGATTCTACGGAAGAGATGGAGGAAGAGGACGACTGGTTGGCTATTGGATTGCAAGAACTAAATATCCTGGCCGTTGGATGAACGTGTGAGAAAGGAAGAGTAATGCATCACAATTAATAAGTTTGAGATCATAGGTCCAGACAATACATTAAATGAAATTTCATTAAATCATGGTTAAACCTTTAGGAAATGTTTCCTAATTAATTTGGAGGGTCAAATATGGTCCAAATGATCCCAAATTTGGACCAAATGCCCAAAAACGAGTCAACATTCTTCCTATGTGCTTAGTTTTCTATTTTACACATGTTTTACCCCTAATATCCATAAATGTCATTTTACTAGGTTTTGATGCATTGAAATGTGTAACATGGTATATTTTTCCCTTAATCTCTTTTCCTTGAGTAAAAAATGAGGTAATAACTTATTTCTCATTAGTTAAATCATTTTTGAACTTTAAGTATCTTGTCTTGCTCTTTTATGTCCTTTAAGCATCATGAATGATAGGAGAGAGAGAAAATGGAAAAAAGGAAACTAATGGTATATCATCTTTGGATTAATTGAAATTCATAATGCACATATGAAAGGAGAAAAGTATTATGAGACACATTTTGTGATTCTCATTCCATTAACCACCAAGAATTTTCTTTCATAATATTTTTGCATAAGGCCCTCAACTAATTTTTATTTAAGTAAAAGTTCATTCTAAGTTTTAAATTGTCTTTGAAAAATTGGGATGTTACAATTCTACCCACCTTAAATAAATTTTGTCCTCAAAATTTTCTAGGGTACTACCCACCTTAGGGTCTTTCTTACTTCTTCATTTATTTTTACCTAGTATACTAAAACTTTGCATGAAAGGAAATGCATTTAGTAAAAGGTTCACGTGTGTTGAAATATTTGCATGAAAAATGTTATGTAACATATCACAGTTAAGGTTTGTACATGATTTATGTGAGCATGACCTTTCTATTACCTTACTCCTCATCTTCTCAACTCATACTTAGGGTTTATGAAACCACACCTATCCTTACACTTAGGTAAATTACCTTCAACTTGGAATAACTTTCTAACTTTAGGCATAAGTGACTATCTACTCTTAGGTCTTTTAGGTAACTCCTACATTCCTAGATATGTGGTGATAAGGCACATACCCAGAATTGTGGGATCTCGTCATGCCCCTTCTCATTAACCTACTAATACACATGTCCCATACCACATGCACTAGTAAGAAAGGAGAAATGCATACAAAGATCTCATGCTCATGACATTCCTCCTCAATTCTCAAATGGCTGGCCATAACCCTTGAGAATGGAGGGGCTACCTCACTAGATAGGGTTAGGTTGATACTTGATATCTAAGTTGGATAAACATCTACCTTTATTATCTCTATCTCTTCTTGGGTGAAAAACTCTAAAACTTCTAGGTCATGGAATCTTTCATTTGAGAATATATCCTAAAGCTAATCACATACCTTCATCCTAGGGTGACTGTGAGAATCATGTTTTCCCAGTGACCATTTACCAAACTTTCTCTGATACCATAATGTAACACCCTATTTTCCATATCACATGAGTGGAAGAATTTTACTTAATGTGGGTGTCACAATATGCTAATCATGCAATTAAAGTAAATGAAGCACTTGCATTGATTTAAAATTGATTCATACATAGTTCTTCATTACATAATGCTCATATATCAAATCTAATCTTGGTGATATTATGACTGAACATAATATGAATTATATATAAACCTCTAGATCAACTTGGTAAATGGAACCCCACCAGACAAAGCTTGAGGATCTCCTAGTCTTGACTTTTCCTTTTTGTCCTTCAGTTTCTCCAAGTCCTACAAACATCTCATCCCCATCCATGCAAAACAAACATCACATCAGTAAGCGGTATTTGACACTTTATATGACATAAAAGGAAATGTAACTTGACATGAATAAATTGACATGACATACTTGAATAAACTTGGACATGGATTTTATTAAGCATTCATGATTCATTAATTACATGAAGAATTGAACATTAAGTATATGCATCCCTCTAAAACGCACCCCTTAGGAGCACATGATTGCTAGGAAAGCCCTTGATGCTAGGAAAGCCCTTGACGACCCCTTGAGATCCATGATTGAGGATCATATAAAAACTAATTAAATTCCATTTGTCTTAACATTAACATTAACATGATTTTGAACACTTAACATGATGAATTGGAAAAGTAGTTATATGCCACCTCTCTTAATGACCCATAGGATCCTATGATTTCTAGAAAAGCCCATAATGATAGGAAAGCCCATAAATACCCTTTTAGGTCCATAAACGAGCACATATAAAAACTTAGCCAATTCCTTAATTTTCCTCAATAACCTAGCTCTTGACTTAAACATTAAATCTTCTTAATATTAATCTTGAACATGATGGGATTACTCACTCTTAATGCCATGATGATATTTATCCCTCATAAATGATAATAGGATTTCCCCTTCTTGAGCAAGATTCATGAACCTTAATCTATAATCAATAATCATAATAAGGGTTTTTACCATAGACCATAAGCAATCAATCAATCAAACAATGATAAGTAAACATGATATCATCTTGAGGAAACATCCATAATTCATGAAACATTATAAAGTGCATAATCATAAATAACATGCATTTAACCAAATTACTTGTGCCAAATATGCATGGCTCGCTTACCTAGTGTAGTTCACCTTAAGGTCAAGTCCCTTCACTTGATGGAACCTCTAATAACATTTAATTTGATTAAAATCATAATATGTGGTTAAGTTCATAATCACGAAACCCTAATTTTTTCATGGGATTATTAAGGATTTGGATGTGTAAAATAGCATTTGTGAAAAACAAGATAGATCAATAGAGAATCAAAAGAGCTCTCCAACGAATATTTTTGTATGTTTTTCTAGGGTCATATGCAAAAGATATGAATTTTGAAAAATGGACCAATCAAAGATCAAAGAACCATAGTGTAACACCGATTAAACTAAAAAATAACTCTTATGTAAATAAAAGGAAAAATATCATAAAAACCATAATGTGTTGACACTTGAATTAAACAGGTGGTGGTAAAATTGTCATTCAGACCTAAATATAAATTACGGGTGAGAAATTACATCAGAAGTCCAAATACCCACATTTCCCTTGCAACATTAATTGGTTGATCAAAATTGTAGGGGTCCTGGGGTCATTGAACACCCCGGATTCTACCCCTCTCATCCATGGCGTGGACCAAAGGTCGAACACCTACCTGGGGCTCCATGGCCTTCACCGCAGTGGGACCTTGTGGTCCCTCAGAGCTTGACTGATGGCTTGCCATCTTTAGATACCATGACGAGTTCATTGAGCCAAAGGGAGGGATTTCTGGTGCATTGAGATGCAAGTCCCCATGGCACATGCATATATGCAGAACATAGCCATGCCCGGAGTGCCATCAGGGTAGCGTGAACTTGGGGAAAAACCTTGGAGCAGAGCATGGAAACGATGTGAATGGATTCATAGAGACCAACTGAAATCTAGAGCACTGATGCCTAAAGCAAATGACCTGGGAGTTACTGGATAAGAAAAGAACAAAGAAAAATGGGGGTGACTAGTCGAAGGGGCAAGACACCAAGAAGGGTAAAAAAGAAATCAACTGTGGATTAGTATATGATCATGGAGGTAAGGTAGAGCCAACACATTCACCTCTGTGGTCGGAAGACCTCTGAACTAGAGTGGTGATGATTTCCGACAAGGATGGGTGTCGGCCCTATAGGGTGCAGAAGCTGGGGCTAATCCAGTGCTAGAAAACAATATCAAAATGTATACTACACTCCGGGGATGCTTATTCTAGTTCCAATTGCATAGAAAGTTACGGTGTAGGCAGAGTCATGACAGTGGTCATCGGAGAAGAAAAATGAGTAGGGTGGGGAGATTGGTGGTATTGGACGTTGAATTGATAAAGGAGGGGGAAATCGTGTGGAATGGCGATTCTTTTGGGATCACAATATATACAGTAGAGGCACCATGGCAGTGACTGTAACCCTCACGTGGAGAGGGGATGGAAACCCTATTTAGGCATTTCCTCTCCAGTCTGAGATAGAAGGAAAGTAAACCATCATTCAAAATGAGGAAGATATATGAAGATGATTCCGAAAGAATCCCACAAAATCATTAAGAGACTAGCGAGAATGAAGTATACAAAGGGAGCACAGTCAAACAGTGTGATTCTATAGAAAAGACAGAGGAAGAGGACAATGGATTGGGTGTTGGATCGCAAGAACTAAATGCCTTGGCCATTGGATGAATGTGTGAGAAAGGAAGAGTAACACGTGACAATTAATAAGTCTGAGATCATAGGTCCACTCAGTACATTAAATGAAATTTCATTAAATCTTGGTGAAAACTTTAGGAAAACATTTCCTAATTAATTTAAAGAGGGTCAGATCTAGAATTTGGACCACATGCCCAAAATGAGTCTACATTCTTTTGATGTGCTTAAATTTCCATTTTACAGGTGTTTTACCCCTAATATCCATAAATGCCATTTTACTTGGTTTTAATGCATTGAAATGTGTAATGTGGCACATTTCTCCCTTAATTTCTTTCTCTTGATTAAAAAATGAGGTAATAACTTATTGTTCACTAGTTATATCATTTTTGAAATTCAAATCTCTTGTATCACTCTCTTATGTCCTTTACGCATCATGAATGATAAGAGAGAGAGAGAGAGAATGGAAAAAAGAAACTAATGGTATATCATCTTTGGGTTAATTGAAATTCATAATGCACATATGAAAGGGGAAAAGTATTATGAGTCATATTTTGTTATCCTCACTCCATACCACCATGAAATTTTCTTTCATAATCTTTTTGCATAAGGCCCCCAACTAATTTTTATTTAAGTAAAACTGCATTCTAAATTTTAAATTGTCTTTGAAAAATTGGGATGTAACAACTGAAAGACGGATTTTGCTATCATGGTCGTGTCAAAGTGGGGTGTCTTAGGAAATCCATCAACCCTCTCCTGCCTCCTTGCACCACCTCCACATGCAGCAACACTGCTCTTAGCAGCATGTTCTTTGTGTTCTCCAGTGATCTTTTCTTCTCTTCTTCTTCATCTTCATAATCAGAAGTTACCATTAACAAATTGGAGGACACTAGAATAGATACATGTAGACTCAGCAAACCTAAATCTCTAATACCAACCAAATTGTGGCGCCCTACGTCACACAAAGAGAGATTACCCAAAATAAAACACAGAATTAACACTACTCAACCAGGTTACTAGGAAAAGTAGGAAATTAAAACTGCTTGCACATATCCACCTCAAGTGGAAGGATATCACATCAGATCCCACAAAAGCCACATATATATATATATATATATATATATATAAACTCTTGCCAAAAGATTATTACATAGTAAAATTCACTGGCTCATTAGCCATAACCTGTACATATGATTACCTATCATATATACACACATGCCATATCTGTACACCAAAGGCATATAGAGAAAATGTTGTCTCGATATATAACATCTACAAAACTCCCCTAAGGACCTAAGATAGACTTATCAAATGGGTGGGTGGGTTGGGTTTGCATTGGGTCATTGTGGGTTTGGGTCTCGCGGGTGCGGGTCAAAAAGAAGTGATTCTAAATGGGTCAGAGATATACAAATCCAAAACCGACCCAACGGGTTGCGGATCACCCACGGGTACCCATATAATATGTGTTCAATAAATAGTTATTTTGTAAGTTGCTACTATAATGGTAAAATAAGACCATTTGTTACTGTTTCTACATGAAATGTAGCACAAAAACAACCAACTATTATACATTCTCACTATTAAGAAAAAGGCATGTTATATTTTTATAACCATTCGAACACATACATATTTTTAGGTAATATTCTCTAATGTACAATTAATATACTCTAATGTATGATTTTGATCAGTACATTAGACTTAGTAACTTATACTATGATTTAGATTAAGTTTGATAGAACAACTAGATAATGTAGTAGATATTGAATTTATTTTCCCACTCTCTCTCATATCAAATCTTGTTGGATAAGTTTGAGTTTGGATTATAACTCTTGAACAATTAATGATTAGTAGTAGATAATTTTATTTATTATAAATTATAGTGTATCACTACTTTTATTTTATATAATTACTTTAGTTAGGTGTGTCACCCGCGGATGCCTGTGGGCCATCCGTGAAACCAGCTAAATAAAAGGGTGGGTATGGGTTTGGATAATTTTCAACAGGAGACTAATTTCACCACCCAATACTAAAACGAGTCAATCCACTGGTACCCGCAAATTTTAACCTAGTTTGATATGTCTAACCTGAGAGTACATGGATGACACATAGGACTCTACTACAAAACACAAGTAGCTTATCCAACCTCTACTCAACTATTGCTCCTCTTGTTGATCAACCTCAATAACACGATCTCTACCTTGTCGTGCACAACCACCTAAAAGATGTGGAAACCCATAGGGTGAGACCAAACATCATAACAAGAGATATAACTCTTCACCAACGTCTATTAAAAGCACATGTAGATAAATACTTAACATGTTGAGTAGATTCAGCTAAATGGTATGTATTTAACTGATAAAGTAGATTAAGTAAACTAGGCAGCTACCATTGAGAAATAGAACAATTAATACTTAAAAAGGGAACATGAAGAACATATATAATAGTTGATTTCTCTTACCACATTATAATTCAATAAATCAATACAAAGATAACGTAAAGGGGTCATCCAATGTTATTCGTATTTGACCCTAAGCAAATACACTACCCGACTGTGTTAAATATTTTGTTATGCCCTAAGGAGATGAGGTATAGCACTCATGCTCCAACTAACCACCGCTAAGTTGAAATCAGTGACATACAATTTCAATGGAAGAGCCAAAATCCAATTATCTCTCCACACCCCTCGGTCAGTCTGAGTCCACTGCAATGACATATAGAGTCCAACTACAAAACAACCTAGTCTGCCTTGGTATATAGGCACAACAAATGACTACAACTGCACTCCTTCTGAGGTATGACCCCAACCATCCTAAAAAGATATTATATACATATAGTATATCACATCATTGAGATACGACCTTGACCATTCTCCTATCAGGGTATGACCGCGGCCAATCCTATGAAATGCATATACTCAATAGTATATGACTCTGAGCTTCCACTAAGGGAGAACCCATTTCACCATCCAACAAGTACTAACATTGAAGATGGATCTATGGCATAAGGGAACTAAATGATTAGGGTTTCACATGATTAGTTAGTCCAATTAAGCATCTTTAGCATCAATCAAGTTACATCGTATAAACCTTAAACAGAGCTTACAAAGATAAGGGCATAATACAAATTCAGAAGATATAAAACGTATAAGGTGTGAGCTTGTCACGTCACCACATGAATATTGTAGCACTTCCAAACACAAGGCCAACATCAATGTCACATCATTATGGGATGTTAGTCCCTCAGTCATCTTACTGGAGGATAACACCTCTCACTAGGCATCAAGCCTCTGCCATGTCATAAGACCCATCATATCTTATATCTTTATGTATCATTATTATCTCAACATGCCTCATTAGGCTCATAACCATCATCATAGCATTCACAAGCTATGACATTCATGCATCCTGCAAGGTTAGATTGATACAAGTAGGATAAAGATAACATCATCACAAGGCTAGTTACTTTAAGCAAGTTCAATAAACTCATTATATAATTGGATTAGGGTTAGGGTTTCAACAACACATACATTTAGGGTTTTACATCACAACAATATAAAAAAACTCCAGGTATTTCAACATTCCCACATTTTTGGAACATCCTTGTATCTATCAGGCCCAACATTAAGACAACCATACTTATCAAACACATGTTATAACCCTTCATTGGTTGAAAAAAGCATAGGTTACAAGCCATGCGATCAAAGAGAGGAATACATCATGATTGAAGACTATATCTCAACCAAGTGACCGAATAAGAATCACCATCATTCACTTGACCAAAGAGAACCAATCCTTACCTTGATCGACTAAAAACCCTAGATCGAATGAAACCATCAATCCATGCAACCGAAGGGAATCAAAGAAGTCAAACGGTCGAAGGGAATCACCACATCCAAACGGTCGAAGGAGATGAACCATCTTATGCAACCAAAGAGGATCAAGGGTCTATGTGACCAAATTAAGGGAACCACTTCATTCGACCAAACTCAAACCAAACCTTTAGAACATGTTATACAACATGAAGGACTTTTGTAGAGAGAAAAACATCATCAAATTAGAGATTAACATCTTGAAATCAAAAATTTTAAGAAAGAGAACTCATTAGGGCAAGGATCACATTCAAAACCCTAAAACCAAGCATATCTTTTATCCAACATCAAAACCATGATAACATTCAAGATTCAACTCATGAAAATAGAACCAAAACTTCATATGATCCAAGAAATCTGAGCCAAAACTAAGATCAACAAAACCAAGATTTAGTTGCATGAAAAACCATAATCACATCCATCAATTGAATTTTGACACAACCCTAATCAAGATATCATCAGCAAGTAATCACATTTCATAGAAAGTTGCATGTATAAGTAAAGTGCTATAATATATACAGTTGAGATTTATATATCCCTCCTTAGATGATGATGCAACTTTCCTCCAAGCAAAAGCTCCAAAAGAAAGAGAGAAACCTAGCCTTGATCTTCACCACGACCAAGCTAGAAACCACCACAAAAGAGGAGAGAGAGAACCCTAGGTCAAAGACCAAAGAAGAGCAAAGCAAGCCCTAGGCCGAAAGGAAAGGAAGGAAGAAGAAAATCTTCATCTCACTCAGGTACTACCATGGAGAACCATGGATTCAACCTCTATGGAGAGAAGCTTTTCAAAAGACCACCATGGATAATAGTGGATTCATCCAAGAGAAAGGAAAGGCATATGATCATGTAAGAAAACAAAATCCAGAGATGGATTACTTACCATGGGTCAAGGAACCACCAAAGATCACCAAATAAAGGTAGCTCCCAAGCTTGGATCACTACATGCAAGGGATCTGGGCCACCAAGCACCAAAGGAGAGCTTCTCCTCCACCAAGCATGCAAGGGCCAAACTGAAGATGGAAGAGAGAAAGGGAAGAGCTAAAAGGATCATATGCATGTGAGGAGGGTTACATATACTCAAGGATGGAAGAGAGATGTATAGGGGGTTAGGTGTCAAGCACATAGGTGCCACTTGTCCACCAAAGAACCAACATGCATCCACTAAAACCATGCAAACCACTTAGGTCATGAAAAAATAGTTAAAATAGTGACCTCATGTGGTCCTGTATGACCTTTGATCAAAGAGAAAAACAAGGAACAAGGTGAAATAATCGAATAAAACTTCACCTTGGTCGAAGATATCCAAGCAGCCACAAAACCCTAGATCAAGCGACCTAAGGGAGAGATCCAAAACCATGTGACCACAAAGACTCCTCCACAAGATCAAAATCCTCTTTGACAGTATAAAAACTTCAAGGAAAACCAAGGATTGTCAAAGGAAAAGCAAGAACATCAAATGGTCAACACAAAGGTCAACACAAAACTAGGGCATCAAAACAACCCTAGAAACCACTCTCAACATGTCACCACTTCTCTCCTCATTAAACCAAAGCATAACAAGACACCCCAACCCACCACCCTATCTCTAATGATCCCAATGTATCAAAGGTACACTCTACATGTGAAAAATTGCAATATAACCCCTCAACATGGATAAATTGCAACTAGGTCCAAAACAAGCACATATATAACAAAACTAGCTTAAATATTATTCAAGCAGGACCAGACTAAAAACACAAGAATCTCACATGTTAGTAAGGCATCTCAAGAGATGAAAGTAAGGTTTAAGCATCTTATTAAGCAAACCAAGCACTATCAAGCACTAATCTAGGGTAGGGTCCTTATAGTATCGTATGAAGCTTTGTACGAGAGATGTTTTCGATCACCTCTTTTTTTGGTATGAGATAGGTGAGTATCAACTTTTGGGTCCTGAGTTGGTGTAGCAGACTATAGAGAAGATCAAGGTGATACAGTAGCAATTGAAGTCAGCCTAGGACAGACAAAAGTCTTATGTTGATAACTGTCGCAGACCGTTGGAGTTCCAAGTTGGATATCATATGCATCTTAAGGTTTCCCCTTAGAAGGGTGTGCTGAGGTTTGTTAAGAAGGGTAAGTTGGCTCTGAGATATATGGGACCATACCCTATCTTGGAACGTGTTAGAAAGGTGGCGTACAAGTTGGAGTTACCACTAGAGTTGCACATGTTGCATAATGTCTTTCATTTCTCCATGTTGAGGAAGTGTCACTCTGATACAGAGCATACATTGCAACTAGTGGAGGTTGAGATGGAGGAGGATGTGTCGTATGTTGAGGACCAAGTGTTGATCCTGGATATGAGAGTGAAGAACCTAAAGAAGAAGGATACATCCTTAGTGAAGGTTTTGTGGCATCACCGTGGTACAGTGGAGGCCACATGGGAGTTAGAGGAGTATATGCATTAGAAGTACCCGTCTTTGTTTATGTAGGATTTTGGGGGCAAAATCCTTGTTAGAGGTTTATGGTTGTAAGGCCCCTAACTTGCTTTTTAGTTGGATTTACTTTCTTAACATAAGTACATGCTTAATTCCTTAATTTAACCCTAAGATGTGCTTTGATATCATGTGACAAATGTAAGTTTTGAGTTTGGTCCAGTTTAGACATTGTTTGAATAAGTTATGCATATATGTGCTTTTTTGCTTTTATGCAATTTAACCATATCTAAGGTTTTTCTTGAAACTTGTCACATAATTGGTGTGCCTCATATGTTTTCATATCATTCATGAGTTAGTTATACTTTGGGGTGCCTTGTTATATATTGGTTTGAGTGGTGACATCTTGTGTTGAGATTAGGGTTTGCTCTCATGGATGCCCTAACACATGGTTGACCTTGAGTGTTGGACCACCTAGTGTTGGCGGTAACCATGGATGTGATCTATAGTGTTGGCAGTCACCAAGGTTTTTATGTTCTCTCTAGTGTTTTGGTCACTAATTTTTCTTGATACACCCACGGTTGGTGGTCAATTAGATTTTTGACCCATCTTGGTCGCCAACATCACCAAGGGTTGGAGGCCATTTGGTTTTCTGACCACCTTGGTCGCCAAAAACCTTAGTGGTCAATGATCTTTCTTGTTGTAGTCATCACGTTCTAATCTATATAATCAAACAAGTTGTTTGTATGATATGCTTGCTTGGACAAGATGCTTTGACCTTTGACAGATGGAAAACATAGCTAAACACCTCTATCTCCTCTTCTCTCTCACCTATAGCCATATATACCTCCCTTCTTGTATAAAAATAGACTATTTACACACCTAGATTCCTCTCTCTTCTTCCCTTTTATTGGATCTCATTCCCCCTTGCTTGGTGGAGAAGGAGGAACTCAAGTTGAAGGATCTTGTCTGATCTACCTTGCATGTGTACCTAGGGTTTGGATCTACCCTAGTAGAGGTCGTTTGGTGTTGTCTTGCTTGGTTTTTTGACCTATGTATGTGATATCTCCATCTTTTCCTTGGTTTTTCTTACTGTCCTACCTTCCTCTTTCTTCTTCTTGGTCAGATCCATGGTGGAGCTTGAGCAAGTGGTTGAAGAAACCTCTTTCTTGCTTCTTTGACCTAGAGTTTGATCCTTTTTGGTGGAGGAGCTAGCTTGGCCGAGAGGAGTGTTCAAGCTAGAGTTTCTATCCTCTTTCCTTCGAGATCCCTTATTGTTTGGAGTTTTTTTCATCTTATCAAAGGTGATTTATATAACTTTCTCCATGATTATTGCTTACTCATACCTTGATCTTGCCCTAAAACATTGTTCCAAGTAGGAAATTGTATCTTTACCTAGGGTTTGAGCTTGTATGATATTCTTGAGTAGTTATCCTCTTAGATGAACCTTAAACTTTGTGCATGGACCCTCCTTGGTAGTGGAAACTTTAGACCTTGCTTGAATATGAAAAATGATGGTTTTCTCTCTCTCAAAAGACGGTTCATTTCTAGGGTTTCAAGCTGATTTCCCTCCTTGTAATGGATCATGATGGTTTGGTTTTGGTTTAATTTTTCTTGACCTTCTTGTGCTAACCGATGGCCTTGACTTAGTGGTTGTTTTGGACATTATGTGACCACCAAGTTTTGGATTCCATGCTGGTAGCTGATGTTTGTATCTCAGTGTAATTTATGAAGATTTTCATTCACTATGGTAGCCAACAATTCCCTCTTGAGGTCGCCAAGACTCTAACCTATTTGATCGCTAAGATTTCACCTATGTGGTCATTGAGGTTTTGAACTCTCATTTAGTCACAAAATATTTTGAACTATGGTCAGTCACCAAAGATTTGATCTTAAGTGGTCGCTAAGATATTAAACTATGATGGTCGATGAGTTTTGGTAACCCTAGCAGTTGTCAATGTGGCTAACCATAGCAGTCACTAATGTGGCTAATCCTAGTGGTCACTGATGTCTCTAACCCTAGCGGATGTTGATGGACCCTGATCCGAGCGGTGCCCAAGATGTTCCTAACCTATTTGGTCGATGATAATTTCTGGTTCTATGATCATTACGTCTCCAAATCTATCATCAATGAGTTTTTCTAATTCTATGAGTATGGGTCATGAGTTTAGTTGTATGATTCAACCATAGTCCTATGGAGGTATTAGAGTTAGGGGTTTGTGATTGAACCTAAGTAAGTATATGAACCAATGGTTAGTTGATGGCTGATATGTAACACCAACTTAATCTCCTTTTTTGAACCTAACCCTATGCAACTAAATGATGGTGGTTAATCGTACTTAGTTTTCTTGTATGAAAATTATGGTTACAAGATACTCTCTCAATGTTGTTGTAAACCTAATATGTTTCCATGTGAACATCATAGTTCTTTGATATAATGTAATGTTAATTGGTATATCACATGCATGGTGAGGATTTGTTCAAACTTTAGTAAGGCATGTAAAGATAATGATGTTCCTGTAGGGAACAATTAAATGGTCTTATGACCTTTGAACATGGGGTTGTGCCTTAATTGAGGTGGATCCTCTTCATCATGTGACAAGTATTGGCATCTTGTGATAATATGATAAAAATTATACTTCATATGCTTTATATCTTCTGAAGTTTCAAGATACTATGTATTTGTAGAACTCTTCTAGGGTTTGTATGTAACTTGATTGATGCAGCCTTAACTCAACCAATTGGTATTAACTAATCATGTGGAACCCTAATCATGTAGTGCCTTGTGCCATAGAACCATTCATCGCCAAAGCTGGATGGGGAAATGAATATTCCTAAGGGAAGCTCCGAGCGCATACTGTTGAGTATGTGGGGTGCAAGTGACTGTGTGTCCTTGACATCCTGATCCCAAGGTTTTGGAGGATGGTTGTAGTCATGCCTCAGTTTAAGAGCAATTGATACTTGCACATATGTGATGTGATTGAAGGCAACTACAGTTGTACCTCTGATGATAGGTTCTTATATACCCTGGTTGCTAGTGTCATGACCTATATATCAAGAGAAGACTAGGTTGTTGGCAACTTGACTTATATGTCACTATAGGTAGTTTGACTAGTATGTTGTTGTTGTTGACTTGTACTAACCGAGGGGGTGAGATCTTAGGGTTCTAACTCTCTTAGATCTTGTATGGAGCCGATTGCAACCAAGCGATGGTTAGTTGGAATTTAAGTGGTATATGTAAGGAGTGAGACCCAGAGGGGATCCACTCCCTACTAAAAATTTGAAGAATAAAACATCCATTCCAAACAAACTCAAAAGGTATGCTTGAAATAGGTGTAAAATTTTCAAATCTCAATAATGGCATTCAAAACAACCAAAGTGTAACAATAGAATAAAGTAATGATTGTATTCAATTTTCAAAAGATTATAAATGTACATCAGCATCTCCCTTATAGGGTTTACATGGATATTCCATCATAAGGATCTAGTAGAGGAAAATCTAAATTGTTTCGATTTTGACTCCAACTCCAAGCATCAACTCCTTATGCTAAGTCCATGTTGAATGCCATACTCTCCTTCACCTAAACATGGGGTTGGAAGTATACCCCATAAAAAGGAGAAAAAGTAAAAGACATCAACAAAAAGTTGGTATGTGCATGCTAAAATAGAGTCGAGCAATATATGGAATCAAAGGACATCAAGTAAAGAATGCTTCCCACAGAAGAGAAAAGAACTACCCAAGTGGGTATGAATAGAAATGAATTGCCAACATATGATAACAAAAGAGATACTTGCCATTAATAAAATAATAAGGTTGTTCTACACAAGCAAATATAAATTCTCAAACACAAAATCCATCAAAATAATAACAACATGCATGCATATGAGATAAGCATAACACTAGGACAATATAAAGACAATGCCGACCAAGCCTCACAAACTTGAAACCTAATAGAGAATGACGTACTTTCAAACTCCTAATATATATAAAGGTGGACCAAGCCTCACAAACTTAAAACCTTGGTATGGGGCACACAACCTCCATCCTAAGAACTTAATAAGGGCACATAACCCAAAAACCAATGCAATTACACTACTCTAGGGCTACTGAATCATATAACATGCTTAATGTAGAGGCATGCAAAAAGTATAGTCAGGATAAATAAGATTTGTCACCACATAAATGACAATATAAGCAGCCACCACAAAAGTGGGTAAAAAGAGCATATATCACCAAGTAAAGTTCCACCATGAAACAATATATAGGATAGAGTACAAAAGAATGCCCATCACAATAAATTGATCATAAGATCAGGAACAAATAAGGTATTCCACAAGAAATATATTCTCAAAAGAGAAAGGAACATTGTGTAGGTTGATTGTCCATAGGACCAAGAGAAAGATGAAAATAAGTGAATTGCTCAAAAGGAATAATGGGGGATGCAAACATACCTTATTTTAGGGTCCTGGAAACACTTTTCACCATCCTAGTTATAAATTATTGACATGTATTAGGGTTTTGAGATTCATATAAATGTTATGAAACCCTAATTTTAGACCTTTCTAGAAAACATCGGATTTTGACTCTGAAAACTTCACCAAACGATTTATTAGATTATCCTGATCAAGAAAACATATTTATCTGTTATATTTGGGGTTAAGATGAATTAGTTAGCAATTTTAGGGCTTTTTATATTAATTAATTAGAGTTTCAAAAATCACTCTTCGAAAATAGTGAAAATAGACTCTGAAACTATTTTTATTAGAAAGATCACATTTTTTTATTCCAAAACATATTTTTACTTGATTTTTGGACAAGTGGCTTAAAAGATATCATTTTCACAATATCGACCAATTAGAATATTAGGAAAATCTACATAAGCAGAGAAACTCATGAGAAGAGGATAAGAAGACGAGACTAATCTACTGACTTGGCCCAATCAGGGTCGGCCAAGTCATGGGTCAAAGGCCTTGGTTGAAAAGTTTATTAATAATTCAAACTTGGTTGATTTTAAAGCTTGAGATAAAATCTTAGACCAATCTGATCTTGATTAATGATTCAAATAAATTATACAAGAACTATAGTCCAACAAGATTTAATGGTTCAAGTCATTTACATCATTTTGGTCAAATAGTAAAACTTTATTATCTCAAGTTTTCCTTGTTCGAATGAGGTGAAATTTTATTCAACGCTTTAAAATTGGAAAACTAACTTTCCCACCAAGTTTCATACATATATACGTTCGTTTATCCATCCAAATAAATATCACCACAAAATATCATTTCTGGTCCATATGAATTTTATTTTATTCAAACAATTTCTAAAAATTCTCAAATCTTTAGTACAACTCTAATTCATGATTATAAACTTTATCAATTTTCTACAACTCTAATTCATGATTATAAACTTTATCGCCAACCTCTGGGTTATTCAAAAACACCAAATTCTTAAATTCATAAGATGGCCTATGATTGGCTCCTTATCAAACATATTGTATTATCATAAAATTTGCTATCCTATTTTGGTCAATATATTTGTATTATTCTTTGTTACTTGATCATCATATAGGGCCTAAATCCCAAAAATGGAAAAAAACTCAGAGATATACGTTGGTTTATAAACTTTTTAAAAACCAAGGTTGTCACAACCACTCTTATATATATGAAAGGTATACGAGGAGTCACTTTTTATTTGAAAAAAAAATCAATCAAGTAATTACTGTATAAAATGAGAAGGAAGATAGAACAATTACCACAACTCAAAACCCATGATCCATGTGCCCGTGCTTGAGCTCTCCCCAAAACGACATGGTGAGGTGCACACATGTGTGCATGTGTGTTGTGATACATGCGTGTGTGTGGTCACCATACCCAACACAAGGATGAGCATACCTTATCTTAGAACTCTTAGACTCTAGTATCACATAAATTATTACATATAAGAAGCACCAAAGCTTTAGAAGTGGGGATGTGGAAAGAAATCTTCTTCAAATTTGTATAAAAAATAAAAATGGCTTTTATTCTACACTCAAAGTGTACTAGCTACACCTATATTGGACTTAAATCATGATAACCAATATTAGCCAATCTAATATAGCTAATAGACTTGATCATGATAAAAAAGTAAGGAAAGAAAAGGAGGTAAGATGGGATGAAATAATGTAACTTTTGTATTATATTATCTATACAATGTACTTATCGTATATATTTGAGGCTAACTTGTTTAGTCTGTAAGTATCTATGACATTTGTAACCTATTGAAGTGTAATATATGATCTGTATTTTATCATTTCTTAATTTTATTTACAGGCATTTTTGGTGCATTGCATGGGTATTTGATAACCGTAAATATGGCACACACACCTTATCTAACTAATTAAAAAGAGATAACACTAAAATTAATATGCATTTACATAGTAGGTAAGGTAGGTTGGACAAAAAAACATATTTTACAACTTCTATTGACTAGTTTGTACTAGACATAATGTTAAGAAAGAAGGAAATTACTAAACAGAAAAGCGATGAATAAAAGTAATAATAATTGCTCTGGGTTCGACAACGTTGTGGATTCTTTCGGTGTCATGTTGGAACGACCTCATCCTCACCTCCCCCAATGTTTATTCCGCTACACTCCTAACCCTGAAAGCCAAAAAAAAAGACATTGCGTGTGCGATCACAGATATGAGTCGCCCCAACTGCGTGGCGACACATAATATTTTTTTTTAGGGTAAAAGACCTACTTTCATTAAGAAGCCAAATCTACCTCAGCGCAGTCCATTACAAACAAAGGAAAAGAAGAGCTAGTGCTAAACTGGACACTACTTGAGGCAGCCCTCCGAGCTAGCTGATGTGCTAACCCGTTAGCCTGTCTCCTACACGAAAAGAAAGAAATGCTAGGAAAAAACACTATCAATTAGAAAATGGCATTGAGCAAGGTGCCCAAGAGGTCCATCCGCCTGGCTGAAGAGTTAATGAGCTTGATCACTGTCTCCGAATCAGATTCGACTATTAATTTGCTGAAGCTCATTCCCATTGAATGCTTGAGTCCCTCACGAATGGCCCATGCTTCGGCACATCGGGGACCAAGAAGAGTCGGGCTCCTTTGTCTTGCAATCCTGTTGACCTTGCCATCACTATCCCTCCAGACCATGTCGACGCCGTCAAAATCTTGTATGCCCATCGCTGCGTCGCAGTTCAATTTACTGGCTTCCTGAGGCGGTGGTTTCCACCCCATTACAGTTGTCGTCATTGGCTGTGTGGCGCCTTTGCTTCTGGCCTCCCTATGCCCTTGTATCAGTTCTAGAAGAGAGATCGTTGAACAATTGAAGGAGGCCACACTTTGTTTCCGAAGACTAGATCGTTTCTTCTCGTCCAGATCGCCCACAAGAAGGCTATCGTTCCTTCATCGACCTCTTCCCCGCCTGTCCACGCGAGTGACATAATGGCTTCGTCTATCTTTCTGTTCTCGACCTGTCTGACCCGCGATTGCGGTTCCCCTGAGCATTCCCTCCATAACTCCCATGCCTGTGGACATCTGTAGAGCATGTGATTCACGTCTTCCTTCTCCCTCTTGCAGATGCCGGTGGTATGGCAATGTCGGTCGAATAGCCTGCTGAGGGTGGCCACAGCTCCCGTCGCGCAGCGCCACAGAAAGTGTGCTGCCTTCGGGATGAGCCCCCTCTTCCAGATATATGGCTCTCCACACACTGCCCCCCTCGCTGATAGACCCATTGGCTGCGATGCTTGACGGGCGGCATGCCATCCAATATGCTGATCGTACAGTATAGTCCCCGCTTCTACTCGGCTTCCAGAATATCACATCATCCTGCCTAGATGCACCCAGCGGTATCGCAAGGATCTTATAGGCTACCTCCGTCGAGAACAGGTTGAGAACGCACTCCCTGTCCCACGTGCGTGTCTCTGGATCAATAAGTTGGTGAACGTGTTGGATTGTCGGGCATGAGATCCCAATGATGGACTCTAGACTTCCTTGTGAATTTGGTATCCAGTAGTCTGACCAAATATCTATGCTTGCTCCGTCACCTACTCTCCATTGCATCGCTTCAATGATAAGGCTTTTTGAATTCCATATGCTAAGCCATGTGAAGCTTGGGTTGAAGCTTGGGTTGAAGCCACGCCTTGCTTCTAGGACCGATTCTGAGGGGAAACATTTGGCTTTGAGAACCTTGTATACCAACGTGTCTCGTCTATAAAAAAAACGCCACACTTGTTTTGCTAGCAGGGCCTGGTTGAAGATGTGTATATTTCAGAAACCCATGCCTCCTTGATTTTTTGGTTTACATAGGTTCTCCCAGCTGACCCATGCGATTTTCCTTTCTGACCCTTTTACACCCCACCAAAACCTTGATATGATGTTGTTGATTGAGTCGAGCAGGTATGATGGGAGCTAGAAAATATTTATGATATATGATGGTATGGCTTGTGCAACTACCTTGATGAGAACCCCCTTTCCCGCCTTAGACAACAATTTTTCTTTCCATCCTTGAAGCTTACTCCATACCCGTTCCTGAACATAGGCAAAAACCTATTTCTTAGATCTGCCCACTGCCATAGGGAGTCCCAGATACTTGCCATGCCTATCCACCTCCTTCACTTGCAGCAAACTGACTAGCTCCTCCTTGCTCTCCCTACTGACCCCTTTGCTAAAAGCAACCTCAGTCTTGGATAAGTTACTCTTCTGTCCGGATGCCCGTTCGTAGTGGCTGATAATGTCAGCTAGTTTCAGGCATTCTTCTTTGGTTGCCCTTGCAAAAAGGATTGAATTGTCTGCAAAGAAAAGATGAGAAATACGGGGACCTTGTCGGCTCGCCCGTACTCCATGGATAACATTTTGTTGTGAAGTAAGAAGAAGTGAAGTAGAAAAAGCTTCAACACACAGAATAAAAAGATATGGGGAAAGAAGGTCTCCCTGTCGTAGTCCTCTAGACGATTGAGTCTTCCTGGTGTGTTCCCCGTTGATGGCAAAAGAGTGGGTTACCGTTGACATGCAGTTCATTATTTTTCTCCTCCATCTCTCACCAAAGCCAAGATTTTCCTAAATGTAGTCCACTAATTTCCATTCTACCCTGTCATAAGCTTTTGACATATCCAGCTTCATTGCAATCTGCCCACTTTTACTTCCTTTGCTGCCCTTCATGGTGTAAAAAATTTCGTATGCAATAAGAGCATTATCAGTGATGAGTCTACCAGGAATGAAGGCACTTTGTTGTTCTGACACTATCTTGTCCATCAGGGGTCTCAACCTGTCTGCAACTACTTTAGAAGCAATTTTATAGATGACGTTGCACAAACTAATGGGTCTAAATTCTCCAATCTCTGTAGGTTTTTGCACCTTGGGGATCATCATCACCAGAGTAGAGTTTAGCTCAACAATACTTCTATCAGATTTCCACCACCCTTTAATGTAACTAGCCACATCCTCCCCCACAATATGCCAAATTTTTTTTAAAAAGAGAGCCTTCATCCCATCCGAACCTGGTGCTTTGTTAGGATGCATGCTTTTGAGAGCTATTTGGATTTCTATAGTTGATATATCCTTTTCCAGATTTTCCCTTTCTTCATCCTCAATCTTGGCCACGATCCCCTGTGTTGCCTCCTCCCACCTTGTCGGATTAGACGTTTGAAAAAGGTCTTGAAAGAAACATGTAATGATCTTTTCTACGTCCTCTTCTTTAGTCATCCACCATCCCTCTGTGTTTTTTAGTCCTTCAATTCTATTCATTTCCCCCTTTGAGATGCTTTGTGGTGGAAATAAGCAGTGTTCCTATCTCTCGATTTCAGCTCATTGACTCGGGCTCTAGCATGCCAGAAAGCCTCATCGCGTCTGTGCCACTTTTTTAGTTCCGCAGCAAGTTGCGTGCACTTGTCAAGATTTCCCCTATCCAGCGGTGGTAACTGGATCTCTCCCAGCTGTCCTTCCAATTCTTTTATTCTTTTTTATTTTCCCAAAAATTTTGATTGCCCAAGCCTTAAGTTTTCTTCCACAACATTCCACCTTGTCTTCTAGACTAGAAAGTTGGTGTTCCTCCCACACTTTCTTGACTATTGACTCGCACATCTCATCCTCCACCCACATGGGTTCAAAAAAGAAATAGTGTTATCTCCTCCTCTTTTGTCTCTTCCTCTACTCTGTGTGGATGATAATAGACACATGATCCGACTCATATTTAGCAAGATGTACAACTCTGGCCTGGTAGAATCTAGATGCCCAACCTGGACATGCCAAGGCTCTGTCTAATATCTCCTGGATGAGAGTCTCAGGCGTTAAGCCTCTCTGCCATGTGAAATTGCTTCCACTGTACCCCAGATCAGTAAGATTACAATCATCAATCACATCTCTGAAGTCTTGAATATGCCTAAGCAGTTTCGGTGGCCCCCCTATTCCTCATAATTCAAGATGATCTTATTGAAGTCCTCAAAGAACACAGTGGGTAGATCTAACCTGACTCTCAACTCCCTCATTAGGTCCCATGTCTTATGCTTCTATTGCTGGTCTGCCCAGCCGTATATGCCCACTGCCCTCCAGGTGTCAGTTGTGCCTCCTAGAGACACTTCACAACTGCAATGATGTTGAGAATAAGAGACGAATTTGAGATTCACATCTTTCCACCACAACCCTACACCCCCTGCTCTTCCCACACTAGTAATACAGATTCCTTGCGTAAAGCCACACTTTCTTTTGACGACTTCTAAATCAGCACTAGATAACATAGTCTCCATAAGATAGACTATGTTTGGGCACTCCCTCCAGCACCATGACCGGAGGACATTCACCATGTCAGAGCGGCCCAACCCCTGACAGTTTCAGCTCATGATTTTCATTGTTGTTCACGGGGCTGGGCCACCCCAGCCTCCGCTACTTGAACTGTAACCGTCCCAATTTTTCGTGCTTCCTCCACTGCGCTTCTAGCCTTCTTCCCCACTTCCTCAGATGGAACAAACTCGTCAAGTCCATGTCACAGAGGTCCGAATTTCTGCCCCGTTTCCCTACCACTACTGTGTTCCACACTACCTCTGATTCATGCACCCCAAGACGTTGGGCTCTGCTCATCTTGTACACCCACAACAACTCTTTCTTCTTCTTCTGATCATCCTTTACTTTCTTCATAGCTTTCTTTCTAATATCCTTCTCCCTTTTTGCTCTTATTCTGACGACGTGAGGTTCCTTTATCTTTTCCGTGTTAGCGTCTTCAACCTGCTGCTTGTTGTGGTTTCCTTTGGGATCATCATGATGCTCTCTTCTTTGCGCCTCACTGCCAACTTCATCGGTGCATTCTCTGTCCTGTAAATCTCATCTCCTCATAGCCATCATCTCCGCCATTGAATGTTTGATCTTCCCTACCCGTTCTCCCACCTCTACAAGCCTTGCGTTGTCTTTCGTGACCCTGTCCTTCTCTGTCGTGCCTCCCTCTTCACCTCTGCTTTCCCTCCCCTTTTGGATGCTTTGTTCAGTTGTCGTGGATTTTTGGGAAAACCTCTCTCAGATCGTATTCTGATTCATCGCTAGCTTCTTGTTGATTAGTGGGGATGTGATGTCCTTTGTGGCCTCCTTTTTTCCGTTCCTCACTAGCCCTTTCGTCATTGATTTCTTTCCTTATAGCCGACTCCCTGTTGGTCGTTTGTGACTTGCTTCTCGACTGGTCCGGGCATGGTTTGTTATTGAAATGGATGCTTTGTTTGGTTTTAGAATTGCCATGGATCTTTTCATGGAGCATGACCCTCGACTTCCTTGGCGACGCCTTAAGCCATGCGGCCCACTCAAAACCCTATTCATCTTCTTCCACACGATCTGCACAATCCTTTTCGACGTGACCTAGTCGCCCACAGTAATGATAAAAATTTGCTAATCTTTCATACTTCACCTCCAGATTCATGATTCTGTTTTGGCTTCCTCAGATTCGCAGCACTCTCTTCAGTGGCTTGGCTACGTCCAGCCTAACGTGAACCCTCATCGAAGAGTCCCAGCCCAACTCATCAACATCCAGATCGAGAACATTACCTAACCTACTTACAATTTCCTTGATTGCTTGTTTGGATTAGAATCCTAAAGGGAGACCATATATGCGCACCCAGAATGGACTGTGTGTGATCTCTATCGCTCTCGGCTGCTCTACATCTTAATATCCTTGAACAGGAGGAGTTTGTTGTTGAAGTTCCAAGAAGCCCCGTCTACAACCTTCAGCTTGTCTCGCTAATCCTAGAATTGGATCACGAAGATGTCATCGTCCAGTTGTTTAAAAACCACCTTGTTAACGAGACCCCAAGCTTGTGTAAGTGTTCGTTTCATTGCCCAAAAAATGATCGATCTGTCCGACAAGATGCGTGCTACCAACGTGAGAAGTAGGTGTCCCATCTCATCGTCGGTCGACTGTCGCTGGACCTCGATCGGGTCCTCCTCTTCTACTGTCAATTGTAACCGTGAGTAGTGGTCGGCCAACTCTTCTGCCATGACGGGGAAGACACCAGGATGATCGCCCTGATCCTTGGACCTGCAAGAGAAAGAAACTGCGGGGGTAGAAGTGTGTCCCACTCGTAGAAACCCTAATCGCCAGAGCGCTTAGGCATGACCGAGGGGGAGAGATGGATATATTGTTATCTACTATTTTATTTGCATACACACTACCCAATCAATAATTCAAAACACGAACGAGTAAAGATTATGTACAACTTATTCAATGACCTTTCACACATAGTTAAAAACTATTTGAAAAACGAAAGGTAAAAGTTACATTCCCCGCCACTACGACCTTTTATATAGTAATATTAAAAGATCAATTTGTAATTTAAAAAATTCAATGAAAAGTTACACCTAAATCCTTGCATGTTCTCACATGACTGCCGTACAAGAATAATTTTTTTAAACTAGAAACTAAAAAATATTTAGATAAAATATTTTCCACACTTTTTCTTATATAATATTAGAACACTGATATTACTTTGTAATTTTAAAAATTTGATTTTTTTTATAGAGAGAACCCTTTGTCAGACTTTTGTATAATATATATTGTTTTAGTTTAATTTGAATAGATAGTGTAACCACAAATATTCAGATTATGGATCTTTGTATTTCTGTGTACATTATGATCAAGTGTTACACATCCTTATGTTGTGGCTTGAGGCCCATCATATCCTAGCGATTAATGTTGCTCGCTTATAACATTGAGATCTTGACGCTTTTGATGATGACACTCTGCACATACAGCCAGATTATAAGTTCATGGATCTCTTCTTGCCTTGCATCTTGTGTTGGGATATATGTTAAGGAGGAAGTCATGTGACCTTCCTTGCTACAGGAGCAACTGTCTCCAGTTACAATGATTTGCAGTTATCTTGTTATTTGATTGGGCAACCTTATTGAAATTTATCTTTGAACACACATTCTTTCAAATGATCAAAGTAGAGTCAACGAGATAGTAGATCGGGTGGTAAAAACACAGGTTCCCCAATAAAGAGATCTATGTTTGAAATCTAAATTGTATTTCATAGAAAGAAATTTATCCGGCCGCGTAGGCCTACTCAATGTGATGATTTAAATGTCCTATCCGCTGTGCGGTTTAATACCTTAGGTGCTTACTGATAACATAATTTCTCTTCTTCAATGACTTCAATACACAATAAATACAATCATTCATATATATTAGTTTTGTATTTAGAGTGAAGACCCATTGATAAAATATTGATAGTTCAATTTATTACTCACACTTCTATAGAAGTTGTTTTGTAATGTATATAAATAATTATTGTATTATATTTTCTTTATAGGTAACCGAATTGTAACACTTTTAATATATTTTATTTGGTATATCTTTCTCTCTCATTATATGTTTCATTTTCTTTTATTTGTACTTATACTTTGTTTGGCGAAGTGCTGACGATTGTTCAGGAAGCGATTAAATATGGTCGGCTAGGAGCGGCCAGTTTGCAACCGATGTTACCAAACGTCAAATTAGCCACCGCTAGCTATTTGTTTGTTTTTGCATTTAATACAACGATAAATAATATTTGCAGATGTCATTTTTTCACCTGAGAGAAATCACACGATGATTCATTTTACCGTACCAGAGTGATGGCTGGCCAAACGCCCTGCTAAACGCTACATTAGTACGAGCGGATAGCTGAGAAGGGACCGTGAGTTTAGAATTGGGTCCATAAGTCCATTAGTAGTAAGTACTACTAGCGAAAGATAAGAAAAGAGAAACGATGGAGAAAGGGATGGATTATCATTGTCCGATACTTATGCAGTGTTTGGAAAAATGATTGAATTTATCTTCGATGGTTCATTGACTCATCAAAATAATTTCTTATGGTGAGAAATAAATGATAAGAGAGTTTGCCGAACACTCAAGAGAGAAACACAATGTAAAATACAAATAGTGGACAACTATATGTTTGATCCGATTAGTAGTGTGATTGATCCGCTGCCTGTGATTGTTCATCGTTGTCTGAGCATAGAATTACTTAACATAAATACCATATGATCATGTACCATATGAGTAGGGCTGACAAAACCCTTATATCACTTCTTCGATTTATCGATCAAGATAGATTATGACCAACATCGAATGTATATACTTTCTATTTCTTTTTTGACACTCGCGTTGGCAACAAAGCATTATGCAAACTGATCGCTAATGGGAACTGGAAATTGTGCCCCTGTGGCATGGAAAATGATAAAAGGAGAGCAAAACAAATTAAAGAAAATAAGAAGAGTACAACTTAATTTATGCTAGATGGACACTATTTTGAGACCCAAAATAGAACTCCAAACATTCTCCACCACAAGTTAGAAGATATAACAAATAAAATGTGTTATTTTATTTTTTATATCTTCTAACTTGTGGTGGAAATTGCTTGGGGTTCCATTTTGGTTCCAAAATTGGTCCGCATAGCAAACCTCTTTCATAAATTGTCCAGACGCTGGCCACTAGAGTCTAATACCATATAAATAGACGCATGTGACATGCCTACTATTTGCATCTGCGTGCCTAGTTGCTTATTGCAGGTGTGTGTCTGCTTGCTTACCACATCTATTTTTTTTTATCTTCTATATTTTATATGAGAAGCACGGGTGACATGCATGCTATTCTAATACATGATGTCGCCCTGCTAGCTTCAACAGTCTGTTAGTTAGCTTGAAAAATTATCTATTCTATTCTATATTAAAAGTCAGTCTCCTATTATTAACGAGTTGTTTTGCTCAACGGCTTTTTCTTTGTGATTTTTTTTGCGTTTTGTATTTTATATTTTCTAGTTTGTATTTTTTTGCAATTTTTATTTTTTTGTATTTACTTTTTAAATTTTTAGTTTTAATACAGAGTTGTTGTATGGGTGTCAGATTTTGTTTTTTTACTGTCAAAGTTAAAGAAAGGCATGAAATTCATATCAGTCCAATTTGTATATGTGTTTAAGTAGTTTGTATATATATCTATATACTTATAATAAAAGGTCTGCTTCGCTTGGAAGTTTTTTTTTTGCGATACTCAATTCTTTTTATTTTGCATTTTTTTTATATTTTAACACAAAGTTATTGTATAAGCATCATGTTTTGGATTTTGTATTGTCATGCTATAGAAAGACATCATAATAACGTTGATCCAGTTTGTCTGTGTTTATGTAGTACGTATGTGTGCTTACAGTTTGGAGGGAGTCATTGGATTTTTAATCATTGTTAACTCAGTAGTTTTTTCTTTTTTTTATTATTCTCAATTTGTATTGCTTTAGTCTCATGCCTGTTGTCGAGTTACTTTGTTTGACAATTTTTTTCATATGAAAGCTTGAGATCATGTTGGAGTCTATTTGTGTGACTACCACATCTATTTTTTATCTATATTTCCATATGAAGAAGCACAACTATTCTAACGCATGCTGTCACCTGCTAGCTTCAACAACATGTTAGTTAGTTTATAAAATTATCTATTCTATTCTATATTAAAAGTCATTCTCCTGTCAGTTAACGAGCTATTTTGTTCAACAACTTATTCTTTGTGATTTTTTTTGCATTTTGTATTTTATATTTTCTGTTTGTAATTTTTTACAATTTTTATTTTTTTTTGTATTTTACTTTTTAATTTTTTCATTTTTAATACAGAGTTGTTGCATGGGTGTCATGTTTTTTTTTCTTCTGTCAAGTTAAAAAAAATAAAATTCACATCGGTCCAATATGTGTACGTGTTTAAGTAGTTTGTATCTATATCTATATACTTATAATAAGAGGTAGTCTCCTGCTGTCGAGCTGCTTCGCTCAGAATTTTTTTTTTGTGATTCTCAATTCTCTTTCTTCTGTATTTTTTATTTTCTATTTTAACACAAAGTTATTGTATAAGTGTCGTGTTTTGGATTTTTTATTGTCAAGTTAAAGAAAGGCATCAGATTAACGTTGGTCCAGTCTGTCTGTGTTTATGTAGTATGTATGTGTGCTTATAGTTGGGAGGGAGTCATTGGGCTTTTAATCATTGTTAACTTAGTAGATTTTTCTTTTTTTTATTATTCTCGATTTGTATTGCTTTAGTCTCCTGCCTGTTGTCGAGTTGCTTTGTTCGACATTTTTTCTCAAATGAAAGCTTGAGATCATGTTGCAGTCTGTCTGTGTGTTTAAGTAGTCTATATGTGTACTTATAGCTGGAGAGAATCACCCAACTTTTAGCCGACTGATCTCTCAACATTTTTTTGCGATTCTCAATTTTTTTCGCTTTAATTTTATTTATTTATTTTATTTTATCATAGAGTCCATATACCCATAATAAAAGTGAATCAGGTGTGTGCACCAGATAATCGACCTACTTGTTGTTTTTTAATATACTTATCACTTTTTTTCCGTATTATAGATTAAAAATGAGTTAATTGATATATTTTAATTTTTGTTGTGCATACTAGGAGTCAAATGGATATTAGTCGAGCTCTTTTACCAAGTTTTATGTAATTATTGTTATCACTAATGAACCAAGAAAAAAATTGATTTTCAGATTAAATTTGATTAATCATCAAATATTTTTTTATCATGTATACATTAGAGATTTTATTGTGCTAATTCAACTGCTAAAGCTACTCTAGACAGACGACTGCCTCAAAACCCCATTATGACAACGTTCACCGTCAGGGAGGCGGGACAAAATTCAATGTGACTGGCTGTTGTTCCTGTTCCTGTGACGGACAGCTTCAAACTGCCGATGTCTGCCCACCGGACAGTGGCTGTTCCCAGTTGCTCGACTCCCTGGCTGCCGCACTTTGCAAAAAGCATTCCGGGCCCAGACCATCGCTCGCGGCCTCATTCGTCACCCACCCTACTTCCGCAGGATTGTTCTCTCCGTGACTCCGTCTCCGCGCGCTCTGAGACTGTTCAGCCACTTCAACCATCCGCGCTCGCGCTATCCGTTCACCTTACAATCCTGGTGCTATCGTTTACAAAAGTCACATCGAGGCCCATTCCTAAGCTGAGCACCCCAGAGAGGCTTTGGCATCCCGACAATTTTCCTTTCATACTCGTGCTCGATCTCTGTTCCAGGTTCCGGTATCTGGAATCGGGTCGCCAGTTGCATAGTCAAGGTGATCAAGGAGCAATTTCAATTGGACTGGTGTGTTGTGCAGTCTTTATTCAACGAGCGATTTCAATTGGACTGGTGTATTGTGCAGTCTTTGTTCAACTATTACCGTTTCTGTCTCCGTGATATGCGTTTTGCGCGTCAGGTGATTGATATATATTCCAATGCATATGTTGCCTTGTTCAACGCCATGATCAATGCATATACTATCTTAATGCAAGCTAATGCGGCGTTTCTGGTATTCAAGGAGATGCGAAAAACTAAGGTAGATCCTGACTATTACACCTCTGTTTTTTTTTTCTGTATGTCGTCCAGCATTTGTCTCTTAAGCTGGCAAAATGTTTCACCCGATCATAAGCAAGGGGCATATTCTTGGTGGCTCTATTCTTATATGCAATGCCTTAACTAACATGTATGTGAAATGTAGATTGATGGCTTTATCTTATTGTGCATTTAGGATGCTAAATATATGCAAGGGGAACAAGCAGTCGCACACCAAGTATAAACTCTCAGGCTATGCCAAAGTCGATAAAATTAAATTTGTATGAAGCCTTTGTGAATAGACGCTTGGGAAATATTTAAGTCTCTGTTGAATGGTACATAGACACCTAGACTGTTTAACAAAATGAAACGATCAGGGATCAAGCCTGATGGTACTACTACCATCATCAGTGTACTATCTGCTTGAGCACAGGTGATGCTCTCCCAGGAGGTAGGGAGCACTTACGGAGAAGGAAAGTTATGGCATAAGATGCTCTATCATCATAGAATGGGGTTTATTGCTATGTATGATAATTGGCAAGTGTGGTTGTATGTCAAGGTATACAGTTTTAAGATTTATAATAGGACCAAGAATGAGATGAAAACTGTTCCACTTTACAAACTGTATTATCAGGCTAGCCCAACATGGTCTTGGGAAAAGCCTATCAAGTTTCTTAACCACATGAAACGAGAATGGATGACTCCAAATGAAATTACTTTGATTGCTATGTTGAATGCCTGTAAATGTTGTGCTCGTACTTACTGATCACTGATGATAGAAAAAGGCTATTTGCATGTATACCATCAAATGTAATTATGGCCTCAACTTGAACATTATAGGTACACGGTTAGTCTCCTTTGTCATAGTTCTTCTTAAGGAGGCCTACAATTTCAGTGACGGCCAATCTCCTTTGTCATAAAGGTTCTGAATTAGGGAAGCCTACAATTTAATCAATAGGGGATATTACTGTGGTAGTTAGGGCCGTTTGGGTCGTATAATCTATGTTGGAAGCTTACTGATCCCAGCACTAGCCGGGTGGAACACAAGTTTTTTGGCTGGCTTGGTTGGCAAAAGAGCAAGCTAAGGGAACATGAGGCGGCGGTTTTATATTCTGTCAAATCAGGCAATATTTCTGAAGACCGTCTATTTATTAGTATGCCTGTTATTCTAATTGCAAAAAGTAATTATCAAATACTGATCAAAATAACCTTGTATCAAACACTGATCAAAATAACCTTGTATATATATTTCTGAAGACCGTCTATTTATTAGTGTCAGATAATAAAAGAAGGCAAATCGTGGTATTAGATAGGAGAAACCCTGCTCCTATAAATAAGAGAACATGGAAGCATACAGACTTAACTAAACCTTAATGGGCCAAGACACAGTGAGGCCCATATTACTAGGACAATATAAATAACTAATAAACGAACTATCTAACACTCCCCCTCAAGCTGAAGTTGGGAGAATCCCAAATCAGCTTGCAGATAGAGAGTCAAACTAGAAAACAAATAGACAGAAATAAAAGGATAAACTAAGTCCATAAAAGAAATTGCTCCCCCTTAATATTACAATAAAGCACACATATACTCATACACTCCCCCTCAAGTAGATACTCCAAGCAGACAGACAAGCAGGTCACAGAAGCTTCTCGATCATCTGGAGCAGAAATAAGCAACAACACAATCATCTGGAGCAAAAGATATAATAATTGAAAGGCACCAAGGTCTTCATCAACGTCGTCGTCGTAGTAGCCAGAGAGTGTTGAGTCACAGGCAGCAAAGTCCAGAGAGTGCTGGATCACAGGCAGTAGAGGTCAACGTACACATAAAGTACGGACGAGTCAACGTGCGAAACAGAGCACGAACAAGCCAGAGAGTGCTGGTACACAGTAGTAGAGAGTCGAAGTGCAAATAAGGCACGAACATGCCAGAGAGTGCTGGCGCACAGCAGTAGAGAGTCGACGACTTAGGAAGATAGAAGACCAGTATCGCAGAGTAGCAAGCAAATACATAACTCCAGTAGACGAAGCTCCATGTAAAGTCAGTAACAAATGTCTTCATCATCTTCCCTCTTCATAAAGCATCGATCACAGTAGCAGACGTCATAAATCCAGATATCAGCAGTTAATGTGGCATGAAGTAGCATAACATAACTCTCCTCCATCTCATCTCTTCCCTCTACCCTTTCTCCTCTATTCTCCCCCTCACGCCAAGCACAGAAAGAGTAAAGGAGTGGTTGGCGTGGACAGTAAAAAAAACAATGGTAGAGGCAAAAAATTTCTATAGGAAAATAGGTGGAGGAGGCAACCGAAAACACACATGGATCTTAGAAAATCCCACGTAGGGGCAACAGATGAAGAGAAAAACCTATGCCAACATGGAGGATCAGTCACTGCACCATGAGGCACTGGCAGACAGAGAAGGAGAAGCCTTTTACGCCGTCAACGTGCCAGAACTAGAAAAACGTCGGGGCTGTCCAGAGACTGTAGCAGATGTACTGTAGCGCCGTACTGTAGCAGTGAAAAAAAAGCAGAGGGAGGGTTGCGGCTGGGCAATAGGCAGTAGATCCAACGGCCGGTAGTAAGAGCGTAAAGGAATAAGGAAAAAGGCAGGGAACTAGGAAGGAATTCCCTACGGGCAGCCAAGCACTGCCAAGGGCGGCGGCCGCCCACAGGGGGGTGCTCCTTTGGTTCTTGCTCTCTCTCACTTAGGGTTTTGATCCCTATGAAGGCTGCTCTGATACCATGTCAGATAATAAAAGAAGGCAAATCGTTGTATTAGATAGGAGAAACCCTGCTCCTATAAATAGGAGAACAGGGAAGCATACAGACTTAACTAAACCCTAATGGGCCAAGACACAATGAGGCCCATATTACAAGGACAATATAAATAACTAATAACCGGACTCTCTAAAAATTAGTATGCTTCTCATTCATTGCCTTCTTCTGGCTTCTCATATATATTTTTCGTACAATAACAACTTTTGGTTTCTCATTTGCTGGGTGTCATTTACTGTCTTCTTACAATTACCATTTTTGGTTTCTCATTTGTGATTTTTTTTTCATTTTTTTATTATGCATGAATGTAATTTGTTAATTGCTCTCTTATATGGCCATTTTTGAAATCTCTGATTGGAGAAATTGGTAAGAACTTAACTCTTCATGTGTTGTTGGGAGTGTAGATGTGATGCAAAACTATCATTTTGTAAATTTACCTTTTGAGTAAGAAGATCATAATTTTAGCCGGTAGGTCACTATCAATAGGAGAAAGTTGATTCTTGTGTGTTAGGATAGAAAATATTGATTAGATGATAAAAGACGATTACAAAGCCTCTCATAATATAAGAGGTGAGAAAGGTAATACAAAGAGAAACAACACATGTTGGATGAAAGCACTAAAATAGAAAAAAGATATATAAGATTAGATAAAAGTATATCTTAAATTCTTAATTACTCCCCCTCAAGATCGAGCTTAGATGTCAATCATGTCTAGTTTGTCCACAATAGCTGTAATTCTAGACTTCGGAAGTAATTTTGCGAATAAATTAGCAATCTAGTCATCAGTTCCGGTGTAGGGAGTAGAGATGCATTAAGACATAATTGCCTCTCTCACAAAATGGAAATCCACCTCAATATGTTTGGTGTGCTCATGAAACCTAGGGTTTCTAGCAATAAATATGGAGTCCTTATTGTCATAGTTAATGGGAATAGGTTCATCACCATAAATGCCAAATTCTCTAATAAAACTCTGAACCCACATAAGTTCTTAGGTAGTATGGGCCATGTCTCTATTTTCAGTTTTTTCCCTAGATCGAGTGATGATAATATGCTTCTTGCTACTCCTAGTAAATAGATTAAATTCGATAGAAGTGCAGTATCCAGGCGTTAACTTTGTACCAGAGCTACAACCTGCATAATTTGAGTGATAGTAAGCAATGATCGTACATGTTCATGTATTTTACAGAGAAGTCTGGAGGCTATTTAGATATTTTGAGAATACGGCATAAAACCTCCCAGTGACATTGCCGTGGGTTGTCTAGATATCTACTAACAAATCCAGCGACAATAGTAACGTCGACTCTGGTCACAGTCAATTATATCTGTTTCCCAACTAGTCACTATACAATTGATGCCAAGATATGTAAAAAGAAGAATCATCGTCCTAATTTGTGTTCAGATTTAGTACTGATTGGTTTGGTTCCTAGCATACGATTCTTCTGTAAGAGATCAGAAACATATTTTCATTGAGATAGACCAACTCATTGATCTCAACAATTTGATCCCATGTCTCCTTTGCTAAAATAGATCTTGGCAATTTGATCCCATGTCTCCTTTGCTGTCTCAAAGAAGATGATATTAGTAGAGACATGTGATTCGAGCTATTCCTTATTCATGATAGAACCAAACAGTCATACTCTTCCCACTTTTTGTATTCACCTTTTTTTTGTCAGATGTTTCTTCTTTAGTTGGAGCCTTGGAGGTGGATCTGTAAGATGGTCAAGTTTGCCCGAAGAATGAACACCATTTTAAAAGAAACATGCATATAGGATGTAGTTAGATTTGTTGAATTCATAGACACTACACACCTAGAGTGTTTTAGAGACCTCTGTTAATGTTTCAAAAAATGGTTCATATGGTCGCATATGCGGTTCGACCCCTTCACCGAACCGCATATGGAATTCGGTGCCTAAAATGTACCATGGCCGCATATAAGGCCGATTAATCTCCGATCTTTGAATGGTCAAACTACTAAGTTGGCTATTTTTTATGTCACCCCCTATTCTTTATGTAACTAAAACCCCTACCTACATTTAGTCCACCTTCTACTTCTATTTCCTCTTTTTTATGTTAAATTCATCTATGGACCTATGGTTGTTATACATTTAACTCATTATTGCATATTTGTATATAGTTAGTTGTGTTTGATTGCATCTAAAATATATCACCGCATAGCCGCATATAAGGTCGATTAATCTCCAATTTTTGAATGGTCAAATTGCTCAGCTGGCTATTTTTTAATGTCACCCCCTATTCTTTATGTAACTAAAACCACGACCTGTTGACTCAAGGTCAATTAGGTCAATGTTGACTCACGTCTAAATTGACTAAACCCGTGTTTTGATGATGACTAACCATTCCACATATTGGTGTCTAATGCTTCTACTTGAGTGATTTCAGATTAGGTATAGACACACTCCAATTGCCCTAACTTGTGCATCTCAAATTGGAGAAAAGACAAGTCAAAGTCATACAAGTGCACATTTTTGTAATATGATGTATATCCATTAGAATCATGTTGTAAATCACTTGTAATGATTGTATGACTTGTAATTAAGCTTAGAAAAATATCAGGAACACTTAGATCGAATTTTAGAGCACTTTTAATGCAACTTTGAAAATCAATTACAGGCACTTGTTCGGTCGAGTTTCCCACCCTGAAACTCGACCGATCAACCTTGGTCGATTTTCTGAAGATTGCATCGGTCGAGTTGTGCACTCACAGAACTCGACCGATTGGGTAGTAGGCCAGTTCCAGTTGGAATGGTCGGTCGAGTTTCCTCAGAACAAACTCGACCGATCATTTTAATATCGGGCTGCCTACTACTTGATCGGTCGAGTTACACATATAGAAACTCGACCGAATGCACTGTACGGAAAAGTGCAGAAAAGTGTTTCTAGCCGTTGTGGAGTTGCAACAAGTGAAAATAGATCCGTTGCAAGCCACAAAATGGCTAGTTTTCGTTCACAAGTGTTCCCAAAGGCTAAGAGGCATCCCCAGCTATAAATAGGACCCCTTGGGCTTCATTCCAAGGTTGAACATTCATTGCAAACTCTTTGTGAGGTTCCTATTCTATAGTTGAGTGCTTCCTACAGCCTCCTCTCTCTAAGCTTAATCACTTGCTACATCCATTAGAGTGAGTAGGAGATTTGTAAGAGAGCTAGTTCCTATATGTATATCTTGTGAGGCTCTCACTTCCACCACCTCCCCATCTCTCATTTGTAATCATGAAGATGAAGGTTCCCTCTCTTGTCCAAGAGAGGTGAAGAAGAACAAGGGAAGGAGTCCCTTGGTGAAGATCAAGGCAGAAGACTTGGAGCTAGAGTGGGTAAGCCCTTGGAGAAGGCAAAAGACTCAAGCTCAAGTAGGTAAGACCTTGGTGGAAGCTTCTCCGAGTGAAGGTGAAGTCAAAGGCAGAAGATCCAAGAAGAGTGGGTAATTCCTGCAAGGCCGAAGACTTGTGCAAGAGTGGGTAAGTCCTTGGAGAAGGCCGAAGACTCTTGCAAAGTGGGTAAGTCCTTGGTAAGGTTGAAGACTCTTTTTATTGGATAGGTAAGTCCTTTGTTTGGTCATGCATTGTATGTCTTATGAATGAATATAAGAGTGCAATAGTTTGGAAGTCCTAGAGGTTGACCTCTCTAGGCAAGTGGACTGACACACTTCTAGTTTGAAGTGTGGAACCACTCTAAATAGATTGTCTATTGGTGCATGTTCAATCTCTCTTATCCTTGCTATGCATGATTTAGTTGCACTCAAATTACCTATTTAGAAACCTTATCTTGTAATATAATTTGAAGGTTTAATGAGTTTTGTTTAAGTGCTTTCAGCTCTATTCACCCCCCCTCTAGAGCATCTAATCACCCATCTAGGATCCAACAAGTGGTATCAGAGCGGGTCTTCTCCAATCATACTTCAACAAGTAGGAGAAGATGGGTGACTACCTAGGAGGGAGACTCTCGACCAGCCTTCCAATCTTTGATGGGAGCAACTTCCTCTATTGGAGAAGAAGACTTCAATTCTACATCCAAGGATCAAGTCTCGAGATGTGGCAAATGGTGAACAACCCATACATTCTACCAAAGACAAATATTGAAGAATGGGATGAAGCCACCTTGATGAAAGCAACTTTGAATGCTAGAGCCATGCACATCCTAAATGCCTCCATGACCCCCACCGAGTTCAACCGGATTTCCTCTTGTGAGACGGCCTATGAGGTATGGAGAAAGTTTTGCATCACTTATGAAGGGACAAATCAAGTGAAAGAAAGCAAACTCTAAATGCTCAAAGGGTTGCTTGAGAACTTCAAGATGGGAAAGGATGAGAGCATAGCCAACATGTACTCAAGGCTTAACACCATCTTGAATGGTCTTGCTGTTCTAGGACATCCTATGTCTAGTGGAGAGATCAACTCAAAGATCCTTAGAACTCTCCCCAAGAGGTGGGAATCCAAGGTGACTTCTATTGAAGAAGCAAGGTCTCTTAGGGATATTCCTATTGAAGAGCTCATTGGAAATCTACAAGCACATGAAGCTACACTTGACAAGAGGGAGGAATTAGAAAGACAAGAGGAGAAAGAACTCAAGAGAATGAAGAAGGCTGAAATCAAAGCTCAAATCAAGGCTATTTTTGGTCAAGCTTCTCCATCCTCTCAAGTTGAAGAAGATGCCATGTACTCCTAGGGTAAACTCTATAAAGGCAAGTCCTCCTCCATCCGGTGCTTCACATGTGGAAAGAAGGGTCACTACAAGGAAGATTGCCCACAAGGCAAAAAGACCCATCTTCACATGAAGAAATGGAAACCAAGCTCAAGTGGCTCCTCCAACTCAAGCTCAAGTGAAGATTCATGTGAAGGATCAAGCTCAAGCTCTAGTGATGAAGGAGAATGCCATTTTGCCCTTGTAGCATCAACAAGTGAAGACTCAAGTGAGGTAAATCTAGACTCTTTAGATAAAGAATCTTTAATTGCTATTATTCATGATATTTGTGCCTCTTTTAAGTCTTCTAAAAGGAAAAAGAAAAAGCTTGCTAAAATTATTGATAATTTGCATATAGAACTAGATGATCTTGAATATGCTAATTCTTGCTTGCTTAATGATAAAAATGATTGTCTTAGCCAAGTAGACTCTCTTAAACTTGAAAATGCTAGTTTACTTGATAAGATTAAATTTCTAGAAGCTCAACCTCTTATGCCTAGTTCTAATGAAGAGCATACGTTAATTATTGATTCTCTCATGCATGATATTGATGTTCTTAAATCTGAAAACAAGGACAAAGATTTTGTCTTGCATGAATTAGAAATAGAAAATGCCTCCTTGCTTTCTAAAATCAATGGGCATGAATCTTGTTCTAGTTCTACAAATAGAGAGAATGATGTTGATGCTCTTCATATTGATAGAGATTCTTATTCAACTAAATCTCTTTGCTTAGAAAATGATCTTTTGCATGCTAGAGATAATATTAATCAATTGTCTTCGACTATTGCTTCTCTTAAGCATGATAATGACAGTTTGAGATTATCTTTGCAAAGATTCTTAGTTGGTAAAAAGAGTCTTAATGACATCCTACACCATACTACTAAAAAAATTGGTAGACATGGTTTAGGATATGATAGTAGTCAAGGGAACAACAAAGATAAAGGACCTCCATTTTTCCATGGAGAATCCTCTAGTTCCAAGACTATGGGCACATGCAACTACTGCAATGAATTTGGTCATTATTCTAATTGTTGTCCTTTTTGGAAAGCACCCAAGAGCAATAGGATTTGGGTTGCTAAACTAACCCCTCCAGACCCAAAAACATGATTGGGGACCATTTCATCTTTCTTCTTGTAGGTACTTGAAAATGGATTGATTGAGCTATTGAATTTCTAATTGACTTCTCAATCCACATGAAAGAAGAAAGGTGAGATGTGTAGAGAGTGACAACAAATGGAAAAGGAATGGTAAGCACAAAGGTAATGTTTCTCTTGCTTATAACCTATCCTAACTTGTTTTTGTCAAGTTAGTGTGCACTATACATATGGTTTTTGAGTCAAAAGTGGCATTTTGTGATTCTCTTCACACTCTTGCTCAAAAACTGTTTCTAATGCTTCTATAGTGCATTACTAACTTGCTTAAACATGTTTGGATATGGTTTGTATATTTATCATGCCTTTAAATATGTTTTTATGAGATATATGTGCTTTTTGACAGCTGCTCTGTCGGTCGAGTTTGCCCTATTGAAACTCGACCGATAGGCACCAATGGGTGTTGCCATCAGTTGTCATCGGTCGAGTTGCCAATGCACAGAACTCGACCGATAACACTGTGCACATAATATAAATTTGGCTTATTGAGTGGGAATTTCCCTCTCAACTAGATTTTCTCAACCAATATAGCCTTATTCTTTGGCACTCTCATTTGGTACCTTTATTTATGCATATTGCCATGTTCTAAATTTCCTATCTTGCTTACAACTCTATCTCTCTAATTGCTCTAAATTGGTATATCTATATGTTGCAATTACTTGCTTTGAGTTGTCTTGCAGGTTTTGATGATGATCTCTTTGGATCTCTTGGTTGTGTCTAAAATCGCTTCCGTTGTACTCTAACTTGCTACATATCTATAGGTGTATATCTTGTTTTGATACAACCTTGAGGTTCATAGGGGTAATCATCTTATGGTAAGGATGCATATCTAGTGAGTTATATCCTTTCATGCTTCTAAAATTGCATATCTCTTTGTTTGGATATATCTCTACATCTACTCATAGCTTGCTCTTTAACTTGTGTATCTTTTGGTATCTCTTGCTATGATCTAGATCCTACTAGTAGTCCTAACTTGTGATATCATCTACTAGTAGTTCATATACATGTAGTTCTAACCCTGTTTACAATTGACATCTTTGCTCATCTATATTCTATGCTTATACATGCTCAAGCTTGTTCCTTAAATTGAATATCTACTATCTTGAGTTGCTTGCATAACATTGTGATGTAGGGTACATAGATCTACATGATATGTGGGAATTGGAGTATTTATGGATTTTTATGCAGATTTTGCTCCAGTTTCAGTTTTTGGTACAAGACTAGTGCTTTTCATGCAGAAACGACCTTCTGAGAAAGACTCATCGCTTTGCCATGAGCTCCGATGGTTTTTGGTCAAATTCCATCATCTTGAGGGTCAAAATTGTAATTTATTATTTTTCTGCAGCACCTTATCTTGCATTTTTGGGTTGTTCAAGTATATGCTTTAACTTGCTTTTAGAAACAAGAAAGAAACTCCAAGTATATCTAGAAAAATCATCAACAATAACAAGACAATACTTGGAGCCACGAAGCGTTTGTGTTCTCATTGGTCCGAAAAAATCAATATGAAGAAGCTCAAGAACTCTCTTGGTACTCATGACTCCTTTGGATTTGAAGGAGGATTTGGTTTGTTTCCCTTGTGTGCAAGGTTGGCATTCATCTTCCTTATCAAAATCCAATTTAGGAATTCCTCGAACCAAGTCCTTTTTGTTCAATTTCTTCATTTGATGCAAATTCACATGACCCAAATGACGATGCCAAAGAGAAAGATTGTTTTTATCCACAACTAAGCATCTATTTAGTATGGGCTTTAGAGCATCGAGAACAATAACATAAAGATTACCATTTCTAGTTCCCTTGTATATAACATTGTAGGAGAGGGAATCTAGAAGCAAGCATTCTACAGCAGTAAATAACACAAGATAACCATTATCACATAATTGGCTAACACTAATTAAATTGTGATGTAGGCCATCAACAAGCAATACATTTTTAATACATAATTCATTGCCTACATCACCCTCACCTATAACCTTACCCTTCTTGTTGTCCCCGAAGGTTACCGATCCTCCTTTCTTTTTCACAAATTTGTTGAAATGGCTGATTTCTCCAGTCATATGCTTAGAGCAGCCACTATCAACAATCCATTTCTTTTGAACCTGCAAGAAAAGAGGATGTCGGAACCCAACTCAAACTTTGGGGTCCGGGGTTATCTTGGGGACCCATTTCATCTTTGGGTTGGTCCCCTTGGGCTTGTAAGGACAATAGGTAGAATAATGGTCATCACATTTGCAATGAATACAAACCATAGGGTTTTTAGAGTCGGAAGACTCTCCATTGAAAATTGGAGGTTCCACACTCTTCTTCTTACCCTTCTTCTTATTACCTTTGGGAGCAGTCCCATTATATCCTAAACCACTAGTACCAACTTGTTTGGTAGAGTGCTCTAGGACATCATTTAGGGATTTCTTTCCCGAAAGAAACCTTTGCAAAGTAGATCTTAATTTAGCATTATCATCACTAAGGTTTATAACATTAGTAGAAAGATTTTCAAGATCTTCTCTAGCATGCAAAAGGTCGGCCTCAAGACAGAGGGCTTTAGTAAGAAGAGAATCTTTTTCTAGAGTTAAGCTAGCAACTTCATTTCTAGGCAAAACAGGTCTAGACGATAAATCATTAATTTGAGCAAGCAATTTTGCATTTTCAGATTTGAGCACAACTATTTCTCTTTGATAGGCATAGACTTCTGTTCTCCTAGCATCATCAATAAGCTTGAGTTCTACATTTTCAGTTTTAAGAGTGTCAAGCTCATCTAGGCAATTTTGGTTTTCTATCTTAAGATTTTCAATGTTTTTAAGATATACACCATTCTCAATCTCTACTCCATTGTATTGAAGTTCAAGGTCAAGAAATTTCCCTTGCAAGGATTCTATGCTATCAAGATGCAATTTTTCATTTTCATCAAGAATGTCAATTTTTTGCATAAAGATCATCAACTATTTTGCCTAATCTTTTCCTCTTAGATTTACATTTAGCAAAAGATGATTGGCATTCATTAAGCATATCAATGAGAGTTTCCTTAGATAGCTCAAGTAAATTAACATCACTAATCTTGCTTACCTCAAGACTCATTGCTTCGCCATGAGCTCCGATGGTTTTTGGTCAAATTCCATCATCTTGAGGGTCAAAATTGTAATTTATTGTTTTTCTGCAACACCTTATCTTGCATTTTTGGGTTGTTCAAGTATATGCTTTAACTTGCTTTTCTTTCTATGCTTGGACAAGCCCCTATCTGTGCTCTTCTACTCTCCTCATATATATTTTGTGTTATCTCCTTTCTCTTTAACAAGTGATTTTTCTTTTTTTCTTCATAACCCCCACCTTTTTGAAATGACAAAGGGGGAGAAAGGTAATGTCTTCTTTTAAAAAGAGGAAGAAGGCATGTCTTACATGAAGAGGAGAAGAATGTCCATGTAAAGGGGAGAAGGTAAAGGGGAGGAGACATATATGTGTATACATATATGAGTAGAAGACATAGTTTCTATAAATGTTATGAAAGCTAACCATGCAGGAGAAATAGCATCAATTGAGGGGGAGTATGAAAACTCCATGCGCATCAATTGAGGGGGAGCATATGAGATTAGTCCTATTGAAACCCCTAGGTTTCTCCAAAGGTATAAATTTACTTAAATGCTTTCAATACATTTATGGAATGATTTGTCATCTTCAAAAAGGGGGAGAATGTTGACTCAAGGTCAATTAGGTCAATGTTGACTCACGTCTAAATTGACTAAGCCCGTGTTTTAATGATGACTAACCATTCCACATATTGGTGTCTAATGCTTCTACTTGAGTGATTTCAGATTAGGTATAGACACACTCTAATTGCCCTAACTTGCGCATCTCAAATTGGAGAAAAGACAAGTCAAAGTCATACAAGTGCACATTTTTGTAATATGATGTATATCCATTAGAATCATGTTGTAAATCACTTGTAATGATTGTATGACTTGTAATTAAGCTTAGAAAAATATCAGGAACACTTAGATCGAATTTTAGAGCACTTTTAATGCAACTTTGAAAATCAATTACAGGCACTTGTTCGGTCGAGTTTCCCACCCTGAAACTCGACCGATCAACCTTGGTCGATTTTCTAAAGATTGCATCGGTCGAGTTGTGCACTCACAGAACTCGACCGATTGGGTAGTAGGCCAGTTCCAGTTGGAATGGTCGGTCGAGTTTCCTCAGAACAAACTCGACCGATCATTTCAATATCGGGCTGCCTGCTACTTGATCGGTCGAGTTACACATATAGAAACTCGACCGAATGCACTGTATGGAAAAGTGCAGAAAAGTGTTTCTAGCCGTTGTGGAGTTGCAACAAGTGAAAATAGATCCGTTGCAAGCCACAAAACGGCTAGTTTTCATTCACAAGTGTTCCCAAAGGCTAAGAGGCATCCCCAGCTATAAATAGGACCGCTTGGGCTTCATTCCAAGGGTGATCATTCATTGCAAACTCTTTGTGAGGTTCCTATTCTATAGTTGAGTGCTTCCTACAGCCTCCTCTCTCTCTAAGCTTAATCACTTGCTACATCCATTAGAGTGAGTAGGAGATTTGTAAGAGAGCTAGTTCCTATATGTATATCTTGTGAGGCTCTCACTTCCACCACCTCCCCATCTCTCATTTATAATCATGAAGATGATGGTTCCCTCTCTTGTCCAAGAGAGGTGAAGAAGAACAAGGGAAGGAGTCCCTTGGTGAAGATCAAGGCAGAAGACTTGGAGCTAGAGTGGGTAAGCCCTTGGAGAAGGCAAAAGACTCAAGCTCAAGTAGGTAAGACCTTGGTGGAAGCTTCTCTGAGTGAAGGTGAAGTCAAAGGCAGAAGATCCAAGAAGAGTGGGTAATTCCTGCAAGGCCGAAGACTTGTGCAAGAGTGGGTAAGTCCTTGGAGAAGGCCGAAGACTCTTGCAAAGTGGGTAAGTCCTTGGTAAGGTTGAAGACTCTTTGTATTGGATAGGTAAGTTCTTTGTTTGGTCATGCATTGTATGTCTTATGAATGAATATAAGAGTGCAATAGTTTGGAAGTCCTAGAGGTTGACCTCTCTAGGCAAGTGGACTGACACACTTCTAGTTTGAAGTGTGGAACCACTATAAATAGCTTGTCTATTGGTGCATGTTCAATCTCTCTTATCCTTGCTATGCATGATTTAGTTTCACTCAAATTACCTATTTAGCAACCTTATCTTGTAATATAATTTGAAGGTTTAATGAGTTTTGTTTAAGTGTTTTCAGCTCTATTCACCCCCCTCTAGAGCATCTAATCACCCATCTAGGATCCAACATGACCTACATTCAGTCAACCTTCTACTTCCATTTCCTCTTTTTTACATTAAATTCATCTATGGTTGTTTTACATTTAACTCATTATTTCATATTTGTATATATTTAAGTTGTGTTTGATTGCATATTTTCATGATTGCATCTAAAATATGTAATTCTACGAATTAAATTTGAAATTATATGATTATTGTATATTTATATAGATATAATAGTAAAAAAATAATTCAAAACCACATATACTCCTGCCCGCATACCACATATATCTATTTAGTGCCCTCTCCGAATGTACAACGCAATAACTTTTTAAAAGTATGACCTCTATTGAAGAAGAAGAGGCCATAATGAATCAGAAGCAAAAGTAGACCAACAATACTCTTAAATGGCGTGTCCTAGCAGTGACACATCGTGTAAGTAGGGGACGCCCTGTGAGGAGTCACTAACACGTCATATCAGTGAATGGTAATTCAAAGTCAAAGTAGATTGGTTGTGACATATCGTGTCGAGGATGACACACGCCGTGTCACGTGAAACACACCGTGTCTGGACTTAACACGTAATGTTGGAAGTTAGTGCCCTTGGAGCGGCAATAGATGTGGGATGCACTGTGCCTTTGGGATGACACCATATTTTGGTCGGGACACATCGTGTTTCTATATAGCATACTCAGGGTAGAGTCGATCAAAATGACACGCTGTGTCGAGGTTTGACATGCCGTGTCGAGCGACACAGTAGTAGAATTGAAAATGACTAAAACAACACCAGAAGGATGGGGATCATGGTGGATTCCCAAGAGGGTTAAGGATATGTTGGAAATATCCAATCATGTCAACCATATATAGGTAGAGCCCTATAATAGGTGGTCATGAATGACCATAAGGAGATGTTGTACGTCTTTCTGAAAAATCAGTCTTTAAGGCATAAGACCGTTGCAAAAACAACATGCTACACCACTAGATCCTCTTTCTAGAGAAAGGGACTAGATTAGAGGGGGAGGGGACTCTCTATTGAGGTAGAAAGGAGACTGGATAATTTTGGGTTTAGCACTGTTGACCGTCTACGTCATAAAACTAGAGTGATCCTTAACCCAAAGGTCACATGCTTGCTTGGCTTTGACATCAAGAATAGCACAATGGACTCTGGAGCCAAAACAACAAGATGAGAATATTTTCTTCGGGTCTTCATGTAGAGTTCAAACGATGCGGACACAGAGGACAAAAGGCATTAGTAATAGTGGTCATGGTGATGAAGCACGCCAGAGAAGGGAAATGGATAGTAAGGCGCAATCAATGTCAGACAATGATGGCAAAGTAAAAAAAACACGTAGCATGAACAACAAATGAAAAACTACGTCGAAGTGTCAGTTAACATAAGGGGGAACAACCCCCTAGATAGAGAAAAATGAGAAAACAAGGAGACAGTTAACTACGTCTACAATATGATGAATTACACTAGGGATGTTATGGTGGTGACATAGAGAAGGGAGGAGGAAGTAACAGTTGTTTGAGGATAAAAGGAGAGGGATGGTTGTGTTAGGGTCCTTAGGGAATAGAAGGGAGGGGGCATGGAGTGGCTGTGACAGTAAAGGAAGTAGGCATGTATGGCAACTTGGTTGGGGAGGGAAGGAAAAAGGTGTGATGATGAGGCTGGTGGGTTGTAGGGAGAAGAGTGTAGGAGAGGGCCTGGGGCCATGGAGCTTAGTGTTGGGTTTTTGAGGAGGCAGAGAAGCAGCGGAAACAAAAAAATTTCTCCCCAAACTCGGAACAAAAGGAATCGCGTCAACATATATATAATAGGAAAGATGGTTTGTGAATCATACCTTGTCCCGAGGCTTGCTCGGCGACAATACCACACGCCTTGCGCGGTCTTCACCTCCAGTCTTGGACGGTGTCTGTGCAGCTCCTGGTCGCACCGGGACTGAAAGACTCCTCCTCCTACCGGACTGTCGGATGACAGTTGTCCTCCTGAGCGGCAGTGACCTCCCGCCTCTGAAGTAGTCCACACGGACCACCCGGAACTCCACTCTCCTTGTCCCACAAGGAAGTGGAAGGAGTCGCACCCTCCTATTGACGTACTAGTCGCCAACACACTCTCCTGCTGTCAATTGCAACTGCAGTTGTCCTTCCCTTGCTGCACCTCCCTTTACGGGAGGCACTTGCTCGGGCTCTCTCTCGGTTACCAAAACAAGAGAGAACGACAACTTTGCAGAGCAATCAACTTGCACTGAGTTGTTCTCTGAGAAGCCCCCAATACCCCTATATATAGGCGGGTCATGGGACAGGGTTCTCTGTGCCCGGCAATACGGGACTAAAGAAGGAGTAGAAGGGTTCGAGAATTTTCCACAAAAAGCAACTGGTTCGCAACTTGAAATGATTGGTTCACAACTGAACCGATCGGTTCGGCCATTGAGCCGATCGGCTGGACCTGAGCCGATCGTTTGGAGCACTCCAACCGATCGGTTGGTGCCCTGAACCGATCGGTTCATAGTCCTAATCCGGCTCAAAAAGACTTTCCTTGTTTCGTTCCCAATTGGTATCGAATACCAATGTTATTCCCAATCGAATTGGGCAATTTGAAACCAAAGGAAAATTCTTGCCGACATGACTTTTCCCAACTGGTCGGTTGCACCAGTTGAGTCGATTGGTTCAACCCTTGAACCGGTCATTTCAACCTGGACATGAGCCGATCGGCCTGGACACTCCAGCCGACCGGTTCAGCAACCTCAGCCGACCGGTTCATCACATGAACCGATCGGTTGGGAGCACAGGTTGGGCAAAATCAGTCAATTGTGATTTCAATCAATCCGATACTCCAATCAATGCGTCCAACACCTTGAACCATACGATATTGAGCCATCGACTGATTGAGTGTTTAATTGAACTACTAAACTCCTTTAGTAATCAATCTAAACATTGCTTTGTGGACAAAACTCCTCTTCCAGGTTAAATCCTATGTGTGTGACCCTGCAGGTCCATTTCACATTGGCAGTGAAAGTCCATAACACTTATGACTTCACAAGCAAAGAGCGGTGCCTAGTCACACATCAGTGCTACCCAAGTGAAAGTAGAAAGTTGGAGAACAACTTTCATCCTACAAACCGTGAATGGTGTTACAGTGAATGTATAATTCCTTTTTCACTGATATCCAGAATGAACTCGAGGCATGGAATAGTCATCCTGTCAATGTTCATTCATTTCCTTGATCTCAGAGTAGACCGAGTGAGATGTGTATGACATCAATATCACATATTGATTCACACGTGCATGCGCATGCCTTTCTCAATCCTACTCATCAAGTGGCCAAGGATATCAAACTCCCTTAGGAGGGACAAATCCCATATCTATCACTCACCCCTCAAAAGCCCCATGTGTCAAAGCCACCCAATCATCACCTTTATAACAACCCATGTTTCAGGACTGCGTTTGATGATGTCAAAGTGTACCCAACGACATGTGTTGAGTGCAGTGATTTCAGGTCTAAGAATCACACTCACCACCATCACTGTGAGAGCTGAGTGTGACTACCATGCCATGGTTCCATGTGTCACTCTCACGGTGGGTCTGTCCGGTACCTTGTTCTCTAACAAGTACCTATGTGCTTGGTTTGATATCACCATATCATGACTAATGAGATTCTGTCATCAACCAACACACAATCTAGTCTTTAGTGTTATTGATGTCTATGGTTATTTCCACAATAACAACCGACTAGGGACTATACAAGAATGTATACTCTTAACATCCGTATGATCTCATCATTTAGGTCCTTAACCTAAAAGCATACGTCATTGAGTAAAACAAACTTTAGACATCTATCATGTTACACCATCATCTCAGAAACAGTTTAAACATATAGATTGGAAATTGCCTTTATTATTATTCAAATCATTTACAAAGTATCCCATTACAATCATCATATGACTTGCTCTATGGGCATACATACCAACAGACTCCCACTTGCACTTAGAGCCAGTCACCAAGGAAACACAGTCCTTGTGACCTAGCATGACCATCATGCTTCTGCTGAGAAAGGGCCTTAGTCAGTGGATCAGCTATGTTGTCTTCAGTTGATACTTTGCAAATCTTCACATCTCCTCGCTGTACAATCTCTCGTATGAGATGGAAGCGCGCAGTATGTGCTTGGACCACTGATGTGATCTGGGCTCCTTAGCTTGTGCAATAGCTCCATTATTGTCACAATAAAGCTCAATTGCATCACAGCTACTGGGAACTACACCAAGTTCAGAAATGAACTTCCTGATCCACACAACCTCCTTTGCTGCATGTGAAGTAGCAATATACTCGGCCTCTGTAGTAGAATCGGCAACTGTTTCTTGCTTGGAACTCTTCCAGCTCACAACTCCATTATTAAGGCAAAACACAAATCCTGACTGCGATCTGTAATCATCTTTATCAGTTTGGAAGCTTGCATCGGTGTAACCCTTTACAACCAGCTCTTCCTCACCGCCGTACACAAGAAACTGATCCTTAGTCCTTCGCAAGTACTTGAGGATGTTCTTCACGGCTGTCCAGTGAGCATCCCCGGGATCTGACTGGTACCTGCTTGTCATGCTGAGAGCATACGAGACATCTAGGCGTGTACACAACATAGCGTACATGATGGATCCAATGGCTGATGCATATGGGATCCCATTCATACACTCCCTCTCTTCACAAGATTGGGGACATTGAGCTCTAGAGACGGTAACTCCATGCAGCATAGGGACGTTGCCTCTCTTTGAGTTCTCCATGCTGAACCGCTTCAACACCTTGTCAATGTACGTGCTCTGACTTAGTCCGAGAAGCCTTCTAGATCTATCTATATAGATCTTAATTCCTAGAATGTAGGATGCTTCTCCTAAGTCCTTCATTGAGAAAGTTTTCCCAAGCCAAGTCTTTACCTTCTCTAAGGCTAAGACATCATTCCCCATCAAAAGTATGTCATCCACATGCAATATGAGAAATGTGGTCGAGCTCCCACTAACCTTCTTGTACACACAAGGTTCATCTTCATTTTGAATAAAGCCAAACACTTTGACTTCTTCATCAAATCGAAGATTCCAACTCCGAGATGCTTGCTTCAATCCATAGATTGACCTTTGCAGTTTACAGACTTTATTGGCATTCTTTGGATCTACAAAACCTTCAGGCTGCGTCATGTACACATCCTCATGAATATTCCCGTTAAGGAATGCAGTTTTAACATCCATCTGCCAAATCTCATAGTCATAATAAGCTGCAATAGCAAGCATGATCCTGATGGACTTAATCATGGCAACTGGAGAAAAGGTTTCGTCATAGTCAACACCTTGAATTTTTCGAAAACCCTTTGCAACCAATATACCTTTATAAGTTTGCACATTGCCATCCATGTCGGTCTTTTTCTTGAAGACCCACTTGCACCCTATGGGTTTTACCCCTTCAGGTGGTTCCACCAAAGTCCATACTTTGTTGGAGTACATGTATTCCATCTCAGATCTCATGGCTTCTAGCCATTTCTCAGAATCTGGTCCCTCCATAGCCTCTACGTAGGTAGTTGGATCATCATCTATGATCAACTCTCCACCTTCCTGAGTTACAAGGTATCCAAACCTCTCAGGTTCAAGGCGGGTCCTACTAGATCTACGAGGTCCTTGTGTTACCTGAGGAGACTGAGATTCCACAACACCTTGTGAATCTCCATTTTCCTCTGGTACATCTACCGGTTCAATGTTTTCTTGTTGGGCTTGAACCTCTTCAATCTCTACTTTCCTCCCACTATTTCCTTTGGAAATAAATTCCTTTTCTAGGAACACAACTGTCCTGGCAACAAACACTTTGTTGTCAGTAGGGTGGTATAAATAGTATCCCCTCGTTTCCTTGGGGTATCCAACAAAATAACATTTATCGGATTTGGGTCCAAGCTTATCAGGAAACATTTTCCTAACGTAAGCCTCACAACCCCAAATCTTCAGAAAAGACAAATCAGGACGCTTCCCAGTCCATATCTCATAAGGTGTCTTTTGAACCGATTTAGATGGCACACGGTTAAGAGTAAACGCGGCGGTTTCAAGAGCATGACCCTAGAAGGAAATCGGAAGATTAGCAAAACTCATCATTGATCGCACCATATATAACAATGTGCGATTCCTTCTTTCAGACACACCATTATGCTGTGGTGTTCCAGGCGGAGTCCATTGTGATATAATACCACGGGCTCGCAGAAGGTCCTCAAACTCCTGGCTCAAGTATTCTCCACCTCGATCGGAACGAAGTGCCTTAATACTTTTACCAAGCTGGTTCTGTACTTCATTCATGAAATCCTTGAACCTTTCAAGGGTTTCTGACTTATGTTTCATCAGGTACACATAGCCATACCTACTGAAATCATCAGTAAAGGTAATGAAGTACTGATACCCATTTCTGGCATTAGTTCTAAAAGGCCCACATACATCAATATGTATGAGTCCTAATAGATCACTAGCTCTCTCACCTTTACCTGAAAAGGGAGTCTTGGTCATCTTGCCCAACAAACAAGATTCACATGTCTCTATTGATTCATAATCAAAAGAGTCTAGATAACCATCTTTATGGAGTCTAGAAATGCGCTTCTCATTTATGTGCCCTAGACGACAATGCCAGAGATATGTTTCGTTTGAGTCGTTGAGTTTTTGCTTTTTGGTGTTTACGTTGTAAACACTTGTCTCCAAGTCTATCAAATATAGACCATAAGACATAGGGGCACTGCCATAAAAGATCCCATCTTTAGAAATGGAACATTTTCCATTTTTAATAAGAAATTCAAATCCATCTTTGTCCAAACAAGAGACGGAAATGATATTCCTATTTATGACAGGTACATAATAGCAGTTCTTCAACTCTATTATTAGCCCACTAGGTAGAGTTAACTCATAGGTTCCTACGGCACTGGCGGAAACTCTTGCCCCATTAGCAACACATAGTTCAACCTCGCCTTTCCCCAAAGGCCTACTTCTCTTAAGATCCTTCACATTTGAACAAATGTGAGATCCGCATCCGGTATCAAGTACCCATGACGAAGAAGTAGTAAAGTTAATCTCTATCACGTATACACCAGAAGTAGAGATCTCTATCTCCGACTTCTTCTTCCATTGTCCCTTCCATCCTCTCCATGTAGAAGAAATTGGTTTGGCGAGAGAACACTTCTCTCCCTTACCTATTTTCTTCTTCACCAACGCATTAAGCGTACATAGAGTGGATTTTAAGGCTCCTGGTATATCTGGATTGTGCAGAACACTTCTCACAGTCCTCAACCAGTTATGGAATTTATTCTCAATTAATTTGCCCATTTTAAAAGATGATTCTTTTGCCATTCTACAAGAGAAAAGTTGCATTTGTCAAAACCCTTTTGATTTGATTTGAATAAAATTTGACGATAGTTAATTAGGCCTTTAATTAATTACCGCTCCCACTATTTTGACTCAAATTGATAGCCCTCACCATCAATTTGGAAGATTGCAGCGTACAATCTTCTAGTGGGTCAAGATCCTGAAATCCTCTGAGCCATGGACCAGCTTGGGCTGTCACCCACAACTCAGATCTTCCAGGTAGGCAACTCTTGCCAATTGCATCATATGCAACTCTTGAAAGATGTCATATGCAACTCCTTGCAATGATCATCTCCATGCCTCAAGGTGCTAGATCCTATCTAGGTCACCTTGTTAAGTCCAACCCAAATCCAACACGATGAACATGCACCCTGCTTGGGCAGACCCACATATTCATCCTTCACGCTTCCACGAGATAGACGGTGCACCACGCTTGGGCGTGCCCACACTTGGTCAATCAAGCTTTTCACGTGTGTCGCATTTGGAAGGCATCTAAAACTTAATATTTAATGAGGGATTTTGTTTTATATACATATATATATCCAATCACCACAATATATAGTACGCATCATATACATGCTATATCCCACAGAAAACATGCATAAATGATAAAAAGCAATGATTATGGCCATCCTATTTGTGATTCCTCGAGCCAAGGGGAATCACGGTCATCTAGGTCTACATCACATGCAACCTGTACAAGATGAAATCTGTGCCTGCCTTTCTGGGTTTGATCAGCTCATCTCCATGACTGATCGGCTCGCCATCAGGTAGGTTGTTCGGGTGCCACAAGCCGATCGACTGGCGCCTCCAGCCGATCGGTTCACCGGTCATCGTGCATCTCCTCAGGTCGCCACCTGCTCATCTTGTTCCTCGAACCGGCCGTCTGGATCACCAACTGATCGGTTCACTCCTTGAATCGATCGTCTTCAGGTTGTCCGCCGTTCTTTGACATAACAAGAAATAAAATATATCCTATTTACAATTGAATTGAGAAACCCCGAGTTACATTCGGGGGGAGCAAAGGTAGAAAAAGAATTCTCGAATTATTTCGAGTTACATCAGGAATATGAGAAAGGGAATCGGTGCGCAGATCGAGATGCAAGCAACCATACAAACAACCATACACAGATATAGGGGTTTATAGGCCATAATCATGCTACACATCCACCACAAAACTCGTTTAAGGGCGACGCGTATCGAGTGCATTAATATTACATATCATATATGTATATTAGGGATTTGTGGATTGGACATGTATAAAGCCGATATTATTCGCATCGCATGCAATAAATAAAGGCGACAAACCAAAATCGATCATATCGATAATCCTAAAATATAGAGCGGTTGACGTGGCTCTGATACCACTTTTGGGTTTTTGAGGAGGCAGAGAAGCAGTGGAAACAAAAAAATTTCTCCCCAAACCCGGAACAAAAGGAATCGTGTCAACATCTATATAATAGGAAAGATGGTTTGTGAATCATACCTTGTCCCGAGGCTTGCTCAGCGACAATACCACGCGCCTTGCGTGGTCTTCACCTCCGGTCTTGGACGGTGTCTGTGCAGCTCCTAGTCGCACCGGGACTGAAAGACTCCTCCTCCTACCGGACTGTCGGATGACAGTTGTCCTCCTGAGCGGCAGTGACCTCCCGCCTCTGAAGTAGTCCACACAGACCACCCGGAACTCCACTCTCCTTGTCCCACAAGGAAGTGGAAGGAGTCGCACCCTCCTGTTGACGTACTAGTCGCCAACACACTCTCCTGCTGTCAATTGCAACTGCAGTTGTCCTTCCCTTGCTCCACCTCCCTTTGCGGGAGGCACTTGCTCGGGCTCTCTCTCGGTTACCAAAACAAGAGAGAATGACAACTTTGCAGAGCAATAAACTTGCACTGAGTTGTTCTCTGAGAAGCCCCCAATACCCCTATATATAGGCGGGTCATGGGACAGGGTTCTCTGTGCCCGGCAATACGGGACTAAAGAAGGAGTAGAAGGGTTCGAGAATTTTCCACAAAAAGCAACCGGTTCGCAACTTGAAATGATCGGTTCACAATTGAACCGATCGGTTCGGCCATTGAGCCGATCGGTTGGACCTGAGCCGATCGTTTGGAGCACTCCAACCGATCGGTTGGTGCCCTGAACCGATCGGTTCATAGTCCTAATCCGGCTCAAAAAGACTTTCCTTGTTTCGTTCCCAATTGGTATCGAATACCAATGTTATTCCCAATCGAATTGGGAAATTTGAAACCAAAGAAAAATTCTTGCCGACATGACTTTTCCCAACTAGTCGGTTGCACCAGTTGAGCCGATCGGTTCAACCCTTGAACCGGTCGTTTCAACCTGGGCATGAGCCGATCGGCCTGGACACTCCAGCCGACCGGTTCAGCAACCTCAGCCGACCGGTTCATCACATGAACCGATCGGTTGGGAGCACAGGTTGGGCAAAATCAGTCAATTGCGATTTCAATCAATCCGATACTCCAATCAATGCGTCCAACACCTTGAACCATACGATATTGAGCCATCGACTGATTGAGTGTTTAATTGAACTACTAAACTCCTTTAGTAATCAATCTAAACATTGCTTTGTGGACAAAACTCCTCTTCCAGGTTAAATCCTATGTGTGTGACCCTACAGGTCCATTTCACGTTGGCAGTGAAAGTCCATAACACTTATGACTTCACAAGCAAAGAGCGGTGCCTAGTCACACATCAGTGCTACCCAAGTGAAAGTAGAAAGTTGGAGAACAACTTTCATCCTACAAACCGTGAATGGTGTTACAGTGAATGTATAATTCCTTTGTCACTGATATCCAGAATGAACTCGAGGCATGGAACAATCATCCTGTCAATGTTCATTCATTTCCTTGATCTCAGAGTAGACCGAGTGAGATGTGTATGACATCAATATCACATATTGATTCACACGTGCATGCACATGCCTTTCTCAATCCTACTCATCAAGTGGCCAAGGATATCAAACTCCCTTAGGAGGGACAAATCCCATATCTATCACTCACACCTCAAAAGCCCCATGTGTCAAAGCCACCCAATCATCACCTTTATAACAACCCATGTTTCAGGACTGCGTTTGATGATGTCAAAGTGTACCCAACGACATGTGTTGAGTGCAGTGATTTCAGGTCTAAGAATCACACTCACCACCATCACTGTGAGAGATGACTGTGACTACCATGCCATGGTTCCATGTGTCACTCTCACGGTGGGTCTGGCCGGTACCTTGTTCTCTAACAAGTACCTATGTGCTTGGTTTGATATCACCATATCATGACTAATGAGATTCTGTCATCAACCAACACACAATCTAGTCTTTAGTGTTATTGATGTCTATGGTTATTTCCACAATAACAACTGACTAGGGACTATACAAGAATGTATACTCTTAACATCCGTATGATCTCATCGTTTAGGTCCTTAACCTAAAAGCATACGTCATTGAGTAAAACAAACTTTAGACATCTATCATGTTACACCATCATCTCAGAAACAGTTTAAACATATAGATTGGAAATTGCCTTTATTATTATTCAAATCATTTACAAAGTATCCCATTACAATCATCATATGACTTGCTCTATGGGCATACATACCAACAGTTAGTAGGGCCAGGAGGGGCTCGAGTTGTGGGCGGAAGTTAGGGATCATGGTTAGAGGAAGCACAACAGGAGAAACAAGGAAAAGAGAAGGGGTTAGCAATAAGAGTGGGAGAAGGATGCGTTGGTGGGAGCAACATGGATGAGAGGAGGGGGCAGTGGTAGTAGGGGATGGGGATGCGGTAGTTGGGGATGGATCATTGGTGGCATCGGGCAGAGCAATGACTACATTAGGAGCCTGAGGGGGGGGCAATGTCACATAAAGATCCCAAAATCCAACTCGCAGAGGGAAGCATGATACATACCACTCTAAAACTATGTTAGGAGAGAAAATGTTGATTAATTAGATGATTAAAAATGATTTCATGGCCTCTCATAATATAAGAGGTGAGAGAGCTTGTAACAAACTAGTTTTTCTCTTTCCTCTGACTATGCACATCTTGACTCTTTACTTGATTTCAATGAATGACCTTACTCATCATCAATTATATACTTTGGAATGACATGTTGCTCAATTGATGAGTGCTGATGACTAAATTACAATTTTGAAATTGATTGTATAATGTTGAGTGTCTTAATACACATTGATGAAGTTTTGAATTTTTGAAACTATCAAACATGCTGATATTGATCTAAATCCTTTCCTATTATATAGAGATTTAAATTTGTGATCCAATGGTAAAAATTTCACTTAAATCGAAGTTACATTTTGAAAGTTATGCTTTTTGGAAGTCTTAGCAATGAAAACCCAACTTTTGCCTTGGTTTTTCCACCCTTGCGATACACGTGCACCCCTCTCGGCCAATGGGGAGCCAAGGATCTGAGGTCGTGGATCCCTCTCTCCCTTACACTTGGCTAGTGGGCAGTGGGCAAAATGCAACATAGCCCTTCGATCCAACCTGGTCAAAGCTGACCCTGATCCAATGGCCGATGCTCTCTCCTCCCTTCCCCATGCCGCTACCCTACACACCCCCTTCCATCAAATTGACTCTTCTATGCTCTTTGCCAACTCAATTGGTTAATTTCCCCTCTTTCCATCCTCTCCCAAGCCCTAGCTTGCCCTCTACCTCTTCTTCTTCTTTATCCAGCTCCAGCGCCGCCTTCGGTAGGCTGCGTTTGAGCGTTTCCTCTCCACGGTGTTTCAGGAAAATCTGGAGGTAGAGGCAAGTCTGAATGAACTTCTCTGAATTGAGCAGTGAGGTTTTGACCTGTATCGAACCTCCTTTATTTGGTTTCGAGCCTCGCCGGCAAGCTGCTCCGCCTAGCGCCGCCGCGCGAGCTCGAGCAGTCGGACTCGACCCCCCGACCGCGGGCCTACTAGGGGGGTGCACAATGGTAGTTGGCGACTTGGGAACTCTAGCAACCGCCATGCGGAGTAGGGAGTTTTGTCCTGGGGCCACCCATGGCTGGGGCAAGTAGGGCGATCTGCGTGGTCCAACCAGCCAATCTAGTAGCCTCACCTTGTCACTTCCAAGTTCCAAGAGTATAATCTCTCCTTGCAATTTTACGCTTAATCTTGTAAAATCCTATTAAATCAGTCGTATTTCCAAATTGGACATTATATATGAATTTTGATGTACTCAACGAGATCTCTTCAATGAACCTTGTTTCAGAAGCTAATTCCACTTGTATCTCCTGTAATGTTGAAAATGGCATCAAATGCATCTCTTTTACATGATTAATGATGTTAAATGTTAAACCATGATCATATATGACCCCACTTGATCTTTGATGAATGCAATCAATAACATATGTTTTTTTGTGCTTTTTTAATCAAAATGGATCATGTTTGGCCCTTTTTATGAACCTAAGCTATGAAATGGATCGTGAAATATGCATCATATAGACTTTAATGCCAATGATCACTAATTTGACACACAAGTTGATTATATGAACTCAAAGTCATCATGTTTGCTCTAGCTCAGTAATGTTTGATGCATGCTTGATCTAAGAAACTATTTTTCCTATACTTGAACTCTCTTGCAACCTGATGATATGAAAAGTGTCATTAAATGTCATATTTATGGACTTATCTTGTTGGATCCTTAATATATGTGCAAAATGGATCAATAATAACCAAAATCTATATTGACCCTCAGTATCAATAACTTTATGCATTATGACTCAAAGTATCATGTGAAACACTCTTATGCACCAATTGGGACCAAGTGACCTAGACATGACATAAAATGTGACCTAATTTGCATGATGCTAAATCGAGATCTTATTCAAATCTCACCCTAATGGTCATCCATGCTATTTGATATATTAAAATCAGTAACTTGTATCTTTATGACACAAAATTAAGCTTTAACTCATGTATACTCTAATGATGACTACTTTGCATGAAAATGACTCAATATGACTTAGATGAGTGATAGTATAAATCATTAATCTTATTCAAATCTTATGATTTATCCATTAACATTCATGAAAACCTAATTTGAAATTCCTAATCTTGCTAGGATGTTTCATCCTAAGTCAAAGTGATATATGATGTAATATGTAGCTCCACAATGAATATTGCATGAACATTGAAGATGTACAAATCAATCTTTGAGAAATGTGGAACTTAGATTAGGTGAAACATCCACCCTTGATGTTGTGTTTAAGATGACCTAAGTCTTGTGATGTTAATCATATCACACTTGCTTGTAATGTCAAGATCTCTTTGATGGACTCTTTTCAAAGATATAATCATGTTGTACAATGTTAGTTTGCTCGTATCAAGGTACGCTTTATCCTCCTAAGGGCCAGATTAGTGGTATTGAAATTGCATTATGTATGTAATATAAATGTTTGGCTTAATATACTTGTTTGAACTACATGTTCCCTGTGACTATTATGCTTTGGTGTTGATTACATAAGTTGAACCAAATTTGAAAACATAATGATATATGTCCATTATACAACCTTGTGCACCTGTCTATATTCTCGGGGTAAGGACACATGAATGGAGTGTCCTACTTGAGTTGTCAAGACAGGGCATGCCATGTTGATATAAGGGTTAACTCTTGGCAATGAGCTTGAGGTCCCTTACGAATAGGGTTAACTCTTGACATTTAGTATTGTAGTCCCTCATGTTAAAACATGGTAGCTAATCTTTACCACCCCCACAGACCCCTTCCTTTGAGAAGCTGGTCAAAGACCTTATGATATTGTTGGTATAATGAAAATGAACTTAAAATATGCTTTCATGTTAATAAGAAAGTCTTTAATGTTATTTCTTCATTCTTGTTATTACTTTATGCTTTTGCTAAGCAATATATGTTCTCTTAAACTTGCAGTTTTATATGTTTGCACAACATCGTCATCACAGTTGTGATGATGTGTACCCATTTTATGATTCTAGGTAACATGTACACTATGAATCTCTAATGATGATGAATTCTTCTGCACTTACGATAATCTGCTTGTACGCTGATGATATATCATGACATGCCAATGGAATTTGCATGATTTGATATATAGGACCTAAGATCTTATCAGGGATTAGTTTAAGATTCTTTTATGCTTTCTTGCCTCGTACCTTAGTTGTTGTTTTTGGTTTTATTCATGCATATGTTATGTGATTTATCCGACGAACGGACGCTCATGCCGTCTCGCCTTTGACTTTCTAGTCATTAAGAGTGAGGATTTGGGTAACAAATGGTTCCGTGACATAGGTTATAAAAAGAAAAATAATAGACATGTGAGGGAAGCATTAACACAAAAATGAGATATAATATAAACATACATAGATCTTAACATTATGTTAGGTCAAGATCAAGGTTCATACTCCGTATGAGATTTAACAACATTTCCACTTATTATAAATTCATTATAGGGTGATTTTCAAGCAAGCCCTTCATATGTATAAGTTTGTTACAGAATAAAATCAGTTTTCTTTTGTGAAGTTAGCAATATTCAACGTTGGATGATGTCTTTTTCATATTGATGCATAAACATGACAAGTCCACATGACATACAATTTATGAATTGGATATCTAGCTTTCTATAGGACCCATACTTATGTATATGCTATGAAAATTTTGTTCTATATGATTCTCTGTCCCCTCTCTTATATTATAACCTAATTAAATGTAATTGTGATTTTTGCGGTCACTACAAACCTTTTTGTGCATACACTGAGAGGGTCGTAAAGTATTCGCCATCGGGCTTACCACTAATTGCAACCTTGATGACCATCACCACCAATAGCGGGAAAAACTTTGGAAAAACACTGAGGCCATCATCAAATATCTATTTTGTAAGTTTCAGAAGATATCTTGTATGTTTTTGTTTTAGTAACATGCAAGGTATGAAGTTTCATCAAAAATTTATATTTTAGCATCTTCTATGAAACCTTGCTACTGTGTCGTTATGTCAAATTTCGTGAACTTTTGCCCAATTTTTGAAATTTCTAGTAAACAAGTATGTTTCCTTACCTCCCAGATGAAGGACTCCCCCATCTTTCCCCATATATGATTTTATTGCATAAAGCGATGCATTTAGGTATAGAGATGCCACATATACAATTTCATGGATTAATTTTTTCATTTCAGCGTTGGAACAACACAATTGCATTTATTGAAATATCTCTCAAAATTTAGATAAGTTTCCATTTCCATGTTGTTGAGACAACATTGAAATTTGATACTTCATTCCTTGGTTACTTGTTAGCATGGTTCAAGCCTTTGACCTCGTATCGACTTTGTCATGTGTGGAAGTGGAAGTTTCAAAGAATTTTGGAAGCAAACTTCAAAAAACTTTGATTGTGTTTTTTGAACAAAATGATTTAAAAATTCCATTAGATTTTTTTAATTATGCTATAACTCTTACTTCCATATATTAATTTAATACCTTGTCAATTGATTCTGAGTAGCTTTATCAAGATCATAAGCAAATTGCGCAAAAGCTTTGAACTCTACAAATTGATCTTGTTCCAATTGGAATTTACCAGCTGCCTGTTTCATGGCTTTAATTACAAAACATATTTCACGACTCTCTAGCACTATGTAGGTTGAGTATACAATGCAACCAATGATGCATACTTGCAAATGTTCCATATTAGTATATACACTTTACTACTTTTCTATACTTAGTGTATTTTTCTTTATGCTTTTTCTCTTTATCTATTATGTACTCTTTATCCCACATGGGTTATCTCTATACCATGTGTACTCTCTTGTCTTATAAAAGAGAGCCCCCTGTACTCTATCTAATCATCCAATAATAAGAAATCTCGTTGCTGAATTCTAGATGGTATCAGAGTGGGCCGATCCACCTTAAACTTGATCCCTCTCTCACCCCAACCCTAGTCGCCATCTTCTCCACCAACCCTAGCCGCCGTCAACCCCCCCTTCTTTTTTTTCCTCCGCCGCTATAGTACTGCCGCCGCTATAGTACCGCTGCTACAGTACCTCCGTCCACCCCTCTAATCTCTCCACCAACCTCCTATCTCCTAGCTACACCCACTTTTGTGGCCTAATCTATCACAAGCCCCTCCGTCTAGCTCCATTTCTATTTCTGAAATCTCCGGACAGCCCCGAAGTTTTCCAATTCTGGCACATTGACGGCATAAACGAAGTTTCTCTCTTTTTCTGCCTGCGTCTCATGGTGGAGTGACTGATCCTCCATGTTGCAGTAGGTTTTTTTATCTCTATCTACTGCCCTACGTGGGTTTTCTAAGATCCATGCGTGGATCTTCTATCTGCTACTACTAGTCCATGCGTTGGACTTCTGCTGCTTTCTACTGCTGCTCTCTGTGCCCGTGCTTCTGCCCCTTCCAATGGTGACACCTGACCTTACGCACAACTTGTGTGTCACTACTGTGAAGTTGGATAACTCCAACTATCACCTCTTGGCGGCTTCCTTCGAGCTATATGTTAAAGCACAAGGGCGCTATTCTCATCTGACTACTAAAGGACCGACGGTCCCCACTACTGATGTTGATGAAAAGACTAAGCATGCCTACAATCTTTGGTCCAAGGAGGACTACGACATTATGACATGGATGGTCAATAGCGTCGAGCCCAAGATCAACCAGTCACTTCTTCCCCTCCAGACTGCAAAGGAAATGTGGGAGCAACTCTCTCATGTATACTCTCATCAGCAAAATCCTAAGAAGGTTTTTGAGATCTTCAAGCAACTTGCCAAACAAGAATTTTCTGCCACTGATTCTATTGAGGACTACACCACCTGCTGTGCTCTCTGGGATGAATTTTAGGTGTATCATCTGCTTTCTGCCGACATCACTGAAGTTCAGCGTCAACGAAACAGACTTATTCTTGTTCAGTTCCTCGCTGGTTTGCCATCTTTGTTCGCTGGAGTTATGGATCAGATCCTATCCAGTGATCCTCTGCCTACCCTTTGGGATGTTCTTAAAAGGGTTCATCATCTGCCATCAGTTTCGTAGCACCTTTTTGATACTTATGATGGAGCAGCCCTCGCTGTTTGCACTGGAGATTCCTTCCGTGGCCGTGGTCGTGGTCGGGGCCATGGATGCAGTCATTCTACTGCACCTGGACGTGGCTCATACTCTGGCGCTGACTCTATTGAGCCTCGTTATTGCACTTTCTGCAAGCAGACAAACCATAATGAAGATCGTTGCTAGATCAAGCATGGTAAGCCAACTTGGGCGAATCAGGTCACGACAGATCAGACTGAGACTGCTACTACCTCTGCTCCGCCCTCTGCTGATTGGATACAGTCTGAATTCGAAAAGCTGCTCCAGGATCATCTTGCGTCCTCTACTAAAGTTTGCACTAATGGTAGCACCGCCCTCCTGACACAGTCTGGTAAAAACTCATGGGTGATTGATTCTGGTGCGACATCTCATATTTCTGGAAATCCTATTTTATTTTCTAAACTGCACAATACTTTTATTATGCCTCATGTTACTCTGGATGATATCTCTAAGACACCTGTTATTGGAATTGGTGATATCTGTACTACTAGTTTCCTGTCTCTGCGGTCTACACTTTATGTTCCTAAGTTTCCTATTAATCTGCTATCTGTAAATAGAACTATGAACAACCTTCGTTGCTCAATTACATTTGACCCAGATGGTGTTATTTTTCAGTATCTATGCACGAGGATGATGATTGGTTCAGGCCATGAGGGACCAGACGGACTATACTACCTGGACGTTCTGAAGACCACAACATACTTGACATCTTCTGTGACAAGCATCCAATGGCACTATCACTTAGGACATCCTTCTGCAACAAAGCAGAAACAATTATTACCTGATGTATTAGACTCTGTTTTTCATTGTGAGACTTGCCAATTGGGCAAACATACCCGAGCATCTATTTCAAAAAAATCATGTATTAGTTCTAAACATCCATTTGACATTATTCATGCTGATGTTTGGGGACCCTGTTCAGTGCCGAGTACTTCTGGATTTAGATATTTCTCGAGTTTTATTGATGATTTTTCTAGAACCACCTGGTTGTTTTTGCTTAAAGACAGGTCTACCATTCTTGACAGTATCATAGCTTTCTTTTCCGAGATTTGGACCCATTTTGCTAAACCCATTAAATTTTTTTGCACAGATAATGCCTTAGAATTTGTGCAAGCCTCTGTCAGCAACTTTTGTTGAAAACAAGGCACCATACACCAAACTTCCTGTGCTTACACACCACAACAAAATGGAGTCACTGAACGCAAAAATTGCCATCTTCTTGAAGTTGCCCGCACTTTACTTTTTCATTATCATGTTCCCCAGTATTTTTGGCCTGAGGCTATCTCTACTGCTTGTTACCTAATTAATCGAATGCCCTCTTCTGTTCTTGGGAATCAAGTTCCATATCAGATTTTGTTTCTGGATGCGCCCCTTTTTATTGTGCCTCCTCGTATCTTTGGGAGCACCTGCTTTGTCAAAAACCTTCATCCCGGTCTCACCAAACTTGATCCCAGAGCGACTAAGTGTGTCTTCCTAGGGTACTCGTGCACTCAGAAAGGGTACCTTTGCTATGATCCTGTGTCAAAGAAATGATTTGTATCTGCTGATGTTGTTTTCTTTGAGCACATGCCCTTTTACTCTTCTGTTGGGTCGACTCTTACATCGAATTTATTACTGGACACACCTTTACCTGTCACGGATGATACCGCTGATATTACTGATATTGCTGATACTACTTCTCCTACTAAAAAGCCACCTCTAAAAGTATATCAAAGAAGACATAAGACAACAACTCCCTCTATGGCCCCTCCAACGTCTTCATCCTCCGTGCCAAATCAAACACCACCGCAGGTATTCTCTGATCTTGATGTTCCTATCAGCTTGAGGAAAGGAACTAGAACTTGCACTAAGCATCATATTGGAAATTTCTGTACTACTGATCATATGGGGACTAATTTTGCTAACTTTACTGCTGCTCTTTCTACTATATCTATTCCTAAAAATGCTTCTCAGGCTCTTCAACATCATGCTTGGCGTCAAGCTATGGAAGCTGAAATGCAGGCTCTTACTGAACACAACACATGGCAACTAGTTGATCCTCCTACAGATTGTTCCCCCGTTGGTTGTCGCTTGGTGTTTACTGTCAAATATCAATCAGATGGCACGGTTGAACAGCTAAAGGTGAGACTCGTTGCTAAAAGCTATACACAAACTTATGGGATCGATTATTTTGAGACTTTCTCTCCTGTGGCTCGGCTGAACTCTGTATGGATTCTTATTTCTGTTGCTATTAATTCTGATTGGCCCTTGTATCAACTTGATGTGAAGAATGCTTTTCTGTCTTGGGATCTATATGAGGAGGTCTACATGGAACAACCCCCGAGATTTGTGCTTCAGGGGGAGTCCTCTAAAGTCTATAGGCTGAGGAAGGCGATTTATGGTTTAACACAGAGTCCCCGTGCTTGGTTTGATAAACTGAGTACTATTCTTCAAAAATTCTCTTTTAGACGCTCCCAGTTAGATCATTCTATTTTTGTCAAAAATACTACTACTGGCATTGTTATCCTTATTGTATATGTTGATGATATCATTCTCTTAGGGAGTGATCCTGCAGGCATTTAGGCTACCAAGTGCTATCTGGAGAAACACTTTGTTACCAAAGATCTTGGCTCTCTACGGTATTTTCTTGGGATTAAAGTTTCTTGGTCCTCTTCTGGTCTTTGTTTGTCTCAACGCAAATATGTTCTAGATTTGCTTTCTGAAACTGGACTTCTAGGTGCTAAGCCTGCTAGCAAACCTCTGGATCCAAATACTGACTGGGATGATGAGAACTCTCCTGCCTATCCTGACCATCATCAGTAATGATGCATGGTTAGTAAGCTTATTTATCTGATCGTCACACGAGCTGATATTACTTCTGTTGTCGGGCTTGTTAGTAGATACCTGGATAAACCCTGACAATGTCACTGGGATGCTGTTTGCCACATTCTTAAATATTTGAAGAGCTCTCCTAGGAAAGGCCTGCTATATAAGAAACATGGTCACTGTAAACTCCTTGGTTATTCTGATTCTGACTATGCTGGGAGAAAGCTCGACCGACGCTCCACTTCTGGCTACTGTACATTTGTGGGAGGAAACCTTGTTACTTGGCGAAGCGGGAAACAGACTGTGGTTGCTCGCTCAAGTGCTGAAGCTGAATATCGCACCATGGCACATACTACTTGTGAGCTTTTCTGGATTCGAAGCCTAGTGAAGGATTTTGGTATTTTTGACTCCTCTCCTATTCCGATGTATTGTGATAACAAAACTGCTATGTTTATCTCCAGTAATCCCACTTTTCATGAGCGGACTAAACACATTGAGGTGAACTGCCATTTTGTTCGCGAAGCTATATTATCTGGGCAGATATCCACTCCCTACATTCATACTTCTAATCAAGTGGCTGACATCTTCACAAAGATTCTTACAAAGATGAGATTTGCTACTATGACATACAAGCTGGGCATGATTGACATCTATGCTCCAGCTTGAGGGGGAGTATTAGTATATACACTTTACTGCTTTTCTATACTTAGTGTATTTTGCTTTATGATTTTTTTCTTTTTCTATTGTGTACTCTTTATCCCACATGGGTTATCTCTATACCATGTGTACTCTCTTGTCTTATAAAAGAGAGCCGCCTGTACTCTATTTAATCATCCAATAATAAGAAATCTTGTTGCCGACTTCTAGATTCCCAATAGTCAAATTTGCAATATAAATATACAAATTCTTATACATTTCAGCATACATTTTCCATGCAATATCCTTCATACTTCCATAGATTTGATATGAAAAATATAAATAACAATTCAACAATATGAAGTGCATACCTGATAAATGTTGTGACAGAGTTAGGGTTTTTAGAAAGCTCAGGGTTGCACAATGTGTGCACCCTGATATATATAATACTGAGAGAATTACAGAGAGGTCCATATATAAAAGAAAAATAACAAAACAAATAACAGGCTATGTAAAATAGGAAATATATATCGTAACACTCCCCCTCAAGTTGGAGCATAGATGTCAATCATACCCAACTTGTCCTTCAGTGTGCAGAACTGTTTCTTGGCCAGCAGCTTGGTGAAGATATCAGCAACTTGATCTTCTGATCTCGTGAATGGAGTGCATATTTTGCCAGCAAGAATAGATTCTCTGATGAAGTGATAGTCAACTTCAATGTGTTTGGTGCGCTCATGATAGACAGGATTATTTGCAATGAAGATGGAAACTCTGTTATCACAGTGCATAGGAATGGCCAAAGAAGACTCAATCCCAAACTCTTTCAGAAGAGAACACACCCAAAGTAACTCACAGGCAGTATGGGCCATTGCCATATACTCAACTTTAGCACTGGATCTGGCAACAACATTTTGTTTCTTGCTCCTCCAGGTAACAAGATTTCCTCCTACAAACATACATTAACCTGAGGTAGATTTTCTATCAACTTTGCTGCCTGCATAATCAGAATCAGAATACCCTTCAGGAACAAAGTGTCCATTCTTTTTATAATGAAGCCCCTTGCCAAGAAACTTTTTTAAGTATCTCAGAATGTGACATACATCTCAGTGACACTGTCGTGTTTGTCAAGGTACCTGCAAAGAAGACCCACTGCAGTAGCAATATCAGGACGAGTAACAGTCAAACAAATCAATTTACCAATCAACCTCCTGAATTTTTTATGATCAGCAAACACAGAAGAGGAATCATCATCCCAATTCACATTGGGGTCTAGAGGAGTATCCGTAGGTCTTGCTCCAAGCATACCAGTCTCCTGTAGAATATCAAGAACATACTTTCTCTGAGAAAGCACTAGGGCATTAGAGTTTCTAGAGACCTCTATGCCAAGAAAATACCGAAGTCTACCCAAATCTTTTGTAGCAAAGTGCTTGCCCAAATGATCTTTGGTAGCTTGAATACCAAGAGAGTCGCTACCAGAAATAATAATGTCATCAACATATACAATCAGAACAGTAATGCCTGCTGAAGTCTTTTTTGTAAACACTGAGTGGTCAACCTGTGACCTCAGAAAACCAAAATCCACCATGATCCTGCTCATCTTATCGAACCAGGCACGAGGACTCTGCTTGAGCCCATAGATAGACTTCTTAAGCCTACATATTTTGTGAGACTCCCCCTGAGAAACAAACCCAGGAGGTTGCTCCATATACACCTCTTCCTGAAAGTCACCATATAGAAAAGCATTTTTCACATCAAGCTACAGAAGAGGCCAGTTCAGATTCACAACAACAGATAGGAGAATCCTGACAGAGTTAAGGCGAGCAACAAGAGAAAAAGTCTCAAAATAATCAATGCCATATGTCTGAGTATAGCCCTTTGCAACTAACCTTGCTTTCAACCTCTCAACCGTACCATCAGGTTGATATTTTACCACATATACCCACCTGCAGCCCACAGTCTTACACTGAGGAGGTGGATCCACCAGCTCCCAAGTGTCTCTGTCAGTAAGAGCAATCATTTCTTCTGTCATAGCAGATGTCCAGGCAGTACTTTTCAATGCATCCTGAACATTCTTAGGTACGGCCATAGCAGATAAAGCATATACAAAATTGCTAGATTGAGTATTCAAATGAGTAGTAGATACAAACTTAGTAATGCCATGAGAAGTGCAGGTTCGAGTACCCTTTCTGAGTACAATAGGTATGTCAAGGTCAGAATGTACCTCAGGTGCAGCAGAACCTTCTGGAGGAGAAGATTGGTTGTATGGGGGGGTACTTGTGTAGAAGGTGCTCTATTCCTGCACTGATAAACAATAAGAGGAGGATCTTGATTTTCAGTGTTCACAGTGTCAGTAATGTGAGGCACACAGTCAGAAATAACAGGCAAAGGAGGAGAAAAAATGTCTGTCTGCAAACTGTCTCCTGCTGAAGAATAATATGGTGTATCTTCAAAAAAGACAACATCACTACTAGTAAACCATTTCCTCGTACTGGGATTATAACACCTGTAACCCTTTTGAGTTCTAGAATAGCCCAGAAAAATGCATTAGCTCAAGGAGACAACTTATCAGAGGTGGATCCAAGTAATCTAACAAAGTAGGTACACCCAAGAATTCTAGGAGGCACAACAAACAAAGAAGTCTCATGTTGCAGACCCTGTATAGGAATCTTATTTTCAATAACAGACGATGGAATTCTATTAATCAGAAAACACACAGTCAAAATAGCCTGAGGCCAATAGGAGCAGGGCACATGAGAATGCATCATGATAGTCCTGGTAACTTCTAATACGTGTCTATTTTTCCGCTCAGCGACACCATTTTGTTGTGGGGTATAGCCACATGAAGTCTGGTGTAGCGTACCAACAGATTTACAGAAAACCACCACTTCTTGCTTAACAAATTCTAAATCATTATCGGTGCGGAAAACTTTAACAGGCAAACCAAATTGCATTTTTATTTCAGCAAAAAAAATACTTGATAGTAGACAGCACTTCAGACCTACTTTATAATAGAAACAACCAAGTAGTCCTAGAAAAGTCATCAATAAATAGAATGAAATACTTGTAACCAGACAAACTCAGTACATGGCATGGACCCCATACATCAGAGTGGACTAAATCAAAAATGTTTTTACTGCTCACAGTACTACGTCTAGGATACCCAATACGAGTTTGTTTTCCCAGCTGACAGGATTCACACTAAAAATTACAACTGCCAATATCAGAAACTAAATGACGCAACTTCTCTGACGATGGATGTCCCAGCCGGTAGTGCCACTATAGTGCAAAAACAGAAGCCGATAAAGTAGATACCACAACAACTTTCTCTGATCGCAGTAACTGGTCCAAGTAATATTTTTGATCAACACCTTCATACCTCCCACCAATCTTCATCCTCGTGCGAAGGTCCTAAAAAACACATGAACCAGGAACAAATGTCAGGCTACATTTTAAACTTCTTAAAATTTTGCTGACGGATAATAAGTTCAGAGGAAATCTAGGCACATATAAGGCAGACTTGAGCCAAAACTGAGAAACAATGTCGCCGACTCCAAAAACCGAAGACTTTGAGCCATCAAAAAGCATAATAGATGAGTTACGGGCATGTTTAGATAGAGTTTTAAATAGATATCTATTGCCAGATATATGTGCAGAGGCACTAGAATCTATCACCCATTTTGTATTACTAGAAGTAGAATGTCAGAAGGAACTTAGGAATGTAGTATCATAACCAGAGTATGCAACATGTGCTCCACTAGTAGCAACACAGACGAAGAGCCAGCACGCTCAAGAAGGAGGCGTTCCACCTCAGCACGAATGTAGTCTGCGATCTCTCCCACAGTCTCTGGCTCAGGCGTCGGAGTAACACCCTCAGAAGCAGTAGAAGATGAATCTGCCGTAGCATTGACCCAAGCTGGTTTACCATACTTTTCCCAACACTTTTCTTCAATATGGTTAGACCGGCCACAAAAGGGACACACATGTTGTTCTTGTTGAGGATGCACAGCAGCAGAAGATGGGGCAGCCAAAGAGGCTCCTTATCCAGCAACAGATCCACGCCCCCATCCTGTACCAAGGGGTGGACGACCATCCGTGTAACGACCACAACCACGACCACGGCCACACCCGACCCAAGCAGCTAGGGCAGTCGAATCTCCAACCTTAGTATGAGGAGGCGGTGTCGAAGAAGAAAGGTGCTAGAGACGCTGGTAGGCACCCTGTAGAGTAGGGAGTGGATCACTCGCCAAGATCTGATCCACAACACCAGTATAGGACTCTGGCAATCCACTCAGAAACTGTATCAGTTGTAGTTCCGCCCGCTATTTTTGCATAGTCGCCATATCAGTAGACAACGGGTGATAAGTCTCCAACTCACCCCACAGGCCAATGAAGGTGGAGAAGTAATCTGAGATGTCAGATCCCGTGAATTGGAGTTGCCCCAGTTGCTTGGTTATGTCGAAGACCTTCTTGGGATTCTGGCTGTGAGAGTAGGTACCGACGAGCTGATCCCACATCTGCTTCACTGTAGGTAGCCGGAGTAAAGTGACACTCATCTTCTCAACTACATTGTTGAGAATCCATGTCATCACAGTCGAGTCCTCATGGACCCAATCATCAAAAGCTTGGACGGCCTTGGCATCCGCATGCTCTGTAGGATGAGGCGGACCAGTGCAAATCAGATGAGAGTACTTCCCTTGTGATTTGGCATATATCACAACAGAGCACACCCAAAGCTGGTAATTGCACCCGTCAAGTTAACAGTGGTAACTTGACGGTGCGAGTCTCACCAGAGGTCATCCCTAGAAGACACCATGAGAATAGGAAGGAAGGCAGGCACAGGCAGGCAGGTACAAGTAGGAGATGGATGATGCCGTCAAACAGGCAGAAGCAGGCACAAAGTTACCACAGACCTCTCACATACGAACTACGTCGAAGCGTAGCAAGAAACTCAGAGGCCGAAGCCTACACGGGAAGGAAGGCACCGACAAACACGAACTAAAAGTTGTCCCTCATACGAACAACTCGCTGATCTCCCCCCAAAGACGAAGCTAGTCCAGATCTACAGGCAGCTCAGTGGTCCCGTAGAAGACGGCCACCCGACAGTGCACCTACTGTGCAAAAAACGACCAAAAAATTGGTGATGTTGCTCAAGCACTAGCGGCACACCAAGCCAGGAGGCTAGACGGAACCACGAGTGGTGGGCAGCCCCTACGTGGGCGGTGGCAGCCAGCTGTGCGGCCGATGGGTTACAACCGGTGGCAGCTTGCTACTGCCGGCGGTCTGCTGCTGCGTGCGGCGGGTGGGTGGGGGGGCGGCGAAGAGGGAAGAAGAGAGAGAGAAGGGAGGGAGGGAGAGACGGCTAGGTTTCAACCTGCTCTGGTACCATGTGATAGAGTCAGGGTTTTCAGAAGGCTCAGGGTTGCACAATATGTGCACCTTCATATATATAATACTCAGAGAATTACAGAGAGGTCCATATATAAAAGAGAAATAACAAAACAAATAATAGGTTATGTAAAATAGGAAATATATATCATAACAAATGTCTTGAATAAAAAGTTGAATGCCTTCCAAAATCACAACTTGAATGTTGAGCAGTCCTTTGGGTCTATCTAAGTAGTGACGTCAACATCTGGTTATTGATTCTTGTTACATTATATATTTCTTGTTTTAGATAGCCTGTTATTTGTTTTGTTATTTCTCTTTTATATATGGACATCTATGTAATTCTTTCAGTATTATATATATGAGGGTGCACACATTATGCAACCCTGAGCTTTCTTTAAACCCTGACTGTGTCACATGGTACCAGAGCAGGTTGAAACCTAGCCATCTCTCCCTCCCTCCCTCCACCCTCTCTCTCCTTCCTCTCGTACCCCCCACAGGCCCTCCCTCCCGCCGCCCCGTACACGCGTGTGCGGCGCAGCAGCAGCCGCCGGCAGGGCCGCCCGCCGCTCGTGCTTCCATCTAACTTCCTGGCTTGGTGTGCCGCTAGTGCTTGAGAAACATCACTAATTTTTTGGTCGTTGTTTGCACAGCAGGTGCACTGCTGGGTGGCCGTCTTCTACGGGACCACTGAGCCGCCTGTAGATCTAGACTAGCTTCATCTTTGGGGGGAGATCGGCGAGTTGTTCGTCTGAGGGACAACTTTCAGTTCGTGTTCGTCGGTACCTGCCTTCCCGTGTAGGCTTCGGCCTCCGGGTTTCCTGCTACGCTTCGACGTAGTTCGTATGTGAGAGGTCCGTGGTAATTTTGTGCATGCTTCTGCCTGTCTGACGACATAGTCCATCTCCTGCTTGTACCAGCCTACCTGTGCCTGCCTTCCTGCCTGTCCTCATGGCGTCTTCTAGAGATGACCTCTGGCGAGACTCGCGCCGTCAAGTTACCACTGTTAAACTTGACGGACACAATTACCAGCTTTGGGTGTGCTCCTTTGTGATATATGCCAAATCACAAGGGACGTACTCTCATCTGATTCACACTGGTCCGCCTCAGCCTGCAGAGCATGCAGATGCTAAGGACGTCCAAGCTTTTGATGATTGGGTCCGTGAGGACTTGACTGTGATGACATTGATTCTCAACAGTGCAGTTGAGAAGATCAGTGTCACTTTACTTCGGCTACCTACAGCAAAGAAGATGTGGGATCAGCTCACCAGTACCTACTCTCACAGTCAGAATTCTGAGAAGGTCTTCGACATAACCAAGAAATTGGGGCGACTCCAATTCATGGGATCTGACATCTTAGACTACTTCTCCACCTTCACTGGCCTGTGGGGTGAGTTGGAGACTTATCACACATTGTCTACTGATCTGGCGACTATGGAGAAATAGCAGGTGGAACTACAGCTGATACAGTTTCTGAGTGGCTTCCCAGAGTCCTATACTGGTGTTGTGGATCAGATATTGGCGAGTGATCCGCTCCCTACTCTGCAGGGTGCCTACCAGCATCTCTAGTGCCTTTCTTCTTCGACACCACCTCCTCATACTAAGACTGGAGATTCGACTGCCCTGGCTGCTTGGGCTGGGTGTGGCCGTGGTCGTGGCCATGGCCATGGCCGTTCCACTGATGGCCGTCCTCCCCTGGGTATAGGACGGGGACGTGGACCTATTGCTGGACGAGGAGCCCCTTCGGCTGCCCCATCTTCTGCTGCTGCGCGTCCTCAACAAGGATAGTGCGTGTGTACCTTCTGTGGCTGGTCTAATCATATTGAAGAAAAGTGCTGGAAAAAGTATGGTAAACCGTCTTGGGCCAATGCTGCTGCAAATTCATCGTCTACTGCTTCTGAGGGTGTTACTCCGACGCCTGAGCCAGAAACTGCAGGAGCGACCATAGACTACATTCGTACTGAGCTGGAACACCTCCTTCTTGAGTGTGCTGGCTCTTCGACTGCTGCTTCTACTAGTGGAGCACATGCTGCATACTCTGGTTATGATACTACATTCCTGAGTTCCTCCCCACCTTCGAATTCTGGTAATACTAAATGGGTGATAGATTCTGGTGGCTCTGCACATATATCTAGCAATAGATATCTGTTTAACACTCTATCTAAACATGCCTGTAACTCTTCTGTTATGCTTGCTGATGGCTCAAAGTCTTTGGTCTTTGGAGTCGGTGATATTGTTTCTCAGTCTTGGCTCAAGTCTACCTTATATGTGCCTAGATTTCCTTTGAACTTATTATCCATCAACAAAATTTTATGAAGTTTGAACTATAGCCTGACATTTGTTCCTGGTTCATGTGTTTTTTAGGACCTTCATACAAGGACGAAGATTGGTGGGGGTTATGAAGGTACTGATGGACTATATTACTTGGACCAGCTACCGGGATCAGAGAAAGTTGTTGTGGTATCTGCTTTATCGTCTTCTGTTTCTGCACTGCAGTGGCACTACAAGCTGGGACGTCCATCGTCAGAGAAGCTACATCATTTAGTTTCAGATATTGGTAGTTGTAGTTTTTAGTGTGAATTGTGTCAGCTGGGAAAACAAACTCGTACTGTGTATCCTAGATGTAGTACTGTGAGCAGTAAAAACATTTTTGATTTAGTTCACTCTGAGGTATGGGGTCCATGCCATGTACCGAGTTTGTCTGGTTACAAGTATTTCATTCTATTTATTGATGACTTTTCTAGAACTACTTGGTTGTGTCTATTAAAAAGTAGGTCTGAAGTGTTGTCTACTATCAAGCACTTTTTTGCTGAAATAAAAATGAAGTTTGGTTTGCCTGTTAAAGTTTTCCGCACCGATAATGCTTTACAATTTGTTAAGCAAGAAGTGGCGGTTTTTTGTAAATCTGTTGGTACGCTCCACCAGACTTCATGTGCCTATACTCCACAACAAAATGGTGTCGCTGAGTGGAAAAATAGACACTTATTAGAAGTCACCAGGACTATCATGATGCATTCCCATGTGCCCCGCTCTTATTGGCCTGAGGCTATTCTGACTGCGTGTTTTCTGATTAATAGGATGCCATCGTCTGTTATTGGAAATAAGATTCCTAAATAGGTTCTACAACCTGAAACTTCTTTGTTTTTTGTGCCTCCTAGAATTTTTTGGTGTACCTATTTTGTCAGATTACTTGGACCCACTTCTATTAAGTTATCTCCTCGAGCTGCTAAATGTATTTTTCTAGGCTATTCTTGAACTCAAAAGGGTTACCAGTGTTATAATCCCAGTACCAGGAAATGGTTTACTAGTAGTGATGTTGTCTTTTTTGAAGATACACTGTATTATTCTTCAGCAGGAGATAGTTTGCAGACAGACATTCTTGCCTCTCCTTTGCCTGCTATTTCTGACTATGTGCCTGACATTACTAACACTGTGACTGCTGAAAATAAAGATCCTCCACTTATTGTTTATCAGTGGAGGAATAGAACACCTTCTACACAAGTACCCCCCCAAGACAACCAATCTTCTCCTCCAGAAGGTTCTGCTGCACCTGAGGTACACTCTGACCTTGACATACCTATTGCACTCAGAAAGGGTACTCATTCCTGCACTTCTCATAGCATTGTTCAGTTTGTATCTAGTGCTCATCTGAATACTCAATCTAGCAATTTTGTATATGCTTTATCTATTTTGGTTGTACCTAAGAATGTTCAGGATGCATTGAAAAGTACTGCTTGGACATCTGCTATGAAAGAAGAAATGATTTCTCTTACTGACAGAGACACTTGGGAGATGGTGGATCCACCTCCTCAGTGTAAGCCTGTGGGCTGCAGGTGGGTTTATGCCGTAAAATATCAACCCGATGGTACGGTTGATAGGTTGAAAGCACGGTTAGTTGCAAAGGGTTATACTCAGACATATGGCATTGATTTCTTTGAGACTTTTTCTCTTGTTGCTCGCCTTAACTCTGTCAAGATTCTCCTATCTATTGCTGTGAATCTGAATTGGCCTTTTCTGTAGCTTGATGTGAAAAATGCTTTTCTGTATGGTGACTTGCAGGGAGAGGTGTAAATGGAGCAACCTCCTGGGTTTGTTGCTCAGGGGGCGTCTCACAAAGTATGTAGGCTTAAGAAGTCTATCTATGGGCTTAAGCAGAGTCCTCATGCCTGGTTTGATAAGTTGAGCAGGATCATGATTGATTTTGGTTTTCTGAGGTCACAAGTTGACCACTCTGTGTTCACAGGTTGACCACTCTGTGTTCACAAAAAAGACTTCAGCAGGTATTACTGTTCTGATTGTATATGTTGATTGAAAAACCACTAGAGGGGGAGTGAATAGGGTTTTATGGATATTTTATAATAATTTATCTCAAACAAGCAACCACAAAAAGATTGGACAAGGGGACAAGGATTTAGAGTGGTTCCAACCTTAGAAAATACTAAGGCAGTCAATCCACTACCCGGTTGCTTACCCAACCGGGATTTTGAAAGTATTTTGTTTTATTACCTCGCAAGGATGTTACATAAAATTATAGTACTTTCATCAAACCCTTTAGACAGCCTTCACCTAGAAGTAGTCTCACCAACCTCGAAGCAACATTCCTTGAAGTAACCTCAAGCTCCCCCTTAAAGTAGCCTTCCTCTTGAAGTAGCTTCCAGTTGAGACAACCTTCTTGAAGTAGTCCAAAATCCACCTTCTCCACCGAGAAGAACCTTCTCCAATCCACAACCTCCAACCCTAGGAGTAGCAAGGAGAATACAAACAATATAAAGGAACAAGAAGGAAGAATAGAAATTACAATAACGTTGTAGCACAAAGCTTGATTTCCTATATCAAGCAATTTGATCTCCTAACCAATGTATATAGAAGTGTTGGTGTAGTGGATAGGAGATGCTAGCCTATAGGACACGAATTTAGAGCAATGGGAATGAATAGCCAATATTGGAGTTGCTCAATTGCTCACAAGAATGAATAGCCAATTGCAAGTATATGCTGAAGTGTTGCACAAGTGTACTTTAGGTGTCCTATGGCTTGTCCTATTTATAGGAATGACCTATGGATTCTTAAGGACGTTTAGAAACTTTCTAGGGGGTTCTTAGTGCTTACCTAGCCGTTAGGTAACCATTAGTTTCTTTAACAATGACTAGTTAATTAACTCTGAAAAGTGCGGACAAAACTCATCTCGGTCGAAGAATTGTCGACCGAGAGTCCTTCTCGGTCGAGGACTTGTCGACCGAGGGACTGTTTGGGGCAAGTGTATATAACGTTCTACTCCAACTCCCAACTACCTTGTCTGCTGTGTCTAACGGCTACCTGGGACTTTCTCAGTCGAAGAGTTTGTCGACCGAGTGTGTCTCGGTCAAGAATTTTGTCGAACGAGATTAACCCTGTTTCAATGTTTTTAAACCAAGTAATAAGTGTGTGTATGAGTGTGCAGATGTGAAACTATTTTAGGGGATGACCTATCTAAGTGTTGTGCTTGGCTAGGGAAGATCAAACACTTGATTTACATGATGTCTAAGTACTTGTACATTATATATTTGTACAAGTTTTTACATTTGATTACATTCATGACTTAAAGCAATTTTAGCATATAGATCTTCTAAGTATTTTGTCATCCACCTAATTCCTGCAACACTCAAGTAGCATGTTAGATCCACAAGAATGAAATGTTTGTCATCATCGAAACAAAGGGATTATAAGAATGTCCAATTTAGCCAACAATCTCCCCCTTTTTGAAGATGACGAACATTTCCTAAATATAAAATATAGAAATATAAATCATATGAGTTTCATACCTGAAGTTTACCTTGTGTAGCCATTCTTGTTTTGCAAGTGGGTGCTGGCCGAGATATTATGAAACTCATTTTATTTTATGTTTTTGATTTTATATTATTTCTCCCCCTTTGTCATTTCAAAAAGATATCCAAGATAAACATTTAGTATGACTTTTTATTTCTCCCCCTTAATTTTATGCTATGCTCCCCCTTAAAGAGATATTAAAAGCAAGAGATTAATGCAAAACTACAATTTATTTCTCAATCATTTGCAAAGGATGCTAAGCCTTGAAATGATATGAGTTCCTTTTAAGTTCATGGCATATGTGTATTGATTTCTCATCCATTTTACAAGGGATTTTAAGCCCTAAAAGTGAAAGGAGAATCCTTTAAGCTTATAGTAGAATGTATCTCTAATCAAATACATGGGATGTTAAGCCCTAATTTGTTTAGAGAATTCCATTGAGAACAATATATATGTCATATTCATGAATGTTGTAGATTTCTTTGTTTTCATAACAAAAATAACTTTTAAGGATACTAAGGTCATAACAAGCTTCAAATGATGTTTACAAAGTTTTGTAAGCTTCTTAATCTTATAATCAAGATAGTTTGTGTGAGCTCCCCCTTAATCTTATAGTCAAGATAATTTAAGGATTCTAAGGTCACAATTAATATTAGATCATAATAAGTTGACCTTTTATGAGAGTTATGCACTAAAATTATGTTTTCAATATGATAAACACAATTTGAATTAAGATACTAAGATTAAGTCAGTAAAATGATGTACAAATAAGAATTTTGTCAAGCTTATTTTAGGTCGACCTTGACTTCGATCATAGCGCCCCTTGGTCAAACTTGATTTCAACCAAGAGGCAATTTCTGTAGATTTCACTTATGTGTGAAGTATAATTTCTGCAGATTTTCAATTTAAAATGCAAATGTGCCATGAAGTTTTACTGTTTATGTGAAATGGGATCTCCATATGAGCTGAATCATAATGATAAAAAACAATATCCATTTATGGTTTGTATATATGGACCACAAATTATTTTATACAAACCAATGAAACATAATGATCATGGAGCAATGATTATGATAGCATATCCACAATACAATGATCAAGATAGAAGCATGTAATTTCATGAAATACAATGATTATGACCATTTAAATTTTAATACACATGGTTCATACATAGATAGACCAAGAAATATTTAGGATAAACCATGAGGACTATGATAAAATAGTAACTTCCTTGATTAAACTAATCATTGTTCATATTTTCAGTTTTAAACCAAAATAATCTCATTCAGGGTCATAAGTTTTTTATTTTAAGACAAACCATGTAACTGGACATGCTTAATAAACTTTTTCAATCAATGAATAAGGCTTGTTCAAAACCAGTCTTCATATAACACTTATGCAATATGTTTAAGGATTTCATATTCATAATGTTATACCTTAATTCATGATGCAAAAAGATCAATATGTCTTGTTTCAAAGATGGTCTCTAAGATTTATTATTTGCATATTAAATCAATCATTAATAACAAATTGATAGCAAACTAGATTAAATGAAAATAGGTTCAGCAGAACTTGATTCGGTCGAACTGGTTGTCGACCAAATTTATCTCGGTCGACATTTTTCTCGACCGAGAATGCTTCTATTTGTACATGTTTTATCAGATTTATTACAAACTTGAAAATAGTAACATGCTCGGTCGACTATTTCTCGACCGACAATGTTCTCGGTCGAATAGTTTCTCGATCGAGAATGTTTCTGTACTATTTCAGAGTTGTTTTCAGTAATTATTTCCAAGTAAAACAAGAATATGAAAGTTAAAGCTCGATTGTGTTCAGATATGACATTTGTAAATCAAGAATTAGTTTAGGTCAAATCTCAACAAGTCAAATTTAAACCTCTATGTTTTAGGAACCCAAGCTAGATCATCATTCCTTTTCTTGTATGGGAATGAAAAAGAGTAATGTCCAAGACGCAAGCAATAATGACAACTAATAGAGTCAATCTCATTTCTCTTTCTAGGGGTTGAGTTGTTCTTGGGTATATACATGGATTGATTCTCTATCACTTGTGTCCTTCTCCAACTAGGTTTTTGATAAGATTTTCCCTTAGTCTTATAACCTAGTCCTCTCCTTCCAATTTGACGATAAGAATCATTTAAGATATTATCAAGAATATTATTATTACTCAAGCTACGCACTTTTTGTTGTAACTTCATAATCTCATCCATTTTCTTCTTGATATCTAATTTTGCTTGATCTAGATTAAATAATAAAGAATCTCTTTCTTTCACAATTATATCATAATCTAGTTGTGTACACAAAATAGATTGTCTTTGAAGATCATTTACTTGAGTTTGCAAGTTTCACTTTTCTAGGGAAAGAAGATTGCAATTTGCTTCTACAGATTTAAGCTTAATATCATAATCTTCAATACCCTTTTTGAGATCTTCATTTTTAGATGTGTGAGCAAGAAGTTTAGCATGTAACTCTTTATTTGATTTCTTAAATTTCTTCTTGCACTCAATATATTTATCATGTGTTTCTTGAAGACTAACAATTAGATCTTCTTTTGGTAGATCAAAAATACTTACCTCTTCTTCTTCTTCTTCATTTGTTGTAGCAATAAGACATTCTACTTCTTCTTTTCCATCATCTCTATCATCACTTGAATTATCCCATGCAACTTTATATGCTTTTTCTTTCTTTTTTGTGAGATGATTTCTTCCCTTTCTTGAGTTTCAGACAATCACCTTTCATGTGTCCCTTTTTACCACATTCAAAGCACCTGGAAGAAGAAATACTAGAAGTTTTGTTAGTTTCAAAACTTTTATACTTCTTACCTTTTACAGTGAGAGTTTCTTCTTCACTATCATCTTCACTGATGTCATGATTGATCTTGGTTGATGCTTTGAATGCAATGTCCTTCTTTCTCCCTTGCTGAAGTTCACGTTCTCGTCTTTCTTCTTCCTCCAAGGTTGCCTCATGTGCTTCGAGGTTTCCAATGAGTTGCTCCATCCTTAGTCCGGTGAGGTCATTTTCTTCTTCAATGGCAATCACTTTGGGCTTGTACTTGGGGGGGAGAGATATAAGAATCTTTGAAACTTGGTCTTCCTCACTAATCACTTTTCCTAAAGCATTCAAACCATTCACAACAGAAGAAAATTTTGCATACATTTCATTAATAGATTCATTTTGATTCATACGAAATTGTTCAAATTTCTGTTTAAGCATTCCGATTTTATAATTCTTAACTTGAACAGTTCCTTCATATGTTATATAAAGTCTATGCCATATTTCATAAGCCGTTTCACAATTTGATATTCAATTAAACTCACCAACCGAAATTGAAAAATAAAGTATACTTGCAACTTTTGCATTCATTTGGGCAGACTTTACCGTGTCAGCATCCCAAATTGCATACTCCATTTGAGGAAGTTCATATGGAGTTGATACCATTCTCCATAAGTCCCAGCTACTTCCTTGGAAGTAAAATTACATCCTCCTCTTTCAGTAGGTGTAGTTAGTGCCATCAAAAGCTGGAGGTCTAGCCATGAGTGTTCCTTCCAAGTTGAGGTTGTTGAGTACCCCGTCACCCATTCTTCAAGACTTTGTTAGAGTTCCTTGAAGCCCTACTCTGGTACCAATTGAAAAACCACTAGAGGGGGGTGAATAGGGTTTTATGGATATTTTATAATAATTTAACTCAAACAAGCAACCAAAAAAAGATTGGACAAGGGGACAAGGATTTAGAGTGGTTCCAACCTTAGCAAATACTAAGGCAGTCAATCCACTACCCAGTTGCTTACCCAACTAGGATTTTGAAAGTATTTAATTTTATTACCTCACAAGGATGTTACATAAAATTACAATACTTTCACAAAACCCTTCGGACAGCCTTCACCTAGAAGTAGTCTCACCAACCTCGAACCAGCCTTCCTCGAAGTAACCTCAAGCTCCCCCTTGAAGTAGCCTTCCTCTTGAAGTAGCTTCCTGTTGATACATCCTTCTTGAAGTAGTCCAAAGTCCACCTTCTCCACCGAGAAGAACCTTCTCCAATCCACAGCCTCCAACCCTAGGAGTAGCAAGGAGAATACAAACAATATAAAGGAACAAGAAGGAAGAATAGAAATTACAATACCGTTGTAGCACAAGGCTTGATTTCCTATATCAAGCGTTTTGATATCCTAACCAATGTATATAGAAGTGTTGGTGTAGTGGATAGGAGATGCTATCCTATAGGACACGAATTTAGAGCAACGGGAATGAATAGCCAATATTGGAGTTGCTCAATTGCTCACAATAATGAATAGCCAATTGCAAGTATATGCTCAAGTGTTGCACAAGTGTACTTTAGGTGTCCTATGGCTTGTCCTATTTATAGGAATGGCCTATGGATGCTTAAGGACATTCTAGACACTTTCTAGGGGGTTCTTAGTGCTTAACTAGCCGTGAGGTAACCATTAGTTTCTTTAACAACGGCTAGTTAATTAACTCTGAAAAGTGCAGACAGAACTCATCTCGGTCGAAGAATTGTCGACCGAGAGTTCTTCTCGGCCGAGGACTTGTCGACCGAGGGACTATCTGGGGCAAGTGTATATAAAGTTCTACTTCAACTCCCAACTACCTTGTCTGCTGTGTCTAATGGCTACCTGGGTCTTTCTCGGTCGAAGCGTTTGTTGACCGAGAGTGTCTCGATCGAGAATTTTGTCGACTGAGATTAACCCTATTTCAATGTTTTTAAACCAAGTAATAAGTGTGTGTATGAGTGTGCAGATGTGAAACTATTTTAGGGGATGACCTATCTAAGTGTTGTGATTGGCTAGGGAAGATCAAACGCTTGATTTACATGATGTCTAAGTACTTGTACATTATATATTTGTACAAGTTTTTACATTTGATTACATTCATGACTTAAAGCAATTTTAGCATATAGATCTTCCAAGTATTTTTTCATCCACCTAATTCCTGTAACACTCAGTAGCACGTTAGATCCACAAGAATGAAATGTTTGTCATCATCGAAACAAAGGGATTATAAGAACGTCCAATTTAGCCAACATTGATGACATTATTATTTCTGGTAGCGACTCTCTTGGTATTCAGGCTACCAAAGATCATCTGGGCAAGCACTTTGCTACAAAAGATTTGGGCAGACTTCGGTATTTTCTTGGCTTAGAGGTCTCTAGAAACTCTAATGCCCTGGTGCTTTCTCAGAGAAAGTATGTTCTTGATATTCTGTAGGAGACTAGAATGCTTGGAGTAAGACCTACGAATACTCCTCTTGATCCCAATGTGAATTGGGATGATGATTCCTCTTATGTGTTTGCTGATCATAAAAAATTCAGGAGGTTGATTGGTAAATTGATTTATTTGACTGTTATTCATCCTGATATTGCTATTGCAGTGGGTCTTCTTAGCAGGTACCTTGACAAACCCAAACAGTGTCACTGGGATGTTGTATGTCATGTTTTGAGATACTTAAAAAAGTCACCTAGCAAGGGACTTCATTATAAAAAGAATGGGCACTGTGTTCTTGAAGGGTATTCTGATTATGATTATGCAAGCAGCAAAGTTGATAGAAAATCTACCTCTGGTTACTGTTCATTTGTAGGAGGCAATCTTATTACCTGGAGGAGCAAGAAACAAAATGTCATTGCCTGATCTAGTGCGGAAGCTTAGTACAGGGCCATGGCCCATACTGTGAGTTATTGTGAGTGCGTTCTCTTCTGAAAGAGTTTGGGATTGAGTCTTCTTCGGCCATTCCTATGCACTGTGATAACAAAGTTGCCATCTTCATTACTAATAATCCTATCTATCATGAGCGCACCAAACACATTGAAGTTGACTGTCACTTCATCAAAGAATCTATTCTTGCTGGCAAGATATGCACTCCATGCACGAGATCAGAAGATCAAGTTGCTGATATCTTCACAAAGCTGCTGGAGAAGAAATAGTTCTGCACACTGATGGACAAGTTGGGCATGATTGACATCTATGATGCAACTTGAGGGGGAGTGTTACATTATATATTTACTATTTTACATAGCCTGTTATTTGTTTTGTTATTTCTCTTTTATATATGGACCTCTCTGTAATTATTTTAGTATTCTATATATGAGGGTGCACACATTATGCAACCCTGAGCTTTCTGAAAACTTTGACTGTGTCACAATTCTCATAGCATATTGCATCCACATTGCGTGTTGAGAGTGGTTGGGCTCATAATTATGCTCATATGTGGAAAAATCTTCATGGAATATTTTTGACAAATATCCAAATCTTGTATACAATGCAAGTTGTGTTGGATATCTGGAGGCAAGAGATCCGGGTGTAAAATTGTGAAATTCTGGCAATCTAGGCGACATTCTGCATCAAAATCATAAGACGATACATATATGTTAGGTTGTGGTGGGGGATCTGGTTGTGCCATTTATGGGTAGTATTGACTTTCAACACCCGACATAGTATCAGTTGTAGTTGTGTAATGATCAGGGGCATATCCACGACCTAAATAACTATATGATTCATTATCACTTCAATGGGAAACTCGACTTCCATAATTCCTTCTGAACCACCACCATATTCTTGTTGATAAAATTTTCCAGACATAGTCCCACCATTTTGGGACCTCTCTTTTGATTAACATACATGCCAACCATTACTGAGTTTCCTTAAACTTAAAGTCCGGTTATGAAACTAAACAACGAATTCCCAACAAGCGCAATTAACACAATATAAGAAAAACATAGGTAATTTTTTCTTTTTCTTTCTTCACAATTTCACAAACTAATGTCACATCATGAATATCATATAAGGTATTAAAAATCATATTCAACTCTATCAAAACCAGAATCAAATCTTACTGCTTACATACAGTTCAATTTACATCAAATACATGTAAATGAAAGAACAAACTCAATATACTACCCATCTCAGAAAAGAGAGTGTACAATGAAAATATAATCTATCTAGATTATTCTATTTATATCTTACTTGTCACAACCTCTATACCTAAAAATATTTGAAACAACCTCATGAGACTCATATAGAACCCAGTGGGTGGATACCTCCCACTCAAGCTGAATACATGCATCAATATCTTATTAAGTATAACAAACTTAAAAGAAACATGTAGATATTGCAAAGTCTAGAAGATCATTCTAGCATCTAATCAAATCCAATTTACAATGATAATCTAATCAAACAGATAAGTAATCACTTCGAACAAATCCGACTTTAAAACATCTTTTGGAGCATGTCTACAAACACATAAGTCAATGTTACTTAATTCAGAATGACAATCTGTTAATAGAGCATGTCTCTGAATAGATTAGTAGATGTCACTTAATTTAGAATGAAAATACTTTAGTATGAGTAACAAGTCAAGATCTAAACATTCAAAATCAATATATAACAATAACATCATCTTTGTGACACTCCACCATCCGGACTAGGAACACATCCTGCAGTCCTGAAGCTGAAGTACACATAAGACATGTCTACTAAACAGTACTATCAAATAGCAACCAATCCAAATCATATTCAGAGTGGATATAAATCCCAACATTTACTACTTGTAAACAAGACATATCGGAATATGAAACAAATAATATCTATAATATAATGATTATTTTCAAGAAAAAGTAATATAATCAACAATGACAAATTATCAACTAGCAGTACAAGGAGTGTAACAAAACATTTAAATCATATTCTACATGGCTTGTCATTATTTATTCATTTCTCCTGAAACTACTTGGCTTGTACCTCTCTAAGTAGAAGTCATCACGCTTGATTCTCATGTCAACGACTCATCATCACTATCTTAGGGTTTAGTTGACCACCCTAAGATATCAACAACATACCCTAACCACCTCAGGGTTGCCTAAAGAGGCTCACGTCCTCATCTCAGATACACGAGATAGGGACCAACAAAATAATATATCACATGTCACAACGTTTCTCATATTTTCATATTTCACATATTTCATTTCATCAGAGTCTATTCCTCATGGACATAGACTTTCACAATAAGGATTTAGGATCAGAGTACAGATGACTCACTCCTAATCCTGGTGGTCTTACCTTTAAGGTCTCGATCCACACTCTGAAAATCCTTCTCATAATTCATTGTTTTGTTTCCCCAGTGTGGACCTCGGGGGAAACTCACGGTGTTCAACACACCTAACTAGATGTGTTATCATTTCACTTGTTATTAATTTCTTTTACTCATCTTAATTTTTTTAAAACATCATGTATCATGTGTGTATTCTCGCATAACTAGAATAACTTAAAACAAATTAGGCTTATCAAGAAATACAATGGCCAAAATAAGAAGCACAACAATCTGTAATTTGCAACACCTATAATTATTTACATTTCCACATCATTTCATAGCAATCATCATTAGTGGGCTTTCAGCCCAAGACATAATCTCATTGTCCAACATTTACCCCTATCAGGGTTTTATCATCATCAGTGGGTTTTCAACCCGAGACATAATCTCATTGTCTAGCATTTATCCTCATTAGGATTTCTTAAAAGAAATCAAAGAATGTAAATTCTATCTCAACATATTTCTTATCCATTCATTTCATATCGTAATTCTCATTAAGTATTAACATAGATTTTAGAACTAACAACAATATAAGCATATAAGAATCTCATGTCATTCATCATGCGCAGAATAGGCTTAACATGCAACAAATATGTATTCTACTCAATTTCTACAAATATGAATGAATCTCAAATATAAACATGCATAACACATTTAATACTTCCCTCTTACTATTTACCACTCTTTAGTTAGGACTACTGTTCAATGTATACATGATCTTCTTTGAAATCTATCAGAAAAGACCATCCACAGAATACAAGTATCCTAACATACAATTACAATCCAAGAGCACATTCTAATAAACCAATTCATATCAAGGTTTTCAGACTTGAACTAGTAAGCAAACTGGTGAGGCCTCTGGTTCCCGATTCACTGGTTCAACCAGTGGTCTGACCAGTTCAACCGGTGACGTCAACATGATGTCACTAATAGTTTAAAAATATATAAATATCTTTGATACTCGTAGAAAATATCCCGCCAAAAGTTATGAAACATGAATACTAGCAAAACTGCTCACAATAACTTGATAAATAGACCAAATAACTGATATTATTCTATTCATGGACATTTATATACCAACATTTATATAGTATTCAATGTTAATTAACAAAAATAGCAGCAAAAATACATTTACTTGTTAAGTGAGAGAACTAGTTGGTTCAGCTAAAACCGGACCAGTTCGCCGGTTCACCAGTTCAACCGGTTGATTCATCGGTTTGATGCCGGTCAGACTTTATTTCCGTCTTTCGGAGGGAACTGACCCGGTAGAGTGACCGGTTCTTGGTTCAACCGGCCGGTCCGGTTCGGTTCCGATAACCATGATTCATATCCTTGAGTTTCATCTTATAATTGAATTTAACTATTTTCATATGCATTCCTTAATCCCTTATTTGAGATCATTGCTCATTAGCATCACATAGCTCATCCTTTTAGGGTTAAATTAGGTTCTTAGATCCTTCAACTAATTTTCATCATTTTCCTTTCATTTCATATTCATTAGTTTTCACTTCTTTCATTTCATCATCACTATTTTAGGAACAATCATTGAAATCCTTAATAATTAATTTTTTCATATATTTTATTCAATTTAGGTCAACACACAAGTAATCAAAATATATAGACTATGCACTCCATCATACACATTATTAATTTCATGTTTAACTTGTCATCACCATTTAATTATTCATGTCCATCTCCTTTTTTGAAATTAACTGGGTGTACCATGCCATTTACTTCCAAAGTCATTATTATAATTAATAAAGATCGCTATGTCTCTTATGATACTACTCACTTTAGCTTAAAAGAATGGGTTTGGCTACATCTTACATCAAAATCTCTAATCATTCTTCCCAATTCATTGTTATGTAACTTGTATATAAGGACCCATATTCATGTGAGGATTTACTCAATATTTCATAATAAAATAGATACATTAGGATTAGATCACATTAGTGAAACTCATAATCTTCAATTTAAGTATTAATACCTACAATTCAACATTTCATCACATTTACAACATTATATACAAGTTCTAGTTTTATCACTCATACACGTCTGAATACTAAACTTCTAGAGTTTTCAAGTAGTCATCCTTAGTTCAACACATCATAAGAATCATATCACTCAATAATCTCATCATGGTGCACATGGGTTCATTAGGGCTATTCACACACATGGAAATCCTAGTTTTCATTTTCACATACTTCATTCATCAGTCATAAGTATACATTGATTGATTGACTCATTTGATGCAATCCCTCAAAACAAACCCTAAACAGGGAATATCTCCACCTCATTCCGATCCTTATGTATATATCATATTCAATTTCATTAAGATTCAGCAATACACTTGTATAATTCATTCTAATACAATTCAAACATGATTCTATACATATTGTCAATTCAATTCCGAAACATATCGGACATTGGGCTGATTTTTAGCCAATATTCACATGAAATAGAATAATCATTTATCCATAGAATTTTCCATGAAATATCAATCAATATACCAGGAACCAACCAAGTTCAATTCAATGAAAAATAATTGAAATCACTAGAATTTGATTTCCTAATATCTTTCCAAATCAATACCCAATCACATACAAATACAAGCAAGGTTTCTGATTATTTTAATCTGATAGAATTAGGCTTTCAACATGAATACAGAGCTTAAGAGGGATATAAACACTCACCTAAGGTGACAAACACCTTAAAAAGTAGGTTAAACTTTGAATTTCTAGAAATACACCAAGGTTCTAACTATTGAATCCATTTCTTCCTCCTCTCAACTCCGAAACCCTAGAAATGGTGAATAGGAGAGAAATGGTGAGAAGAGAGGGAGATTTGATATCATTTCGAATCAAATGAGAGGAGGTACGAAATCTTGACATGTGATAGAAGATTCGCCATGAAAGACTATGCAAAGAAGCTAAACTTCCTTGATTTCATTATTTCTCGGATGATAAAGCCCTAGGTCTACATCTCGGCCTTCTTCCTCATTGAAGCCCTAATTTTTCTTCTCTCACTAAGATTTCATTTCTCTAGAATGAATGATGAAATATGAGAGCTCCTTGGGTGCTAGGTTTCTCATATAAATCAATTAAGGTGTTTGGATCAGTGAGGTGCCTGATAAACAGGTTGAGGCACATGTCCTTGACCCTGTAAATAGCATTCTCATAACATCTTGCATTAGATTTAGTTGTTTTGTTGGAGTTTTACCCTTTATCTTTCTATGGTAGGTTCAATCTGTTGGTCTTTGAGTACCACTACCGCTGTCATGTTGAGGTTCAGGTTGAGGGCGAGGAGATGGTGTTCTATGTGGTGGTGTATCACCTCTTATATAATTATTAAGAGATTTTTCTCCATCATCACTATCACTACTAAAGAATTTGTCACCACCACCATGTTAATCTGAGGGCTCTGAAGTGTACCATATGAGGCTTTGGTTCACCCTTTGGTAGTCCCTTCCAAAAACATCTTTATCAGCATATGTGATGTCTTCTTCCACTCCAAAAGTTGCCTAATCTACTTGAGCTCCCTCATTTTGTTGATAATCATCTACATTAACCCCGTTCTCCCTATATTTATGGCATTAGGCCCCCATATGGGCACCTTCATCAAGAAGTGATTCACTATTATTGTTCAACCATGCTTGTAATGGGTCTTCATTGTCATCTCTATCGGTGTTGACATACGCCCAATCAAGAGGACCAACAACGACACCATCTATTGGGTATGTCAATTATTCTTGTGTGTGTCTCTGCTTCAACTTCATGTTATAGTTCACAAATACTAAGTCCTGAAGGCGTGTTCCAGACAACCTATTCTTCCTTTTAGTGTGAATGAAGTTGAAGGCTAACCAATTTCTTTTACATCTACTTGTTGCTGCTGTTTGGAACAAAACTTTTACTGCTATTGATCTCTATTCTTCACATTCACAATTGTAATTCATTCACTAATCAACTGTGAGAATAAAGAATGATCAATGATCAACCAATGGACAAATGAGTTACTTGTTATTATGATATCAAAACTAACCAATCATGTAGTTCTTTACTAGGAGAAAGTTTATCACTTGAATAGATGGCCACCGGTAGCCCAAACAGGTCAAATACTTCTCTGAATGGTTTTATCTAGTGATCATTTATGCAATGAGAGAATTACATAATCATTCTTTGTTAATGTATATTAAAGAAATATGTATGCATACTTGTGCAACAACCCAAATAAAATCATCTTTGTTATTAAAGAGTTTATCTATCACTTCTCGGGAACCCATTACCAAGTCTCCTCTTCTCCCAATGTCATTTTTGTAATTGAAACTTTAGGTTTAAAGTATCAAATGATTAATAAACACTAAGACCTAAATGCAACAAACACATCCTTATCTGCTTTACTCAATGCATGTAGAATCATACCATCCCATCTTTCATAAAAAAAATTTAGGACTTATGCCTTGACAAGCCACAACTTCCTCAACTTTGTCTCTCATGAGGCACATTGCCTCAAAGATATAAGGCATGGTGGCACTCTTATCACCATCCACCATGCACATGACATGGATATGAGATCCATTGTTTTTACAACGTTGGACACTCTAGTTCAGAAATAATCATAATGCAAAACTTTTATCACTTCTTTGTCTCTATCAAATATACTATCAGGGTGTTTGGCACACTCTTTAGAAAAAAAATCCTTTTTAAACCTTGTCGCTTTTACTTTAAGCTTTGCAAAGCTATATAGTAGCTTGCAGATCTTGTAATTGCTTGTAGATCTTGTAATGCCCAACCTTACTATGTCTCCACAATAATCTCGGCTTCACATCATTGCAAGTAGGTAATAGTGATTATATATAAATTTAGTAATTTTTATTGCCCTAGGCATACATATAAGATATAATTTTCCAAAATGTTTTGGAATTAGATTAATGAAGTGTGCATCATACGTCGTCTAAAATAAGTTGTATTTTGAAGATTCTTCAATCGTCTTCCCAACTTTTTTGAAATTGAGCCCAATGTCAGTGCAATGTTGTAAGACATCCTCCTTTCGAACATATTTCATTGCACCTTTATTCAATTTTGTAAGGTACTTTAGGTCTTTGATGTGGCCAGATGCATTATCTGAATTTATGAAAATTGTATCAACGTCATAACATGCCATGAAGTTGATAATCTATGTCTTGGTACTACTTGACTAACCATCACACATGAGTGTCAACCCAAAAATCGATTTTTTTGTTTCATCTCCTCAATCCACCACTCTAGCTCTAAGGTTTCTCCCTGAAAGGTATTTGTTCATCAAGTCATGTGGAGTTGGTGATTTGACTCCTCTTCCATGTTCATCAACAACATCTATCATATGTTGAATGTAAGGGCCCTATGCCACATTGGGAATAATACCATTAGCAAATATGAACCATCCTATGGCATGTCCCACGACATCTTTTGTATTGGTTTACATACCAATTAAAGTTTTCTGCTTATTCCTTTGTTTAAGAAATCTTAGTCCAGAGAGGTATACCTCATGCTATTTGACCTCAAACCTTGTATTTTATATTTTCTGAATTGACAACATTTTTTGGATGGATACCACTGCCACCACCGACATTGAAATCAAATGGGCTGAAACCATGTCGGGTTTCATAAAATTTCCTTTCTTCTTCTTCTTCTCTGATTGCCTCCTCCATTATTGATCTTTTCAGTGCATGTCTGATTGCATCATCATCATTTTTTTCTAATTCAAGTACAATCTATGGCATTGATCTGTCAAACATCAACTCTTTAAATCTTGCATTTGTAATCTTGTCTTCCTTATGATCTTTTTGATTAAGTTTCTTGGAAACAAATTTTCTTTTTTGATCTAGGCAATCTTTACACTTTACAACATTTTTCTCACCTCCCACCAAGTACTTTTTAAACATAGAAATCCCACCACTCATTATAGTTTTCTTATAGAAACCGCACTAAGTTTTTTGCCTAGTTCCATCAACCATTTCACAATACATCCATGTATGATCAACTTTCTCCCATGTTCCCTCACCAACTTCACCTTCACCTCCATTATCATGATGACCTGAACCAACCATTAAAACAAATAGCACCACAAATCAGCCATACCTTCAGTCATAGAAAACCTACACACAATAGATTAAAACAAACAAATATTAGGAAAATAGTGAGACTAAGTAAATATTAAGCAAATAAGTGGGACTAGCTAACTAAGTTAACTAACTAACTAGTAAGTAATCTTGGTAGAAAAACATATTTTTTTAGAACTAAAAAATAGTAAGTAATTAATTTTATTTGCTAAAATTAGAAAATTTGTTGCAACTGTTGTAGTATAAGTTGAGACCTAAAAATTAACAAATAATTAATAATATTTGCTGAAATTATTAAATATGTTGCAAATAATGTAGTATAAGTTAGCAACTACTTAATAAGTAACTACAATACAATATTCAGAATTAGCTAACTCCAAATCTAGTTAATGTATAATAAAAGTGTAAAATATTTAAGTAAAATGAAAGATATAAAAACATAAAATGAAAGATATAAAAATATTACTTTTAACTATTTATTAAATGATATTATGTTGTAACAATACAGATCTAAGTAGATCTAAACTAGATCTAAGTAGATCTAAGCTAGATTTATGTTAGATTTAAGTAGATCTAGTTAAATTTAATCTAGATATTAGTAGATCAAGGTTAGATCTAGGATTTCATGTAGGTTTTCTTATTGCTTGATAGATAGGAGTAGTCCAAGTCTACAAAAACATGTAAATATCATCAGTAAAGGCTTGTATTAAACATTTATATATTTAAATCAAATACTAAAGTGCTTCATAATGACTATTATCAATCAAAAATCAATCTAACTAGTCACTATATACCATGGAACATAACTTCGACGAAGTTTGGAGAAGTTTGAGCGAAGTATTTAAATTTGACCATAAGTGAAGTCGAATACAGGTACTTAGTGGCCGTCTCAACTTTGTGGTGAAGTTTTGAGGTATTCGTCGTAGCTGATTTCTTTTTCTGTACAATTTCATCTCAGTTTTGTCGAAGTTACCGAAGTTTCGGCGAAGTTGGAGAAGTTAGGCCAAAGTTGGATGACCCAACCCACTTAGCCCAAACTTGAGGCTTAAGTACAAGAGTGAGTTAGGGAAGTCTCACAATTGTGCGTTGCTTCTTTTGGAAAGCTTCTTGCTATGCTCCTTGGGTGTTGTTTGAGTAGGTAAGTCCCAAATTCTTTCCTTTTTCTTGGTTTTGTTTATTACTAAATAAACATAACTACTTCTAACTCTTAAATCCTCTATCTTCTCTATAGTTTCCCCTATATATACATATTATATAGTAGATCTTATGATCCAAGATGACTATTTTTTATAAAGTTAAAACTATACATTAGCAAGAATTAGGTAGATATAGCCTAAATCTACTAAGTTCTAAACTAAATCTAAGTAGATCTACTTAGATCTAACATAAATCTCACATAGATCTACTTAGATCTAGCAGATATATATCTTAGATCTCGTATTATTACAAAATAATATCATTAAATTAATACTTAAAAATTATGCTAAATCTCACATAGATCTACTTAGATCTAGCAGAGATATAAATTAGATCTTGTATTATTAAAAAATAATATCATTAAATTAATACTTAAAAATTATGCTTTTATAAATTTTGTTTTATTTAAATATTTTGTACTTTTATTATACATTAATTAGATTTAGAGTTAGAAAACTCCAAATATTGTATTCTAGCTACTTATTGAGTAATTTGTTAACTTATACTACAATATTTGCAATATATCTAATGACTTTAGCAAATATTATTAAATTTTTATTAATTTTCAGTTCTAAAAAACTATGATTTTCTACCTAGATTACTTTATTAATTAGTTAATTAACTTAGTTTGTTAGCTACTTAGTTAGTTAGTCCCAATGATTTGCCTAATATTTAGTTAGTCCTACTATTTGCCTAATATTTGTTTCTTTTAATCTATTGTGGTAGGTTTTCTGTAACCAAAGGTATGCATGTTTTGTGGGTTTAATGGTTGGTTCAGGTTGTGATGGTAATGAAGGTGAAGGTGAAACTGGTGAGGGAACAGGGGGAAAGTTGGTCCTGCATAGATGTATTGTAAATGGTTGATGGAACTAGGCAAAAAACCAAGTGCAACTTTTGTAAGAAAACTGTTAGAATGTCTTTTATCTTAAGTGTTTTAGTCTTTTACTTAAGTCATTTAGTCTATTTGTAATATGGGCTAAAGTATGTCCTTGGTTCATTAGGGTTTGTCTAAGTGTCTGTATGCTTCCCCCTTCTATTTATAGGAAAGGGTGGCTGGCTCCTATCTATCAAGCAATAAGAAAACCTACACGAAAGCGGATTTCCCCCCACTCATCCATTTTCCGTGTGGTATTAGAGCAGCCGGTCTTGTGCTGCCCCTAACCCTAAGAGAGAGAGCACAAAGGAGAGATGCCTCCCCTTGCAGGCAGCCACCGTCACTAGGTGCTTCTAGGCTGCCCGCAGGGATATTCCATCCCAACCTCTTTTTGGAGCCATCTCCATCAAGGAAGAAAATATCCAATTTCAACGTCGTTTCGGTGTCCACAACAACGAAAATTTTGAGAGATGCGTTCCTGGCATTTCGATGGCCAAATTAACGAATTATTTGATGAAATTTTACCGACAACATCTACTACTCTAGATCTACTCAAATATGCAATAATATTTCATATTAGATATTATAGAGATATGTTGTGTTCTATTATGTTTTGTTGAGTGTCATGTGCATAGCATGTGCCTCACTTATGTTGTTTACTTCTGTAGTTTAGTCCCATATTGATCACCTCTTCTTTAGTCTCTATTCTCTTCTGTTATATAAGAGACTGCATTGTACACTATTTTACTCACTCAATACAAGCCTTGGTTTATCTATATGGTGTCAAGAGCAGGCCCAGTCCCTATTTTTCCTTTCCACCCTGCCCCCATGCCTTGAAGTGCCCCCCACGCCGCCAACCCCCCTAGCCACCGCCTCCAACCCCCTCTCCACTACCGCCAACCCCCTTCCCCCCAGCGCCGCCGCCAACCCCCTTCCCCCCAGCGCCACTGCCACCCTTCCTCCTCCCCAACGCCGCCGGCTTGCCCTGCCTAGCCGCCGCCGCCCAGCCCCACCACCACCCGCCGCCCCTCCGCCACCACCACCTACCGCCGCCCCCTATCCCCACCCACCCCCTACTACTGCTGGCGTATCACCTTCCCCCCCCCACCCATCAGATGCCGCCACCCCCTCCCTCTCAACACCCCTCCCTCTCCACCTCTGCCTCCATCTTCTTCCTTCTTCACCACTCCCATCCTTCCTCTTCTCCTAGCGGGTAATCTCCTCTTTCGGACAGCCATAGACCTCTCACGTTGAGAGTCCCCTACGTCTCCGGTTCTTTTTCTTCCTGCACCTCATGGAGGATTATTGATTTCCTCATGACGACGTAGGTTCTTTTCATCTATCTTTACCCGAATATGGGTCCTTCTGATCTGATGCATCAAATCCCTGCTGCTACTGACCCATAGCGGGTTCATTATTTACTGTATGTTTCTGCCCATCATAGTTTATTTACTTGCTGCCTATTGCTGCTACGTCACCATCCTGCTATTGCCTGCCTCTGCCCAGTATGGCATCTGTGGAGCCTCCTAGATCTCTGTGTGTTACCACGGTCAAGCTCGATGGTTCCAACTACCATTTGTGTTCGGCATCCTTTGTTCTATATGTGAAGGCTCAAGGCCGATACTCTCATCTTACTACTGATCCACCTCCTGCCCCTGATGCTACTACTGACGACAAGACCAAACAGGCTTATGCCCAATGGTCTAAAGATGACTCGAGCATTATGTCCTGGCTTTTCAACAACATCGAGCCATGCATCATTCAGTCTCTCCCATGCCTTAATGATGCCAAAGCAATGTGGGACCAGCTATCTCATGTCTACTCACACCAGAAAAATCCAAAGAGGGTTTTGGAAATTTTCAAAAACCTAGCCAAAAAGGAGTATTCCTCAGATGCGTCTATTGAAGATTTTTACAACTAGTGCTCCGCTCTCTAGAATGAGTATGAGATCTACCACCCATTGACTGTTGACATCAAAGAAGCTCAGAAGCAGTGCAATGAACTCCAACTGGTTCTGTTCTTGGCTGCACTTCCCACTTCGTTTTTAGGTGTAGTTGACCAAATATTGTCACGTGATCTGCTACTGACTCTTCATGATGTTCTAAAGCAGGTCCAGCGACTACCATCTGTTTCTTCTACACCAACTATTGAGCATCCTGCTGTGGTTGCTCATACTATTGATTTTGGACGTGGCCGTGGTCGTGGATGTGGCCACAGTCGTAGACGTTGTCGTGGAGGACGTCCACCACCTTCGGGAGGAATAGGTACTTCTACTGCTCCTGGACGAGGTCAAGCCACTGGACCTCGCTACTGCAACTGGTGTGGTCATGACAATCACACTGAAGATAGCTGCTGGAGCTGGATTAAGCATGACAAGCCATCCTGGGCAAACCAGGCCTTCATTGAAGCTACTACAGAAGCCACATCCGATCCACCAACTGCTCCTCCATCCACTGACTGGCTTCACTCTGAGTTTGAGAAATTCTTCCAGGAGAGAATGACTCAACTACCATCGACATTGACGGGAGGCTCATCTGCTATGTCAGCGTCTCCCTCTACTGGTAACCAAAAGTGATGTATTGATTCTGGGGCATTTGTTCACATGGCAGGCGACCTCCACTTATTTTCTACCCTATCTAAAACTGCACATATTCCATCGGTCACTGTTGCTAATGGCTCGAAAGCACCAGTACATGGCATTGGCACTGTTCCGTTATCTCGAAAGATGAATCTTCAATCTATTTTATATATACCTCAGTTTCTTGTTAATTTACTACCTGTCAGTAAAACTGTCAAATAACTTCAGTGTTCTATCAAATTTGATGCCTCTGCTTGGTTTAACTATAGATATGTTAGGGGGAGTCTCCTCATGAGTGAAGAAAGCTAAACTATTTCGATGGGGATTTTGATGTCAATTTTGGTAGTGAAATGAATTACTTAAGTCATTATAGTTTGCAAGCATGATAAATAGACTTAAAGACTCATACATATGCAAAGAAAATATGGTTTAGTATGGTAGGATATCTAGGTGGGATGATAGGTTGTATAGAAGCAATGTTCATCTGATTGTGAGTATTAATGAACTCACAACTTACAACTTCAATTAAAACTTACTAGTTAGTAGTTACTACAAGTCTACAAGAATACAATCCAAGTTTATGAAGTAGAAATATAAAAACATGCAATAATAGTAGTTTCCCATACATTATTGTAGTACACTGCATTCCATACTTGCACTAGTTGAATTTTGAGTGTCTTGGTGGTTGTTGATGTTGTGGTTGTGGTTGTCCATACATAACTTTATTAATCCGATCTACATAATCCTTCTAGCTCAAATGATGCCTATAGACGTGATTGTATGTCTCAATATGGTCTAAATATATTTGACCATACACATTCTTCATCATCCCATGCTATAAAAATTCCATAAGTTCTTTCTCTAGATCGCTAGTACTAGGAACTATAGGAGGCAATGATGATGATGCACCAAATTCTCCACCATAGAGATAGCCATAGGCTGGGAAAACATAACCACTGCTAGCACCTTCAGTAGGTAAAACATAACCATAGGTTGGGAAAACATAACCACCACTAGCACCATATCCAAAATTAGTATAAGCAACACGAGATTCACCATAGCCATAGGAACCATAAGGAGGTTGTTGTGGTGGTAGGGGTTGTGGTTGTGGTCGTGAATGCCCAAATCCAAAAATACTATTAGCAAGAGAAGAAGACAGTTCCTTATCAAAAATATTCAAACTCGATATTGATTCATTTAAGTCAGAAGAATAATCATTTTGGTATTGAGGAGTTGGTGGTGGTCCATGGGGAGGTTGTGTTGGTACTAGTGCACCACCATACTCTTTTTGACCTTGAGTTTTCCTTCTATGAAATGTCTTTTGAGCTGTTGGGTATTGAGGTTGAGTAGGGTCAGGTGGTGCAAATTCATCCCTTGGGCAAGTGAGATAAGGGCGATCATCATCTTCATTTGTAAATCCTTCCCATCCTTCAATGCCACCACCACCACCTCCACCTCCTTGACCTTCGTCATTGTTGTCATCATCACTAGCAGGAGGAGACTTTGATGATGAAGATTTGCTTTTGGAACCAGATCTGGTAACAGGAGTAGCAGCAGCACCAAGCTCAACATTCACAACACTTTCAATGTCCATGTCATAATTTAAATGTGCATCCTCTTCCTCTAGTCTTTGAACGGGGTTGCGGTAATCTTGTGCTTTTTGTTGATCTTCAACATGAGCAGGTTCAAAATTTTCTTCAATTGTTGCATCTGGCATACTCGTAGCTCCATCTAAAACTGGGGCTCCGCAATCTCATTCATCCATTCTTGCAATGGATCTTCTTCATCATTATTATCAACGCCGACAAAGGTGTATGCAGTTTCAATGGGATCATGTAAAACTGGGAGATCCACTTCTCTGAACTGTGGTTCCCTAAGATCTTTTGCCCTCAATCTCATATTGTAGTGGACAAAGACCAAGTTGTTTAAATGAGAAACCCCAAGCTTATTCCTTCTTTTACTGTGAATAAGGTTGAACGTGGACCAATTCCTCTCACATCCACCAACAGTATCTATTTGTGATAGAATTCTCAAAGCCATTCTTCGTAGCTCGAGACAACTTGTGCCATGCCACAATCACCACTCATAAGGAATGCTTTTATCCCTATCTTGAACATCATTTGGATGCACAAAACAGCCCAACCCTTCTCTGAATTGTCTTAGCTGCATATAAGGAAAATAAGCTAAATTTTAGGATGCAATTCTAATTACATAATAAAATGTTGTAAGGTATGAATTGAACCTGATTCATTATAGTCAGTCTCTCCTCAGATGTAGTAACAAGTCTATTTGTCACATCCTTTATTACTGAATGAAGACACTATTTGAACCAAATTTGTAGTTGTACTGGAACCATGGATTCAAATAATGTGTTGTAAAGTTACACATCATCATTTACAACTTTCTCACTACTCTACAAGGACCTAGAGTGATAGGGACCGACTAAACATAAATGATCTGATACTTAGCTCTCATGGCATATCTACTCTGGTATTAACATTCTTTAGATCCACATGGTTTTTTTAAAACATGCGAGTAGAGGGGTGAGCCTACTCACTCTAAGAATGAGTACTTCAAAGAAACAGTTTAAAGCACTTATATAATTACAAATATATTGTTGAGAAATTGATATTAAGTAGAATAGAATCAAGCTATAAATTGACTAATCATTCACAAATATACATATTATAGGTTACTCTAGATGACTAAAAAGAGTAAATCAATCTCTGAACATTCTTGATCAATCACAAAGTAAACTGATAATTCGGAAACTTACAAACAACAATTTACTCTATAAAATTCCAAGGAATAAATCAATGGATGGACACACTTGATTGATCTCACATTCATTTTATTATGCCCTGAACCAACATGAAGTGTACCACGACATGTGAAAGCATCACATCAAGTTACGATTTCATTGCACAAGGCTTAGAAGCATGTCCAGGTTCCTAAGTCAATAGTCTCATCTACCTCGTCAGTAGCGGGTAGTTGCCACGTTTGACTCTTGGCGATTAATGAGAGAAGTTTGATATCTCAGACTCCACCTCTCAAACTGGGTACTCAGGCAGTGAGTCAAAGCCCTCAGGCTTATTGTGACAAAGTGATTTTTTTACATATGAACTAATTCCACTTTTACCCTCATTGTGTTCACTATTGACCCCAATATATTTTTATTATCTACTTGGTCACTATTGACACTCAAATTCAAAGTATGGTGATCAATGTGAATTTTATACACATTATGACACCACAAATTATGTTAAACCATCACTCTATAATTTGTCCATCAAACTTCATTATTTGGTCCTCAAACGTTTTCTAAAGATTCTTCACATTTTTCTGAAGCTATGGTTCAAATTTCACTCCAATTAGACAATCCTACTAATTTCTATGAATCTTTGAAGTTTTGTGCTAAAAACCCTTTTTATTTGCCTTTTATTTGACCCCTACCAAGTCAGCGATCCACGACCAACCTTAGGTGCAAACCCTAACTCTCAGATCAGGCTCCCATAGATCGGGACCCTGATCGAGCAGTTACGGGGTCATCCCCTACCTCGCGTAATCAGCGAAGAGGGGATTTGGCGACTGAAATTGCAATTGACCAAATGCAACCCCATTCTGAAAATCAAAATGAGCAAAAATGATCGCCTCACCATTTCGAACTCAATCAACGCTTCCCCTCTTCTAATCAGCTTGTTTCAAGAACATTTGAGAGCCTCTCCTTCTACTGCCACCATGACCCTGTGGCTACTCGAAACCCTAAAATCTAGCCCCGATCACCTATAAAGACACCACCCTTGACTTCGTCACCCACCCATGATCACAACTGGCTTGCTAGATCCCACTGTCCCTCTCTCTCTCGTGCTTCCCTCTTTTTTCTCTGATGTGGAATCACCGCGGCGCCACCATGCTGCAAGTGCAACTATTGTCCGAGAGGACAAACCTCGTCCCTCGATCCTGATCCATGGCCAAGGGTTGACCAAAATCCAATGACAGCAGACTGATCACAACCTCCTCCTCATTTCCCTCGCTTGCGTGCATGAGAGCCAGGGGCTCTCCCAACTGTAAGATTGTGGTGTTGGTCAGCGTTTTGACTAGATGATCAACGACCCCTATTTTTCCTTTTCTGGTAAATACTCTCTACACAAAAATCCAGTAAATGATCAAAACTTGCAAAAATTGTATCTCTTGATTCCTAATTCCAAATATTATGAATAAATAGTCAATTTTGATCTAAAAAATATAATGAATCGTTTAAAAATTCGTGTAAAGCCTAATTCTACATGTATCTCTCCAATATCCTTGAAGCATGATCTTTGATTATCCAAAATTATCTAATGACTATACTTTGTGATTAATCTTTGAAAACCCCAGTATTTGACTCCAATGATTATTTAGAGACACTAAAGTCATGACTGGATTAATGAAAGGTCTAGATCTAATCTTTTTGACTTGATCAAATCTTGAACATGATTTCATGCCATAAAGCAATGACTAATCTTGATTTTAACCCTAGAATTGTCATTGGTGAATATAAGTGTACTAAATACCTGACCTAGAAGCTTGAAATTTTTCCTTGATGATGATCTAGATTCTCTATAATGACTTGAATAATGTTCATAAAATTAGGGTTAACACATATGTTCCTAGGTAGGTCATTCACACTTGAAAATATACTTGACACCTGAATAAAGTTGGACATCTTGAAATATTGATTGATCATAAGTGGATGACCTAACCCTAAGGTTGAAATAGGAAAATGTAACCCTAATCTCAATATTGAAACATGATCTTTTAAACATCATGATCTTGACCCTTGATCCAATATTATTGATTTAGGATCTGACTCGAAGGGTCGACCTTTTACTTGTTGAGATTTGTACTCTAAATCTTCGGTGAAAGGTACACTTTATATAATAAATCCTCCTTGAACAGACTAGTAGTATTGAATGATACTTGTATGTATCTCTTGAAAATCTTGGCTATGTATTTTTTTGAGCTACTATTCCCTACTGGATAGTCTATCATTTTTCCTATATCATATTTTGAACAAACTTGAAAACATAAATGAAGTTGCCAATTATGACTGCCAGTAATACTTGTTGATATTGAGTACAAGTGACCTTATTCAGAGGGTGGAACTTGTACATATCGAATGATCATGAATCTTTTACATGTCAATTAACCTCCTACCTCATATGGAGAGAAGGAGCCCGGTGACCTCCCCCATCTCGTTGGGGTGATGTAACCACATAAAATATATAAACATGCTTCTTGATATTAGCATAATGAGAACTTGGAATAAAATTAAATTGTTCAAAATAAACATCTTGTCACATTAATGTTGTTTTAAAAATTGGTTGTTATACATATAAGTCCTGCCAAGTACCATATTTTGCTATAAATGTTTTCATTTGTTCAATATCTCTTCTTTTCAAAGCGTACCAATGCATTTGCATTGATTGCATCTCGATTTACTTGATTTTAGGAAAACCTGATGGATCATTGACTAGATCGCTTCTGCACTTAATAAACTCTGATGACCAGGATGAATTTGCAAAATCTCCTATTTGGGTTAGTCTGTTCTTTCAATCTCCTGTTTTATGATTTATTATTTCGTATTGTATATGCATGTGTGTGAGATCCTTTTGGGCCACTAAGAGACGGGCGCTTCAATCCGTTTACCACTGTCTAGGCAGTGGGATTGAGATTGGGATAAGAACGGTTCCATGACACTTATTTTGCATCAGTGGACCTACAAACCACTGATCACTACAACATGTAACACATATACCACCGACATCTCCCATTGGTGTTGGGTACCACACAACTGTAAGGAGTCTGCCCTACTAGTCAAGACCCCCACACCCTAATGGTGCGCTCTGGCTTACCTAGATCTAGACTACCTCCAGTCAGGAAACCATTTCCTCCCCATAATGCAGGCCTCATCCTGTGAAGATTCTATAGTGTTCAGGACATCTAAATGTCCAATTCACTATTTAAATTCACGATTCAATCATCATTTCAACATTTCTTAGTTTAACCTCATAAACAGTCTTTTTCATAAATTATCAACAATCTGTATCATAAACTGAGCAACACTACTTCTAACGTCCCAAGATTTGAGGCCTCAGATAACATGATCTTAAAAGGAATGGTTGGACTACCCATATCACCAAGGTGCACCTCCTTTTCCGGGAGCCCATCACTAAAGAACTACATAGTTAAGTGTGCTCAGCTTGGAGTAGTACTAGGATGGGTGACCAGTCAGGAAGTTGATCCTGGCTTGCGCGTTAGTGTGGACAAACTACATAGTTAAGGCTAGTGGTGGTCTGTGGGGCCAGTCGTCATTCCTAAAACTCTACTAGAGCCTAAGGAAGTGGGCCCAGGAGTTACAAATGGTATCAGAGCCAATTCCCCTCCAGTAGGCGGGGCCCGCATGGGCATGACATGCCAGTCTTGAGCCGTGCGGTCCAGGCATGTAGGAAAGGGTTGTCCATGGTTGACGTAGCCACCTTGCGCTGGTATTCCGTGATCGGGAACTGGGTGTCCATGGGCCATTGTAGGTCTGCACTAAAATGGGGAAGAGATTATGAGGCCTTATAGTTGAGCCTTGACGAGGACATCAAGAGTCTAAGTGGGGGAGATTGTAACGTCCCAGGATTTGAGGCCTCGGATAACATGATCTTAAAAGGAATGATTGGACTACCCATATCACCAAGGTGCACCTCCTTTTCCAGGAGCCCATCACTAAAGAACTACATAGTTAAGCGTGCTCAGCTTGGAGTAGTACTAGGATGGGTGACCAGTCGGGAAGTTGATCCTGGCTTGCACGTCAGTGTGGACAAAGTGCGCAGTTAAGCCTAGTGGTGGTCTATGGGGCCAGTCGTCATTCCTGAAACTCTACTAGAGCCTAAGGAAGTGGACCCAGGCATTACACCACTTATTTCACTGAAGAACACTAAATTGAAAACAATTGTATACTGAATGCCTATCGTTAGGGTTTCATTCGCCTCTTCATATATCACACAACTCGTATAAGTATTTCATGCATCATAATGTTTCACTGATAAAAGTAAGCTTTCAGCAATTCACATACTATCAACATATATACGAAATCCTCAAATTGAGCAGAATTTGGGTTTCCATGCCATTCATTGAGATATCATGCGTCAAGAATAAAATTGAATAAATAAAGTCTATGATGTCAAAGAGAATCACTTCAAATGGATTTCACAATGTCTATTCACATATTTCCAACTTTCTACTCATCTAGATTTCCCCCTCTTTAATGAGATATCAAGCAAACATTGATAGCATCACATGAAATCTAAGATAGTATTTGACATATATTTACTACACATTCAAATAAACAATCATTTATAGACAACAAGATTCAAATATGCAAAGTTCTCTTATGCAATTATATAGAAATTTGTAGGCATGGAACATGTCTGAGTCAAATAGCAATGATTCTACGGATTTGACATGGCCCACTGCGGGATGTTAACTGAAAACCCTAGATTTCAGTAAATTCTTATAACTTTTGCAATAACTTTAGGAATTCTAGTTTAAAGTATTTGTATCCATTTCTAATCTGATTTTATCATCAGAAATTCATCACAAGAGGAAACAATCCATTTTTAAATCATCTTTTTTTTTTTATAACAAGGAACCCCTCCCGGGATCGGCCACTATTGGACCCCACCCAGCCAAGGGTAAACCCCGGAACCAGCCACGTACTTGGGGGCACCGCGGCGCGCTCAGTAACGTGGGGCCTTTGTTGCACCCCAGGGTTTTTTGCCCGAGTCAAACTCGGGTCCCTTCATTGGGGATTGTCGAGCCACACCACTGGGCTATTCCCCTGCCCCATTTTTTAAATCATCTTTCATAAGCTTAAACTGAATGGTATATCTAGGTTTGTAGTTGCATATAAAGGAAATGAAGATTATTGACGATTTAACACAATTTTGTGCAATCTACTATTTAAAGGAAGTACCCAATCACCCTAAGGTGTGAAAACACCTTAAAAACATAGCTCAAATATGAAAATCTCAAACTCATATCAAAATCCTAGAAAATCACCGCTTTCTTCTTCCTTTCAACTAAAAAACCTTAGAAATGGGGAATTATGAAGAAAGAGTGAGAAAAGGGGAATATTTGATATCATTTCGAATCAAATCAGAGGGGGGTGGAATCTTGACTTGTGAGAGAAGATTCACCATGAAAGGCAATGTAAAGAAGCTAAACTTACTCGATTTCGTCATATTTTAGATAGTGAAACCCTAGGTCAACATCTCCACCACTTTCTCCTCTGAAAACCCTAGATCTCCCCTCTCTCTAGAATTTCGTTTATTTGGAATGGATCACAAAAATGAGAGCTCCTTGGGTACAAGGTTGCTCATATAGAGCAATTGAGCTGCTTGGGTAATTTGCAAATTGACTCCTCGCTATACTTTCTCTTATTTCAGCTGAATTTTCTGTCATAAAATTGTTACTGTAAATCGATTACTTCAGAGTTCAAACCTCCTCCAAAAATTATTAAAATTGATCATGATGTGTGAACATGGACTTTTAGAGCTCTTGTAAAAATTTTAGATCATTCAGAACTACCAATAAATAATTAGAAATTAAATAGTACACTGCTATAGGGCAGTCTGCAGAACAGTCAGTTGAAGAGAAAATGCCCAGCAGGACCGTGCTAAAATGGACCCAGCATGACCGTGCTGCTTACCAAAGATGTGGTGTCTAGGTTCCATCAAATTTGAGTGAAAAATGGCCAACACATCAATTATTCTAAAATGGCCGTGTGGCCAAGAATGCTTGTTCCATCAACAACCCTACAAGTTCGTGCTACACACCACGACCATTCTAATCAAGAGAAGATAAGCTTAGAGTTCTCATTAGATTTAACACATCTTGAACTTTCATCCTTAATTATGTCTAAGCAATGATCCATCTAACTAAGCATGTAATCATCCATGTAAACCCTAGTTTACCAATCAAGCTCAGATGCGGTCATCACACATGCAGTCAATGAAGCATTTGGGATGTGCCTAAATAGCAAAAAAGAGTGGTGTGAAGATGTCCTTTATTACCATGAGATGGAATGAGATTTATCGAGATGATGCAAAAGATACAATATACCTCTCTTTATATAGGATGGAGAGGTATTAGATGAAAGACATCCCAACAATATGGGACTAAAGAAAAGACATAAGACAACAATAAATAACAAATAACATAATTATAAATAAGTGAAGATATTAACACTCCCCCTTAAGATGTAGTATAAATATCTCTCATGCCCAACTTGCCAGTCATGTCTGGAAGTCTCTTTCTTGGAAGTGCTATAATGAATAGATCAATCTAGTCTTCTCAGTGTATAGGAGTTGAGGTGTTTTTTTTCCATCATATCTTCCCTGGTAAAGTGATTGTCCATGTCAATATGCTTGGTTCATTCATGAAATTCTAGACAATTGGAAATAAATGTAGCAGTTTTTTTTGTCACAGATTATCTATATGGGAGTAGTAACAAGCAATATGAATTCTTTAATGAGGCATCTGACCCAAAGAAGCTTGCAGGCTGTATAAGCCATAGCTTTGTATTCTTCCTCAACACTAAATCTAGCACCAACATTTTACTTTCTAATGTGCCAAGATACAAGCTTTCCACCAACATAGGAGCAACAGCCAAAAGTGGATTTGTGTTTAGTAAGACTACCAACATAATTAGCATCAGAATACCCAATAATATCAGTGTGACCCTATTTGGATTATAAAAGACCTTTTCCAAGTATCTCAGAATATGAAAGATAACATCCCAGTGACGTCTAGGTTTGTCTAAGTATTGACATACAAACCCAACTGCAACATTAATATCTGCACGGGTAATAGTAAGATAGATCAACTTTCCAACAAGCCGTCTATATCTCGAGTGATTAAGAAACTAAGGTCCTTCATTAAGGTTTGCATTATGATTTAGGGGCGTGTTTGCAGGCAGTGTCCCCATCATACTAGTTTCTTTAAGTAGATCTTGAACATACTTCCTTTGTGACAGATAAACAAAGGATCCCTTCTATGCTACTTCAATGCCCAGAATGTAATACAATGCACCATATCTTTAGTGATAAAAGTGGTCAGATAGGTATGCTTTTGTGGTTTTTATTACAGTCAAATCACTATGAAAGAGAATAATATCATCAAGATATATGATTAGAATAACATTCCCCATATCAATTTTCTTCACATAGACAGACTGATTAGCATGTGATATGGAGAACCCAAATTTCATAAGAATTTGATTGAGTTTATCAAACCAAGCTCTCGGCGTTTGTTTTACACCATAAATTGCATTTTTAAGTTTGCAAACTTTAACTCTCTTCGAGCAACAAAACGAGGAGGTTGCTCCATGTAGACCTCTTTAGTAAGATCACCATACATGAAAGAAATTCTTGACATTGAGTTGAAAGAGAGGCCAACCAAGATTAACAACTACAGATATGAGGACACATACATAGTTGAGTTGGGCCATAGGGGAGAACATCTCAAAGTAATCAATTCTATAAGATTGAGTGTAGCTTTTGGTAACAAGACAGGCCTTAAGTAGCTCAATAGTGCCATTAACATGGTGTTCGATAGTAAAGACCCATCTACAACTAACAAGAGAGCAATCAGAAAGAGGATCAACCGGATCCTATGCATGGCATTCTTGTAGTCCAGAGACTTCATCATCCATGGCAGCCTTCCATCTAAGATGAGATGGGTTTGGGGACTGAAACAATATACGAAGAACTTGTAAAGGTTGAATACATGTCTCAATGTGTCATGGTTTAAGTATTGAGCAATATCGTGTGCAATAGATTTCTGCTTAGGCCTTGCGCAAGACAATTGACTTGTTTACTTCAGAAACAGGAGTAAAGTCAGTACTATCTTCATTGCAGAAAGAATCTACAGTAGGAGTGAAAGAGCTACGGGGGTAGAAGGTGTAGCAGTTTGATGTTTTCGACACCGATAGACATGTGGAGGCTTTGATAGTCCAAGAGAAGGAGAGGATACCATGGGAAGAGGAATCTCATCGAGTACAAAAACAAGCTCAGGTCTAAGAGGGTGACCTTGAGCAGAGAAGAATAGGATGATCTAAAAAAAACGACATTGACATTAACAAGCGCTCAGTTTCTTAACAAAATCAAAACATTTGTACCCATTCTGACCATAAAGATAGCCGAGAAAGATGCATTTGGTGGAGCAAGGAGAAAATTTGTCATACCTGGGTTTTAGGTTTTTCACAAAACAAGTGCAACTATAAAAATGAATAGAAGAAAAGGAGGAACATCTAGATACAAAGATTTGAAAAAGACGTTTATTATTGAACATAGAAGAAGGCATACAGTATATCAAAAAACATGTGGTCAACTAGGCATCATGCCAAAAGCACTTTGGGACATTGGAACAACATATAAAAGTACGAGAAATATCAAGTAAATGCCTATTTTTTCTTTCAGCAATGCCATATTGTTAGCAAGTATAATGGCTAGAAGTTTGATGCAATATACGCATATCAATAAAGAAGTCATTTAGATCATGTTGAATGTATTCAAGTGCATTGTCACTGCGCAAAACCTTTATGGTTTTGGAGAATTGAGTTTTAATTTCAGCAAAGACACATTTCACAATAGACAAAACAATTGATCTGTCCTATAAAAAATAAATCCACACAATTCTAGAAAAATCAATGAAGCTGATAAAGTATTGAAAACCACATCTATTTGAGATTTTACTAGGACTTCACACATCGAAGTGTACAATATCAAAAGGTTCCAAAGGACATATGGAATGCTTAGTAGGAGAAGGATCGATTTTGTTTGCCAAGTTGACATGACTAGCTTTCGAACGACGTATCAGACTCAGAAAGCACATGATGTAGTTTTGCTAGAAGGATGGCCCATGCACAAATGCTGCTGAGGAGGTGGAATCACAAGAGATAGACCCGCATTGTAATAGTTCCATAGACTATTGAGATAGTATAGGCCATCAGGTCCTTCATACCTCCACCAATCTTCATCCTCGTTCGCAGATCCTAAAATATACAATGAAAAGGCATGAGGTAATCACACAACATAATTTGTGTACAATTTGCTCATAGATAGAAAATTGACTAGAAACTTAGTAGCATATCAAATTAAAGGAAAGGATAAATGGAAGTAGGATTAGCAATCCTCTTGCTAATAACTGAAAATTGGGATGCATATGCCCTAATAATTAGGTGGAACAATTTCTGCTTGGTAATGTTTGTTAAAAAAACCAAAATTTCCAGTAATGTGCGCTGTAGGAATCAATATTTCATTTATTTTTATCACTATAAGGTGATGGAGTAGATAAAGAAAGCAAACTCTAGAGGGGTAAATGTAGTGGCAACTACAACACTGATAAGTCTATCCAGATCAGTGTTGGATAACATAACATGACCCTCAAGAGCAGTAGAAGAAGTTTCAACAGGAGGATCGTCTATACTCTAGGAGACCTGATTTACCCAAGTAGGCTTGCCATGTTTGATCCGACATTTCTCTTCCACTGTGATTTTCTTTAAGATAAAAAACAATAAGAGCTTGGGTGATGTCGAGAAGGTTTTGGTACTTGTGTTCGACAACCCCATCTTAGTGTGGGGGTGTGCGTGCCAGACTGTTGCTTGAGTATCCTTGTGCTTTAATAAAACTTGAGAAGGGCACGCCAAATACATATTTGAGGGGACTATCAGTGTGAATGGTTGTGATGTAGATATCAAATTATGAGGATCATTTTATGATACCTATATGAAGCACCTTGTTACATTATATATTTCCTATTTTACATAGCTTGTTATTTGTTTTGTTATTTCTCTTTTATATATGGACCTCTCTGTAATTCTTTCAGTATTATATATATGAGGGTGCACCCATTGTGCAACCCTGAGCTTTCTGAAAACCCTGACTCTATCACATGGTACTAGAGCAAGTCAAAACCTAGTTGTCTCTCCCTCCCTCCCTCCCTTCTCTCTCTCTCCCTCTCTTCTTCCCTCTCCCCCCCCCCCCGCTGCGTCTGCCCGCCGCCCACAGTAGTTGGCTGCCGGTAGCAGGCCGTCGGCCGCCCAGCTGGCCGCCGCCGCCGCCCAGCTGGCCGCCAGCCACCGCTGGAAGGGCCGCTGCCCATATAGGGGCTGTCCTCCTTGCTCCCACCCGTGGTTCTGTCTCGTCTCCTGGCTCGGTGTGCCTCTAGTGCTTGAGCAACATCACCAAAAAAACTTTGGTTGTTGTTCGCACAACAGGCGCACTGTCGGGTGGCCGTCTTCTACGGGTCCACTGAGCCGGATGTAGATATGGACTAGTTTCGTCTTTAGGGGGAGATCAGAGAGTTGTTCATCTGAGGGACAGTTTTCAGTTCATGTTCATCTGTGCCTGCCTACGCGTGTAGGCTTCGGCCTCCGGGTTTCCTGCTACGCTTAGGCGTGGTTCGTATGTGAGAGGTCTGTGGTAATTTTGTGCCTGCATCTGCCTGTCTGACGGCATAGTCCGTCTTCTACCTGTACCTTCCTGTCGGTGCCTGCCTTCCTACCTATCCTCATGGCGTCTTCTGGAGATGACCTCTGGCGTGACTCACGCCGTCAAGTTACGAATGTTAAACTTGACGGGCGCAATTACCAGCTTTGGGTGTGCTCCTTTGTGATATAAGCCAAATCCCAAGGGAAGTGCTCTCATCTGATTCACACTGGTCCGCCTCAGCCTACAGAGAATGTGGATGCCAAGGATGTCCAAGCTTTTGATGATTGGGTCCGTGAGGACTCGACTGTGATGACCTGGATTCTCAACAACGTTGTTGAGAAAATCAGTGTCACTTTACTTCGGCTGCCTACGGCGAAGCAGATGTGGGATCAGCTCGCCGATACTTACTCTCACAGTCAGAATCCCAAGAAAGATTTTGACATAACCAAGCAACTGGGGCGACTGCAATTCACGGGATCTGACATCTCATACTACTTCTCCACCTTCACTGGTTTGTGGGGTGAGTTGGAGACTTATCACCCGATGTCTACTGATCTGGCGACTATGCAAAAACAACTGGTGGAACTACAGCTGATTCAGTTTCTGAGTGGCTTGCTAGAGTCCTACACTGGTGTTGTGGATCAGATCTTAGCGAGTGATCCGCTCCCTACTCTGTAGGGTGCCTACCAGCGACTCCAATGCCTTTCTTCTTCGACACCGCCTCCTCAGTCTAAGACTGGAGATTCGACTGCCCTGGCTGCTTGGCCGGGCATGACCGTGGTCGTGGTCATGGCCGTTCTATAGATGCTCATCCTCCCGTGGGTGCAGGACAGGGACGTGGACCTGGTGCTGGATGAGGAGCCCCTTCGGCTGCACCTTCTTCTGCTGTTATGCGTCCTCAACAAGGACATCACGTATGTACCTTTTGTGGCCGATCTAACCATATTGAGGAAAAGTGCTGGGAAAAGTATGGTAAACTGACTTGGGCCAATGCTGCTGTGGATTCATCGTCTACTGCTTCTGAGGGTGTCACTCCGACACCTGAGCCAGAGACTGCGGGAGTGACCATAGACTACATTCGTGCTGAGGTGGAACGTCTTCTTCTTGTGTGTGTTGGCTCTTCGACTGCTACTTCTACTAGTGGCACAAGTGCTGCATATTCTGGTTATGAAACTGCATTCTTGAGTTCCTCCTCACCTTCTACTTCTGGTAATACAAAATGGGTGATAGATTTTGGTGCCTATCTGGCAATAGATCTCTATTTAAAACTCTATCTAAACCTTCCCGTCATTCTTCTGTTATGCTTGTTGATGGCTTAAAGTCTTTGATCTTTGGAGTCGGTGATATTGTTTCTCAATTTTGCCTCAAGTTTGCCTTATATGTGCCTAGATTTCCTCTGAACTTATTATCAGTCAGCAAAATTTTACGAAGTTTGAACTATAGCCTGACGTTTGTTCCTGGTTCATGTGTTTTTCAGGACCTTCACACGAGGAAGAAGATTGATGGGGGGTATGAAGGTGCTGATGGACTCTACTACTTGGACCAATTACCTCGATCAGAGAAAGCTACTGTGGTCTTTGCTTTATCAGCTTCTGTTTCTGCTCTGTAGTGGCACTACAGGCTGGGACATCCATCGTCAGAGAAGCTGCGTACTTTAGTTTCTGATATTGGTAGTTGTACTTTTTAATGTGAATCCTGTCAGTTGGGAAAACAAACTCGTACTGTGTATCCTAGACGTAATACTGTGAGCAATAAAAACATTTTTGATTTAGTTCACTCTGATGTATGGGGTCCATGCCACGTACCGAGTTTGTCTGGTTACAAGTATTTTATTCTATTTATTGATGAATTTTCTAGGACTACTTGGTTGTTTCTATTAAAAAGTAGGTCTGAAGTGTTGTCTACTATCAAATACTTTTTTGCTGAAATAAAAATGCAGTTTGGCTTGCCTGTTAAAGTTTTCCGCACCGATAATGCTTTAGAATTTGTTAAGAAAGACGTGGCAGTTTTCTGTAAACCTGTTGGTACGCTCCACCAGACTTCATGTGCCCATACTCCACAACAAACTGGTGTCACTATGCGGAAAAATAGACACTTATTAGAAGTTACCAGGACTATCATGATGCATTCTCATGTGCCCCGCTCCTTTTGGCCTGAGGCTATCTTGACTGCGTGTTTTCTGATTAATAGGATGCCATCGTCTGTTATTGGAAATAAGATTCCTATATAGGTTCTACAACCTAAAACTTCTTTGTTTGCTGTGCCTCCTAGAATTTTTGGGTGTACCTGCTTTGTTTGATTGCTTGGACCCACTTCTGATAAGTTGTCTCCTCGAGCTGCTAAATGTATTTTTCCGGGCTATTCTAGAACTCATAAGGGTTACATGTGTTATAATCCCAGTACCAGAAAATGGTTTATGAGTAGTGATGTTGTCTTTTTTTAAGATACACTGTATTATTCTTCAGCAGGAGATAGTTTGCAGATAGCCATTCTTGCCCCTCCTTTTCCTGTTATTTCTGACTGTATGCCTGCCAGTACTGACACTCTGACTAATGAAAAATAATATCCTCCACTTATTGTTTATCAGCATAGGAATAGAGCACCTTCTACACAAGTACCCCCCCAAGGCAACCAATATTCTCCTCCAGAAGGTTCTGTTGCAGCTGAGGTACATTCTGACCTTGACATACCTATTGCACTCAGAAAGGGTACTTGTTCCTACACTTCTCATAGCGTTGCTCAATTTGTATCTACTACTCATCTGAATACTCATTCTAGAAATTTTATATATGCTTTATCTGTTGTGGCTGTACCTAAGAATGTTCAGGATGCATTGAAAAGTACTGCTTGGACATCTTCTATGAAAGAAGAAATGATTGCTCTTACTGATAGAGACACTTGGGAGCCAGTGGATCCACCTCCTCAGTGTAAGCCGGTGGTCTGCAGGTGGGTATATGTCATAAAATATCAACCTAATGGTACGGTTGAAATGTTGAAAGCATGGTTAGTTGTAAAGGGCTATACTCAGATATATGTCTTTGATTACTTTGAGACTTTTTCTCATGTTGCTCGCCTTAACTCTGTCAGGATTCTCCTATCTGTTGCTATGAATCTGAACTGGCCTCTTCTGAAGCTTGATGTGAAAAATGCTTTTCTGTATGGTGACTTGCAGGAAGAGGTGTATATGGAGAAACCTCTTGGGTTTATTGCTCAGGGGGAGTCTCACAAAGTATGCAGGCTTAAGAAGTCTATCTATGGGCTCAAGCAGAGTCCTCATGCCTGGTTTGATAAGTTGAGCAGGATCATGATTGATTTTGGTTTTCTGAGGTCACAGGTTGACCACTCTGTGTTCACAAAAAAGACTTCTGTAGGTATTACTGTTCTGATTGTATATGTTGATGACATTATTATTTCTGACAGTGACTCTCTTGGTATTCAAGCTACCAAAGATCATCTGGGCAAGCACTTTGCTACAAAAGATTGGGGCAGACTTTAGTATTTTCTTGGCATAGAGGTCTCTAGAAACTCTAATGCCCTGGTGCTTTCTCAGAGAACGTATGTTCTTGATATTCTACAGGAGTCTGGTATGCTTGGAGCAAGACCTGCGGATACTCCTCTTGATCCCAATGTGAATTGGGATGATGATTTCTCTTCTGTGTTTGTTGATCATAAAAAAATTAGGAGGTTGATTGGTAAATTGATTTATTTGACTGTTACTCATCCTGATATTGATACTGCAATGGGTCTTCTTAGCAGGTACCTTGATAAACCCAAACAGTGTCATTGGGATGTTGTATGTCAAGTTCCGAGATACTTAAAAAAGTCACCTGGAAAGGGACTTTATTATAAAAAGAATGGGCACTGTGTTCTTGAAGGGTATTCTGATTCTGATTATGCAGGCAACAAAGTTGACAGAAAATCTACCTCTGGTTACTGTACGTTTGTAGGAGGCAATCTTGTTACTTGGAGGAGCAAGAAACGAAACGTTGTTGCCAGATCGAGTGTTGAAGCTGAGTACAGGGCCATGGCCCATACTGCCTGTGAGTTACTGTAACATCCCTGACCTGGGTTATAAACTAACCCTAGGTGTTTTGCCTAAATATGTGATTAGACTCTTGTGTTTATCCTTTAAAATGTAATTAAAGCTTTTGAGGAACTTATATTTCTATTTCAGTCCTTTTTGTATAATGTTGCAACATTGTTTTGTTTATAATGGACTAAAGTGCAAATTATCCAAGTTGAGGGGTTTAATTGCAATTTGCACATGTTAAGATGTTCCTCTGATGTTGAAACATCATAAGAATGCATATGATGTAGTGGTATGGATTCCACAAGCTTGAACACCAAGATTCAACTTGTAGAGCAATCCTTGTGCTTTAAAACCTAGTTTTGGTGTAATATGCAAATTACCCAAAACCTAGGGTCCAACATGTAAAATATACCCTTTAGAGTATCTTTCATGTTTCTTGGCATAAAGTTGAGAAAATAAAATGAGAGGGGCGCCTCATATGAAGGATCATAGAAGGAAAGATAATCTTGGTATTGAATAATCAAGATTTAAGTAAATGTCCCTTTAATATATATATATAACTTAATAAGATGATTGATTTCTTTTCCTTTTAACCTTAGATAAGGGATGAGTTTTTCATTTGACTAGGAGGAAGAGACGTGGCCAAGTATGGAGCAAACCTTAATGGATATGTTTAGGAAATAAAGGAAATAATCTTCTTTTCCTTGAAAATATCCAAAAAATATATAAGAGACCTTTTTCCAACAAGCAAGGGATCGTTTCCCTTAGCTCTTTTCCTTATCTTCTTGCTTTGGCCGACCAAGGAGAAGCTATGGACCAGAAGGAAGACGACCAAGCTGGTTTGGTAAGTAAGGACCATCACCTATCTCGAATTCATGGTGGAAATCCTAATACAAGGTTGGTTTATTGGTTTTCTTTACACAATTCTTGTTTGTAGCCATCTTCTCCATCCAAAACATGAAGAACGGACCTTGGACACCTGTAGGAGCTCAAGCCACAATTAAATCTACAAATCTTGGAGCTCTATATTAGATATAAAGGCAGGTTTTATAACTCTAACCCTTAAGCTTTGCTTTTGCATCTTCTTTCCTTAGAATTGTTGCTTATTCTTCTTCTTTAGACACCTTTGTGTGTTCTTGCTAGTAATTCCATGAAGAACAACCCCTATTCTTGAGGTAGAAGATGATGACATTAATTCCAAAGTTTATCCAAAAACTTGCTTTAGCAAACAGTTTCCCAACTTTTGCAAATGGTTTCCCAAACCGTTTGTGTCACGGGTTAACAACCTAACTCCACTGTACACCTCAGGCGCCAACATAAGGCGTACAATAGAGTTAAAATTTCCCGTCCCTGAGTGGATCAAACACATGAATATATAAATGCACCGAATAAAAAGCTTCCATACATAAACCAAAAGTGTTCATTACATAGGGGCCCGAAGGCATAGGAGTTCTACAGAAGAAACTTAATACATGAGAAACTAAGTACAGAAGAAAAGAAACATAATCTAGGAGTCCCATTTAGCTTTAGCATTCCCCATGATAGATCTGATTTTTGTGAGCCCGCATATAGAGTAACCACATCATCTTCCTTTCATCATAAGCATCATAAGCAGAAGGTACCTAAAGAAAAACATTTGCAAAGGGTACACGTCAGCACAATATATAAATATATTGTACTGAGTACGCCTACGTGTCTTCAAAAACCACTCATTATATCTTGGCAAAACAAACATAATAGACATGGTAGGAGAATTAAAACTAGGACATTAGCACAGTATAGTAAAATAGACATATTCATAAACCAAGATGTTTGCATAGAAATTCAAACACATGTTTTAGGTTTATTTTTTTCCATTATATACTCATGCATCCGCCTACCAATGGGATAGATGCTTTATGGCCTCATGATCCGCTTACCAAAGAGATAGATCATTTCATATGGTGATCCGCTTACCAAAGAGATAGATCACCTTTAAGCACTACGCTTACCAAAGAGATATAGTGCTACAATATAATGGAACAAGCCTTTTATGTTCATGTGTGGTAACATACCATATACAAAATATCATTCCAAATCAATCATACATCGATATCCAATACAGACATTATCATATGCCAAGTCTTTTATAAGTACAATACAACCATTCACTAGTATAATCCAAATGAGGGTAATGGTGTACCTTCTATTCAGAAGTGGGGAGTCCAGGGATGCTCCTCACTGGTACCTTCGATTTCCTGAAATTATTGGAGATTTGGTATTTATTAGATATATTGTTTGAATTACACATATTCTAAAGAGTATATAAAAAGGCCCTTTATAGATTTGGAGTCATGAGAGTTGAGTACGGATCTTAGAGTATGGAGTTGAGTCCAAGATTATTATTTTCACATCAGAGTAGGTTCATAAAGTCAGAGTCATGGTCTAGAGATTATATTAATTAATTATGCACATTTTGGTAGGTCAAAATAGGGAAAGGAGTGATAAATAGGTTTTATTGATAATTGAGCCATAATAAAAGGATCTGATCATTTCATGATGATATAGATGCAAAAAGATGATGATCACATGTTTTTGGTAATTTAAACAGATTCGAGTATTTTCCAAATAATTCATCAAGGTATACACAAAAATAAGCATGAGTAATTACTCGAGTCAGATTTAGGGTCAATAGATGTCAAAAACGTGATCCTCGTATTTTTCTGATCAAAATAGAGTACTGGTTTGTATTTTTCTAACACTCCTACTATTTTTAATGAATTTCCCAAGATTAGGTCCTAAACTGAAAATTTGAGTTAATAATCGAAAACTTAGAAAGACGTGGACCGTTGGATGATCAGATCCAACGACCAAGATCACGCGTGCATAAAGAAGAAAAGATCAAGGTGGATATTGGACCGCTTACTTGGCAAGCTGTGGTTTGTCCACTTGGATCGACGTGGACTCCTGTGATAGGTCCAACTAGGCTCGAGCGGGTCCTCCTTCTTCTTACTCAATGCACACACAGCAGGCAGGGGAGGTGGACTCCGGCGAGCCCTCGTTAGAGCCTGGGACCTCCTCGTGTGCGGGTGAAGGTCTCGCTAGCTTCGTGGGAGCTTCCCACAGCTGGACGGCCAAGCCTCGGGCCGTGGCTCCTCCTGCGATGTTGGGTCGATGAGATGACCGGCGAGTTGCAGGGCTCGCGGCGGAGGGAGAGGGTAGCGGGAGGAGCAGGCGATGGAGCTTCGGAGTGAGGGGCCATTAAGGTGGGTGGAGGTTCCTCGGAGCTCAGGGAGTGTTCAATTGAGGACGATCAGGCCTGGAGGTGCCTAGTCCAGTAGCTTGACAGCGGCAGAGCAGACCGAAGGGGGTGAGCTTGAGGTTGGAGTGATCTGAGCTATCGTTGGGAGAATTGAAGCGAGTGAGTATGTAAAGGGGTGTTGGCGAAGCTCTTGGTATGCTTAAATAAGCATGGGATCAAGTGAGCCACGAACGCCCAATCTCGGTCAGTGGAGGTAGGAGAGGGGTGCTCGTCGGCGCGATCATGGGAGCACTCCTGGTCATCTTCAGGGGACGTGTGAGTGCTCTTCGGGTTCGTGGGGACAAGGTGGAGTCATTCGTTCGGTTGGTTTCTTGCGAGAGTGGGTAGGGGCAGAGATCGTGGTTGGGGTTCAAACTCATTGTTGTCGCCACGTCTCCCCGGGTTGACCGGAGGTTGGGGACGACCTCATGGCCATCCGATCCTGCGTCGGATCCTTGGGCGCGCCATCCCACGGTCAAGGATAGCTCGTGAGAGAGAGGGTCCGTGGATTGCTGACGTCAGCGCCGCGTGACAAAGAAAAAAAAACGAAATCATAGATTAAATGACTGAAATCGTGACATGATTTGATCAAACTATAGCCAAAACTTGTAAAAATCATAGAGGGAGCTAGAAATGTCCAATCGACATGAAATTTGGACCATAGCTCCAAAACAGCATACCCCACATTGTGGTAAAGTTTGGGATCGAGATTCCTATCATTGAGTGATCCATTAATCTTTAGGTGAATTAGGGTTTTGAAAAAGATTAGAGATTAAAGGAACCAAGCATAAAAGAATTAGAAAACTCACTTTATCACATCCTACTAACCTTAAAAGAAATTTTGTCCTCAAAATTAAACTGGATGAAAGAGGTGAGGAAAACATTGTTCCATATCTGCTCGTAGCTCCCAGGTAGCGTCTTCTGCACCGTGATGGTTCCATTGTACCTTCACCATCGAAATCTGCTTGTTCCTGAGCTCCTTTACCCTAGAGTCGAGAATCTTTATAGGTTGTTCTGGATAAGAGAGATTCTCCCGTAACTCAAGAGGCTTGTGATTCAGCACATGACTATCATCCTTCACATACTGTTTCAAGTTGGATACATGAAAGACATTATGCATCATGCTGTACTGCGGAGGAAGAGCAAGTCGATAAGCACATTCGCCAATGCGCTCCAGAACTTCAAAAGGACCCACATATCTCGGACTAAGCTTCCCCTTGTTCTTGGCTATGGCACGGATAGGTCTGATCTTCAAGAATACATAGTCGCCATCATTAAACTGTCTGTCTGACCTGTGTGCATCTACATACGACTTCTGACGATCCTGGGCCCGTTTCAACCTCTGCTTGATCAAAGACACCTTATCAGCATATAATTGTAATTCCTCGGACTTTAGCATCTTCCTTTCCCCAACTTCATCCCAATGGAGAGGGGATCTACATGGCCTACCATAGAGAGCTTCATAGGGTGGCATATCAATACTAGATTGATAGCTATTATTGTAAGAGAACTCCGCTAATGGAAGGTAGTAATCCCAAGATCCTCCCCAATCTAAGGCACATGCTCTGAGAAGATCTTCTAAAATTTGGATAGTGCGTTCTGACTGGCCATCAGTCTGGGGATGATATGCTGTGCTGAAGTTCAACTGTGTACCCAACTCATTCTGCACCTGCTTCCATAAATGTGATGTGAACTTTGGATCTCGATCTGAAACTATCGAAACTGGTACTCCATGCAGTCGTACAATCTCCTTTATATACAACTCAGCAAGCTCAGGAACCTTGTTCGTAGTCCGCATAGGTAAGACATGTGCAGACTTGGTCAACCGGTCTACTATGACCCAAACCGCATCATGACCCTTCCTGGTCCTGGGTAGTCCCACCACGAAATCCATGGTGATATTTTCCCATTTCCATTCAGGAATTGGTAAGGGTTGCAATAGACCACCGGGACATTGGTGCTCGGCCTTAATCTGCTGGCAAGTGAGACACTTAGAGATAAACTCAGCGATATCATTCTTCATACCCCTCCACCAAAAGTGTCTCTGCAGGTCCTTATACATCTTAGTAGATCCAGGATGTATGGAATACTTAGACCCATGTGCCTCTTGCAGGATACACTTCTTAATCTCTGACTCTTCAGGTACCCACATCCTATGCTTGTACCTTAGTCCACCGTCCATACCAACAGACAGATGTGTCTGGGGCTTTTCCACAAGAGCTGTCATCTCCTCCAAACTAGGGCTGTTCTTTTGAGATATCAGGAGTTCAGAAAGAAGACTAGGAATAATATCAATATTCGCCAGAATAATTGAGCTAGATTCTGCTTGAGATGACCCAGAAGATGAAGGTTCCAGATGCATTGATGCACAAATCGACTTCTTACGACTAAGAGCATCAGCTACAACATTGGCTTTGCCTGGATGATATGCAATAGTGAAATCATAATCCTTAAGATACTCCAACCATCTCCTCTGTCGAAGATTGAGATCTTTCTGAGTCAAGAGGTATTTGAGACTTTTGTGGTCTGTGAATATATCAAAAGTAGCACCATACAGATAATGTCTCCAGATTTTGAGAGCAAAGACAATGGCAGCTAATTCCAAATCGTGAGTTGGATAATTGACCTCATTAGGTTTCAACTGTCTAGAGGCATAGGCAACAACTTTACCGTCTTGCATGAGGACACAACCCAGACCCATTTTATAAGCATCAGAATAAATTACAAAGCCATCATTCCCAGAAGGTAGGGTCAAAACAGGAGCAGAATTCAAGAGAAATTTCAATTCTTGGAAACTAGCTTCACACTCAGGAGTCCAAATGAATTTGGCATCTTTTCTGGTAAGTTTAGTCATGGGTAGGGCTATTTTACTGAAATTAAGGATGAAACGACGGTAATAGCCAGCTAGGCCAAGAAAGCTACGAATTTCAGAAGCATTGGAAGGGGCTTTCCAATCAAGGACAACTAGAACTTTGGCAGGGTCAACAGAAATTTTCCCACCCGAAATGACATGGCCAAGAAACATGACTTGGTCAATCCAAAACTCACATTTAGATAATTTAGCATACAATTTCTGGGATCTCAAAACATCAAGGACTTTCTGGAGATGTTCACGATGTTGATCAACAGAATTTGAATATATAAGAATGTCATCAATGAAGACCACAACAAAGCTGTCAAGGAATTGTTTGAAGACAGTGTTCATCAGATTCATAAACACTCCAGGAGCATTAGTCAAGCCAAATGGCATCACCATGAATTCATAATGTCCATATCTAGTTCTGAAAGCTGTCTTTGGAATATCACAATCTTTTACTCGTAATTGATGATAACCTGATCTAAGGTCAATCTTGGAGAACACAGTGGCAGTACGAAGCTGGTCAAACAAGTCATCAATTCTTGGAAGGGGATATTTATTCTTAATGGTGGCTTGGTTGATCATGCGATAATCAATACACATTTGCATTGACCCATCTTTCTTTTTGACAAAAAGAACAGGAGCACCCCAAGGAGAAGTACTAGGACGGATGAAGCCTTTATCAAGAAGTTCCTCTAGTTGTTTCTTGAGCTCTGCAAGCTCGGCAGGTGCCATCCTATAAGGTGCCTTAGAGACTGGTGCGGTGCCCGGTGCTAACTCAATTGAGAACTCAATCTCACGATCTGGAGGTAGCCCTGGAAGCTCCTCAGGAAAAACGTCCGGGTAATCTCTCACCACATCCAAGCTCTCTATAGGTCTCACCTTAGGATCAGGCATGGATACAACAGCAAGATAGGCTCTACATCCTTTGGCTATCAAAGTTTCGGCTTTAAGAGAAGAAATAATCATATTTCGGTTTCTTTCCTTTCTCCCGAAAATAGTCAAAGGTTTAGAATTGGGTGCATAAAAGATTACTTTCTTGCCTCGGCAATCAAGCATGACAAAGTTGGAAAAGAGCCAATCCATCCCCAAAATTAAATCAAAATCTTCCATATCAAGAAGAATGAAAGCAGATTGAAATTTATGACCACCAAAAGAAAAAGGCAAAGTTTTGGTTTTCTGAAGAGAAGTATAAATTTTGCCACTGGGAGTTGTCACATCCAAGATATAACCTAGATCATTGATCACGAACTTGAGCATGGAAGCAAGATTTCTAGATATGAAAGTATGTGTTGATCCTGAATCGAATAGGGCCACAACAGGATGATCTTGGAGACATATCATACCTACATTATGATTTTATATGAGATTATGGTTTTCAAGGATTTATCATAAAAAGAAATTTTAACATTATTACCTTCAATCAGACGGTTTTCATTGGCCTTAGCTTCCTCTGCATCAATTGCAAAGACTCGGCCCTGACGATGTTCTGGATGAGCCTGGGCTATAGGGACAGCTGGCTGAGCAGGTGGAGCTCCAGGCTGAGGTAGTGGGGCAGGACGATTCTGAGGTGCCCCCTGGACCAATTTTGGGCAGTTGTACCTCATATGCCCCTCATTCTTGCAGTAGTAACATAAAGGTTTCTCAAACTTGCATTTTCCAGCATGTACTCCTCCACAGTTTCTGCAACGGTTGGGGTTTGAAGATGATCCCCGGTATAGTCCACCTCGACCTCGGCCTCCCCGGTATGGTCCTCCTTGGTGTGATTGACCTCGATGGTGATTTCCTCCTCCTCTTCCCATGCCATGGATTTTAGGCTTCTTCTTATCATTTTCCTTCTCTTTTCCCTTGGTGATGGATGCATCGGTTAGACCTAGGTATCCCAAACTTGGTGCTTTGCTCTTCCCTAAGGTTCTTTCTTGGGTAAGGGCATTGTTGATGGCAGCTTCAAAGGTAGGATGGGTGGAGGTGCAAAGGTGAACTTTGATTTCTTGGTTAAGGCCATATATGAAGTGTTCAATCTTTTCATCTTCATCAAGGTTGCGAGCATGACGCTCTAGGAGTCTAAAGGCCCTAACATAGTCAGCAACAGATAGGTTTCCTTGGGTGAGGTTATTGAACTGTTTCTTCTTCTCCTTCCTAGCTAATATGGGCATGAAACGGTTGGTAAAGATCCCCTTAAACTCCTCCCAACCTATGGGGGCATCTGGAAGTTCTCGTGTATGGTAATAATTTTCCCACCACAACTTCGCGGACCCCCTAAGTTGGTAGGTAGCAAAGGTGACCCTATCTTCCTCAGGACACTTAAGGGCTCTAAAAGCATTTTCAACAGATATGATCCATGCATCAGCTTTATCTAGGACTTCACCTAAGTCTTCTCCATGAAAGGTTTCGGGTTTGAGTTTAAGGAAGTCACTAATGGTGGTTTCATGGTTGGTCCTAGAGGATGAGGCACTATTGCTGGTTTCTTTTAGGGCTAGGGCATGCATGCATTCCAACATCACCTTCTTTTGCTCTTCCCAACTTCCTACAGCCTTGGTCTTATTAGGGCGTGATTCAGATTCATCACCAGAGCCATCACTGGATCTTGTTCTCTTGGACCTAGTTTTTCGAGGCATCTGCAAGTTTGTATAAAAGGCAATTTAGAGATTTATTTGAGATAGATCGTAATGCAACCAAAAAGATTTAGCGCTCATGGCATGTATTTTTTTTCTCGTGTCTTTTAGTTGTTCCCATTTCTCCTAATCTACCCACATAATAGAGAGAGTATATCATCGATCATGGTCATGAGAGAGAAAGTAGATGAGAAGCCTAGTGTATATTATTCACTAAATAGGTTGGTTGGGGGGGTAGTCCTTAATTGAGAAAAGATGAGAGGAAGGATTTTTCTAAGGTAAGGGTGCCCACTTTAACAATAATTGCGTTAGCCAGGCAGATAGCTTGCGACGGGAACCCTTGCACCATGAAAACGGATGGGGAGAGTATTATGTCAGAACCTTCCGCAAGGTACCCTTCTAGACACCTCGGCAATTTACTGCTAAATGTGGGTTACCCTAGGTCTAGGTAAGGTTACTAATTATTTGATACATCTATATTGATTCATGTGCCTGCTCTGATACCATCTGTCACGGGTTAACAACCTAACTCTATTGTATGCCTTATGTTGGCGCCTGAGGTGTACAGTGGAGTTAGGTTGTTAACCCGTGACAGTTTGGGAGCAAATGGTTTCAAACCGTTTGAATGCAAACAGTTTCAACCAAACTGCATGAAAGCAAATGGTCCAAGACCGTTTGGATGCGTTGACCAGGCATTGACCATTTGGAGATCTGTTGTGAATAATGTCGACTAATTTCCTACCAAAAACCAGCCATTAATTCCACACCAATTGAAGGCCCATTAGTTACCTAAACCCTAATCGGGTCATTTGCTGATTTTAATAATAGTATCATGTTGAAGTTTGGGTAAAGTGGCCCAAACGGTTTCAAAACTGTTTGGGGATCACCCAAACGGTCTCAAGACCGTTTGGTGATCACCCAAGACCATTTGGAGGTCTAGGATTAAGTAAGGTTGACCAATTGAAGGTTCAATGATATCAAGTTGTTGAATAATCGAGTGCTGATTTGGTGATCAAACCTAGGGTTCAAACCTTAAGTGAATGACTTGGTTTTTTATGAAATAATGGGAAAACGCTCTCAAGACCGTTTGGAGGATATCCAAACGATCTCAAAACCATTTGGGGGTGACCAAGACCGTTTGGAGGTCTAGGGTTGACTATGGTTAAGTGGTTGAAGATCTACATGTAATTAGTTGAAGTGCAATCAATTGTTGACCTAGTGATCAAATCAATGAGTCAAACCTTAATAGGTTGGGTTAGTTTTTGACGTTGACTTGAGAAAACGGTCTCAAAACCATTTGGAGGTCATCCAAACAATCCCAAGACCGTTTGGGGTCAGGTCATGACCAAATTGAATGAGGGTTCAATAAGTTCAACTCAATTAAACTCATGTTGATGTATGTTGAAGAGTAATCGATTCCAAACCCTAATTCAATTGACCCAAGCCCTAATTGATGATCAATTGAGGGACAATTGAGTGTCAAATCAGTTGAGGGTTGACCTAATTGACTCAATTGATAAGTGGCTAACAAGTGCATGGTTGATTGAGGGGTTCAATTGGAAACCCTAACTCAATTGAAGTGGTTGAGACACTTTTTGATCCATGCGGTTTTGAGGTGGTTTGGACCAAATAGTCTCAAGACCGTTTGGGTCGAAACGGTCTCAAGACCAATGGGGACCAAACGATCGCAAACTGTTTGGTGCTCATGCGGTTTCAAGGTTGGTTATGTCCATGCGGTTTCAAAGTCAACAAGACCAAACAGTCTTCAAGACCAAACAGTCTTCAAGACCAAACAGTCTTCACCCCATCTTGGGCAAACGGTCTTGAGCGTGTACTTTACCAAATGGTTTCTAAAGTCAAACTAGACCAAACAGTCAACAACACCAAAAGGTTTCAAGGTCTATCCACGACCGTTTGGGGGTTTAGTGTGCAAGACCGTTTGAGGTCTAAAAGGGTTAAGAACATTTGATGCCTTATTGGTCAAGATGTTTTAGTGGTTGATTAACCTAAACCTCTTAGATACCTAAAGTGATTAGGGACCAAATAATTAGTAGACTAATGCATAATCAAGTGGTGAACATTACAAAGGTACCCTTGATAGGATAGAGTGACCAATACTCTTTGAACAAGTGAGCCTTAGTGACCACAATAGTAATGACATAAACTATGATGTCAATGTTGCTCTAACTTAGCCTAATCAAGGATGATGTAAATATCATCTAATAGAAAGAGGAGAGAGAAGACTCCTTATATGAATGATAATCAAGTAATAAACTTCCAATATGTATGAATATATCTGATTAGGGTATGATCCTTCATAGTGAGATCATGAAAACCCTAATTATGATGGTTAATTAATCTTAACCTAATTTGAGAGCATTAATGGAAGTAATCCTCATACATGATCATGGTATAATCTTAATTCATTGTAAATTAAATAGTGAACCCTAATCTAGGGTATTGTGATGTATTGTGAATAGTAAACCCTAATCTAGGGTAATGTTATGATATGAACAGTAAACCCTAATTTGGGTTATGCTTTTAAGCATGAAACTCTATACTTGAAATATGAAATGAGGAATCATTATTTCTTTTTAAGATGAAGGGGTTAAATAACCTAATTGAATTGATAGGGAAAACCCTAACCCTAGAAACCAGCCGTGGTGATGTAATACGGTCGTGGTATATATTCTGAAGCACGGCCGTGCAAGATAGCACGGTTGTGGTGTTCTATATTTGACTTGGAAATAAATTGTATTATGCTGATATAGAGATAATATGCATGTTATAAATTGTGTTAGTCATGCATGTCTTTATAAAGAAGTGATCATAGCCAGGTAAGGGTTATGATGTCATATTCATTAAAAGCACTTTATAAGTTGTGAAGGTAATAATACGCTATGTTGCCTAGTGAGAGGTAATATATGAGATTGATAAGCTGTATGAGCCATGAGAAATATCTGCATTGCTACAATCATGTTCATACTATTAAATGAATTTATGGCAATATGTTACTTGGTAACAAGTGTTAGATGATTTAAGGGTTTGAATACCCATAATCCTAAATTATAATGATGAGATGGTTAGGGATTGATATCCCAATGATAACTGGATGTGAAATGAACTTGATACAATTAATATTCTTTCTTTATAACAATTTTCTTATTGGTTTATGTTTGAAAACATGCCTGAAGCTAAAAGAATGCTATAATGTACTTAAATAATCAAGTATAATGATAGCATGTAGAGCTTTGACCATAGATCCATCATTGTTAGAGATTAAATGATGGTGAAACAGGTTTTCCTAAGGGAACTCCTAGAAAGCATACTTTTGAGTATGTGGGGGTTATAGACGTGAATATCCTTACGTCCTAAAGTAGGAATTGATGTGAGATGTACATTTAATCTCTCAATCCTTCATTATATGTTTATGTTGGGATGATGTATCACTAATCTCCCGATAATGTTGTCAATGTCGCATCGATGTGAGATAAACAAGAAATCCCTCGATGGCGAAGAGAGTACAGCATGCCACTGTAACTCTAATAGCGAAGTTCCCAGAATACCCTGGAAAGCTATTATGGAAGAGATACAAGATGTCCTGCATGTTGTACCTCACACTGACTGAGGAAGATGAGGTCATAGGAATCCAGCTTTTCTGATGACCTATGTATGGTACCGATTGCGATTTCATAATGGTCGGTTGGAGTATGAGTGGTATACCTCATCTCCTCAGGGCATAAAGATGTTTGAAAAACATAATCAGCCGTGTAGCATAATTGCTTAGGTCGAACTACAAGAAATAATGATTGATGATACATTATTTATAATGTCCTGGTTGGACAAATACTATACATGTTCTTCATATTCCTTATTGATATAAGTCTTGTCATTCAATCATGTTATAATTGAAATGATTGCCTAGAGAATGCTGCTCTACTTAGTTTATTCAATAAATTGCCTGCTGTCAAATAATTTTAGTTCTGCTGCTCATTATTATCTTAATTTTTGCAATAACAATTCTTTTGGTGAAGAGTTATAACTCTCGCTGGGATAATTATTCAATTGTCTCACCCCCATGGGATTCGAATTTTTAGGTAGACACCGAGGATGAAGGAACCCTTCAGTGGGTGAACAACAACAACAGCAACAACAACATCTGGGACAACAGTGATCCTCAGGTGGAGACACTATCTGTCAAGCCTCATAGATAGAATGTCCTATGTGTCATCTCTGTACTCTCAGGTCCTAGGAGTCTTTAGATTTTTTAAATAGATCTAAGATTTTGGCGCAATGCCTCAATATTTTTGTATCTTGCCTTGTACAGTTAACAGGGAAGTTGATGTTGTGACTCTCGAGATATGATATTACAGAGATGTAATGGTGAATCAATTTGTTTATAACCTATCTTGTTCTTTTATGAAAGGGTTTTACATATTGTGGACCTTTGTGCAAAAAGTTTTAAAATTTTGTGATTTTTAGTAATTCTGCTGTTAAGTATTCGCTTCTGCTTTAGTTAATCCTGTTTTTGCGAGTCGGACCCCACAAATTAGTGGTATCAGAGCTCTAGGTTTGCTGAGTCTACAGAGACATAGGACTTAGGTTATAGAGTTTTATCTAGTGTCTTCCAGTATATCTAATAGTGTCTTCTGCTCATCAGGAGGAGAAGATAAAACTAAAGATGTCTGGACCACACGAGGAACACGTTGTTGAGAGTAGTGTTGCTGCACCTAGAGAAGGTGCAAGAAACCAAGAAAGGGAAGAACATGTACCTGAACCACCCCAGTTCAATCCAGCTGACATGGGCAACCCAGCCGTCCAAGCCATGTTTGGGCAGTTTATGACTGCCATGACACATATGACTGATAGGATGCCTATATGTGCACCTAGGGCACCCACCCATCCTGAAGGACAAGGAGTCGGCAAGACGTTTGAATGACTACGCCGAGTTGGAGCCATAGAGTATGCTGGAACAACTGACCTGTGGTTAACTGAACTAGAGAAAGCCTTTAGAATCTTGAACATCCCTGAAGCTGAGAAGGTGAGACATGTTGTATACCTTCTCAAGGGGAGTGTTGGTCACTGGTGGACCATGGAAGAACATAAAAGGCCAGGTGTGGAGATTGCATGGGAAGTTTTTCGATGGGAATTTATCAACAGATACTTCCCTAAGACATTTCTGGACGAGAAAATCTCTCAGTTTGAGAGGTTAAGGTAGGGACCTATGAACATTAGCGAATACGAGGCTAAGTTCATGGAGTTTTTGTGGCTCTGTCCGCATATGGCAACTACAGATGAAGAAAGGATTAGACGTTTTGAGAAGGGGTTAAACACCGAGTTGACCACCCCTATGTTTGCTCTGGAGAATAGAGAAAGGTTTGCTACTTTTATGGAGTCGGTCAGGAGGATAGAGAGGTCTGTGGCAGAGAAAAGACAGACCCAGAACAAGAGGATGTATCCCCAGTTCCAAGGATCCTCATCTAAAGATTTCAAGAAACCTAGGTTTTCTGCGCCTACACCACCACCTAGATTCAGTAACCAGACACAGTGGACGTCCAATAGGGGTAGAGGATGAAGCTTACCGTTAGAAGGAGCTCGTAGCTCAGCATCTATGTCGGTTACAGGACCACCCAGACCACAACAACTGAACATAAGTTGTTACATATGTGGAAAGATGGGACATCTGATGAAAGATTGCAGAGCCAAAAAAGTGAGTGTGACTCAACCTCAGAGGCAGAATCAGCAAGGATCTCAAAGAAGACAGTTTTCAGGAGGAGCTAGAGGATGTGGACAAGCGTACCAAGCTAGATCATCAACACTCAGCCATCGAACACCAAATCGACCACAGGCAACAACAAGGTTTTATGCGATGAATCCACCTGATGCAGTAATCAACCCTCAGGTTGTGGCAGGTCAAATGGAATTGTTATATTCTGATATGTCTACATCTTACGTTGTATCTGTTTTAATTGATCTGGGTGCTATGCACTCCTTTATCACTCAAAGAGTGATTCTTGACTGCAACCTGACTATAAGTCATAGAGCAGATAGTTTTTTGCTAGAAACTCTGTTGATGGGATCTGCCGTGTTGCAAGAGGTATGTTCTCCCTGCATTCTCTTCTTTTCCAAACATCGCATTCAAGTGGATCTTATACCACTAGAGATGCATGGATTTGATGTAATCCTTGGGATGGATACCTTAGAAAGGTATAAGGTTGTCTTGGATTGTGAGTCCAAGCAAGTTGTGTTCACTGATGATAGTGACACATGGATCTTTCAAGGAGAAAGAAAGATTCTACCAACCTATCTTGTGTCAGCTATGGTTGCTGAGAAGCTGATGAGGCAAGGATGTTATGCATTCTTGGCCCATGTGGTAGATACTACCATGGAGAGTCCTAACCTTGCTGAAGTTCCTGTAGTCAGGGAATTTGAAGATGTATTTCCTGAAGAACTTCCAGGTGTACCACCACCACTAGAAATAGATTTTGAGATTAATCTAGTTCCGGACACACAACCTATAGCACAAACACCATATATGATGGCGCCTACTGAGATGGAAGAACTCAAGAAACAGTTGCAAGAGTTGCTTGAGAAGGGTTTCATCCGACCACGTACTTCACCCTGGGGTGCTCCGGTCCTCTTTGTTAAAAAGAAAGATGGGTCAATGCGGTTGTGCATTGATTATAGACAGCTAAATAAAGTAATAATAAAGAATAAGTATCCTCTGTCAAGGATTGATGATCTCTTTGACCAGTTACGTGGTGCTACCGTCTTCTCAAAGAAAGATTTGAGGTCGGGATATCACCAGATACGTATTAAGGATGGTGACATACCTAAGTCTACTTTTAGGACAAGGTATGGTCATTATGAGTTCACAGTTATGTCATTTGGACTAACAAATGCACCAACTGCATTTATGGAACTCATGAATAGAATCTTCCGACCTTTTCTCGATCAGTGTGTTGTTGTCTTTATAGATGACATCCTGATCTATAGTAGAGATGCTCAGCTGTATGAACAACATCTTTTTCAGGCTCTAACTTTGCTAAGAAAGAATAAGTTATATGCTAAGTTTAGCAAGTGTGAGTTCTGGTTACCTTAAGTTTCTTTTCTTGGACACATGATATCTGCTTCAGGTATACGTGTTGACCCTAAAAAGGTAGAATATGTTCTGCAATGGGAACAACCGACGAAACCGACAGAGATTCAAAGTTTCTTAGGGTTAGCAGGCTATTATCGGAGGTTCATTAAGAACTTTAGTTCTATAGCTTTACCCTTGACTAAGTTGACCAGGAAGGATGTTCCTTTTTCCTGGAGTGACAAGTGTTAGCAATCTTTTCAGCTATTAAAGGAGAGGTTGACAAGTGCACATGTTCTTGTGTTACCTGAGCAAGGAAAAGGATATATAGTCTTCTGTGATGCCTCTAAGAATGGACTATAATGTGTGTTGATGCAGAATAAATAAGTGATTTCTTTTGCTTCTTGACAGCTTAAGAAACATGAGGAAAATTATCTGACACACGACCTAGAACTAGCTGCTGTAGTTCATGCCTTGAAAATCTGGAGACATTATCTTTATGGAGAGACATTCCAGATTTTCACAGACCACAAGAACCTTAAGTATATCTTTTCTCAGCATGAGATTAACATGAGGCAACACTGCTGGATGGAGTTAATCAAGGACTACGATTGTATAATAGATTACCATCCAGGGATGGCCAATGTAGTTGATGATTCTTTGAGTAGGAAATCAGCAACACCAGCCCTAGATAGAGCACAACTAAATTCTCTGGTATGCTCTAGAAGGGATATGCTTATTTCCTTAAGACAAGACAATGTACAGTTGAGAGTATCATTGTTATCAGGGTTGTTAGCTGAGATGCATATAAAACCTATCCTGAGACAACAAATTAAGGAGGCACAACAAGTTGATTCTACAGTTCAAAAGATTAGATCGGAGTATGGTAGTGAGAAATGAGAAGGTTTCCATGACTCAGATGCTCAAGTAGCCCGTTATCATGGTAGGATGATAGTACCGGATGTGGATAACTTAAGGAAGTTAGTCTTGGAAGAAGCTCATTCATTGATGTATGCTATGCATCTAGGAAGCACCAAGATGTATCGAAACTTGAAAGATATGTATTGGTGGCCTGGATTGAAGAAAGACGTTGTTGAGTTTGTTATGCGATGTCCTATGTGTCAGCAAGTTAAAGCTGAACACCATAAGCCTGGAGGAACAATGCAACCTTTACCCATACCACAATGGAAGTGGGATCATGTGACCATGGATTTTGTGGTTGCTTTACCTAGAACAACCAAAGGTCATGATTCCATTTGGGTAATAGTTGATAGGTTGACAAAGACATCACATTTCTTACCTGTCAAAACAACCTATTCTGCTGAGAAGCTAGCACAGTGGTATGTAGATGAGATAGTACGACTACATGGAGTCCCAATTACCATTGTTTTTGACCGAGGTCCCCAGTTTATGAGTAATTTTTGGGAGTGACTTCATAAAGCTTTAGGCACACATTTAAGGTTTAGTACAGCCTTTCATCCTCAGACTGATGGACAATCAGAAAGAACCATACAGACTTTGGAAGACTTGCTCAGAGCATGTGTTCTCCAGTTTACAGGAAGTTGGGATCTACATCTAAGCTTGATTGAGTTTGCCTATAACAATAGCTATCAGCATAGCATTAACATGGCACCTTATGAAGCTTTGTATGGCAGACATTGTAGATCACCCTTATATTGGTATGAAACCGATGAATATCAACTTTTAGGTCTGAATCTTGTGCAGCAGACCACCGAGAAGATTAAGATAATACAACAACAGTTAAAGACTGCACAGGTTAGGCAGAAATCTTATGCTGATAAGCATCATAGACCTTTAGAATTCCAGGTTGGAGATAGAGTGTACCTCAAGGTCTCACCTTAGAAAGGAGTTCTTAGATTTGGGAGGAAAGGAAAGTTATCTCCTAGGTTTATGGGGTCTTATCCAATCATTGAACGGATTGGAAAGGTAGCTTATAAGCTAGAGTTACCACCAGAGTTACAAAAATTACATCCAGTGTTCCACATTTCCATGTTAAGGAAATGTCATCCTGATACAAAATCAATTCTGCAACCTATGGAAGTAGAGTTGAATGATGGTGTATCTTATGAAGGACCTGTATCGATCCTTGAAAGAAGAATTAAAAAGCTGAAAAAGAAAGACATAAGTCTTGTGAAAGTCCTCTGGAATCACCGTGGTGTTGAAGAAGCCATGTGGGAACTAGAGGAAGAGATGAGGAGAAAATACCCTACTCTTTTCTCTTAATATGTTTTGTTGATTTCGGGGATGAAATCCTTGTAAGGGGTGGATAATTTGTAACATCCCTGACCTAGGTTATAAACTAACCCTAGGTGTTTTACCTAAATATGTGATTAGACTCTTGTGTTTATCCTTTGAAATGTAATTAAATCTTTTGAGGAACTTATATTTCTATTTCAGTCCTTTTTGTATAATGTTGTAACATTGTTTTGTTTGTAATGGACTAAAGTGCAAATTACCCAAGTTGAGGGGTTTAATTGCAATTTGCACATGTTAAGATGTTCCTATGATGTTGAAACATCGTAAGAATGAATATTATGTAGTGGTATGGATTCTACAAGCTTGAACACCAAGATACAGCTTGTAGAGCAATCCCTGTGCTTTAAAACCTAGTTTTGGTGTAATATGCAAATTACCCAAAACCTAGGGTCCAACATGTAAAATATACCCTCTAGAGTATCTATCATGTTTCTTGGCATAAAGTTGAGCAATGAAAATGAGAGGGGAGCCTCATATGAAGGATCATAGAAGGAAAGATAATCTTGGTATTGAATAATCAAGATTTAAGTAAATGGCCCTTTAATATATATAACTTAATAAGATGATTGATTTCTTTTCCTTTTAACCTTTGATAAGGGAGGAGTTTTTCATGTGACTAGGAGGAAGAGATTTTGCCAAGTATGGAGTAAACCTTGATGGATATGTTTAGGAAATAAAGGAAATAATCTTCTTTTCCTTGAAAATATCCAAAAAATATATAAGAGACCTTTTTCCAACAAGCAAGGGATCGTTTCCCTTAGCTCTTTTACTTATCTTCTTGCTTTGGCTGAACAAGGAGAAGCTCTGGACCAGAAGGAAGATGACGAATCTGGTTTGGTAAGTAAGGACCATCACCTATCTCAAATTCATGGTGGAAATCCTAATACAAGGTTGGTTTATTGGTTTTCTTTACACAATTCTTCTTTCTAGCCATCTTCTCCATCCAAAACTTGAAGAAAGGACCTTGGACACCTGCTGGAGCTCAAGCCACCATTAAAGCTACGAATCTTGGAGCTCTAGATCAGATATAAAGGCGGGTTTTATAACTCTAACCCTTAAGCTTTGCTTTTGCATCTTCTTTCCTTAGAATTGTTGCTTATTCTTCTTCTTTAGACACCTTTGTGTGTTCTTGCTAGTAATTCTGTGAAGAACATCCCCTGTTCTTGAGGTAGAAGATGATGACGTTAATTCCAAATTTTATCCACAAACTTTCTTTAGCAAACGGTCTCCCAACTTTTGCAAATGGTTTCCCAAACCGTTTGGGAGCAAACGGTTTCAAACCGTTTGAATGCAAACGGTTTCAACCAAACTGCATGAAAGCAAATGGTCCAAGACCGTTTGGATGCGTTGACCAGGCATTGACCATTTGGAGATTTGTTGTGAATAATGTGGACTAATTGCCTACCAAAAACCACCCATTAATTCCAAGAAAATCACCAATTGAAGGTCCATTAGTTACCTAAACCCTAATCGGGTCATTTGCTGATTTTAATAATAATATCATGTTAAAGTTTGGGTTGAGTGGCCCAAATGGTTTCAAAACCATTTGGGGATCACCCAAACTGTTTCAAGACCGTTTGGTGATCACCCAAGACTGTTTGGAGGTCTAGGGTTAAGTAAGGTTGACCAATTGAAGGTTCAATGATATCAAGTTGTTGAATAATTGAGTGATGATTTGGTGATCAAACCTAGGGTTCAAACCTTAAGTGAATGACTTGGTTTTTGATGAAATAATGGGAAAACGGTCTCAAGACCGTTTGGAGGATATAAAAATGATCTCAAAACCATTTGGGGGTCACCCAAGACCGTTTGGAGGTCTAGGGTTGACTATGGTTAAGTGGTTGAAGATCTATAGGTAATTAGTTGAAGTGCAATCAATTGTTGACCTAGTGATCAAATCAATGAGTCAAACTTAATAGGTTGGGTTAGTTTTGATGTTGAATTTAGAAAACGGTCTCAAGACCGTTTGGAGGTCATCCAAATGATCCCAAGACCGTTTGGGGTCAGGTCATGACCAAATTGAATGAGGGTTCAATAAGTTCGAATCAATTAAACTCATGTTGATGTATGTTGAAGAGTAATCGATTCCAAACCCTAATTCAATTGACCCAAGCCCTAATTGATGATCAATTGAGGGACAATTGAGTGTAAAATCAGTTGAGGGTTGACCTAATTGACTCAATTGATAAGTGGCTAACAAGTGCATGGTGGATTGAGGGGTTCAACATTGGAAACCCTAACTCAATTGAAGTGGTTGAGACACTTTTTGGTCCATGCGGTTTTGAGGTGGTTTGGACCAAACGGTCTCAAGACCGTTTGGGTCCAAATGGTCTCAAGACCATTTGAGTCCAAACGGTCTCAAGACCATTTGGGACCAAACGGTCTCAAGACCGTTGGGACCAAACGATCCCAAATCGTTTGGTGCTCATGTGGTTTCAAGGTCGGTTATGTCCATGTAGTTTCAAAGTCAACAAGACCAAACGGTCTTCACCCCATCTTGGGAAAATGGTCTTGAGCATGTACTTTACCAAATGATATCTAAAGTCAAACTAGACCAAACGTTCAACAACACCAAACAGTTTCAAGGTCTATCCAAGATCGTTTGGGGGTTTAGTGTGCAAGACCGTTTGAGGTCTAAAAGGGTTAAGAACGTTTGATGCCTTAGTGGTCAAGATGGTTTAGTGGTTGATTAACATAAACCTCTTAGATACCTAAAGTGATTAAGGGACCAAGTAATTAGTAGAATAATGCATAATCAAGTGGTGAACATTACAATGGTACCCTTGATAGGATAGAGTGACCAATACTCTTTGAACAAGTGAGCCTTAGTGACCACAATAGTAATGACATAAACTATGATGTCAATGTTGCTCTAACTTAGCCTAATCAAGGATGATGTAAATATCATCTAATAGAAAGAGGAGAGAGAAGACTCCTTATATGAATGATAATCAAGTAATAAACTTCCAATATGTATGAATATATCTGATTAGGGTATGATCCTTCATAGTGAGATCATGAAAACCCTAATTATGATGGTTAATGAATCTTAACCTAATTTGAGAGCATTAATGGAAGTAATCCTCATACATGATGATGGTGTAATCTTAATTCATTGTAAATTAAATAGTGAACCCTAATCTAGGGTATTGTGATGTATTGTGAATAGTAAACTCTAATCTAGGGTAATGTTATGATATGAACAGTAAACCCTAATTTGGGTTATGCTTTTAAGCATGAAACTCTATACTTGAAATATGAAATGAGGAAACCTTATTTCTTTTTAAGCTGAAGGGGTTAAATAACCTAATTGAATTGATAGGGAAAACCCTAACCCTAGAAACCAACCGTGGTGATGTAACACGATCGTGGTATATCTTCTGAAGCACGACCGTGCAAGATAGCACAGCCGTGGTGTTCTATATTTGACTTGGAAATAAATTATATTATGTTGATATAGAGATAATATGCATGTTATCAATTGTGTTAGTCATGCATGTCTTTATAAAGAAGTGATCATAGCCAGGTAAGGGTTATGATGTCATATTCATTGAAAGCACTTTATAAGTTTTGAAGGTAATAATATGCTATGTTGCCTAGTGAGAGGTAACATATGAGATTGATAAGCTGTATGAGCCATGAGAAATATCTGCATTGCTGCAATCATGTTCATACTGTTAAATGACTTTATGGAAATATGTTTGGTAACAAGTGTTAGATGATTTAAGGGTTTGAATACCCATAATCCTGAATTATAATGATGAGATGGTTAGGGATTGATATCCCAATGATAACTGGATGTGAAATGAACTTGATACAATTAGTATTCTTTCTTTATAGCAATTGTCTTATTGGTTTATGTTTGAAAACATGCCTGAAGCTAAAAGAATGCTATAATGTACTTAAATAATCAAGTATAATGATATCATGTAGAGCCCTGACCATAGATCCATCATTGTCAGAGATTAAATGATGGTGAAATAGGTTTTCCTAAGGGAACTCCTGGAGATCATACTTTTGAGTATGTGGGGGTTATGGACGCGAATATCCTTACGTCCTAATATAGGAATTGATGTGAGATGTACATTTAATCTCTCAATCCTTCATTATATGTTTATGTCGGGATGATGTATCACTAATATCCCGATGATGTTGTCAATGCCACATCGATGTGAGATAAACAAGAAATCCCTCGATGGAGAAGAGAGTACATCATGCCACTGTAACTCTAATAGCAAAGTTGCCAGAATACCCTGGAAAGCTATTATGGCAGAGACACAAGATGTCCTGCATGTTGTACCTCACACTGACTGAGGAAGATGAGGGCATAGGAATCTGGCTTTCTTGATGACCTATGTATGGTAGCAATTGAGATTTTGTAATGGTCGGTTGGAGTATGAGTGGTATACCTCATCTCCTCAGGGCATAAAGATGTTTGAAAAACATAATCAGCCGTGTAGCATAATTTCTTAGGTTGAAGTACGAGAAACAATGATTGATGATACATTGTTTATAATGTCCTAGTTGGACAAATACTATACATGTTCTTCATATTCCTTATTGATATAAGTCTTGTCATTTAATCATGTTATAATTGAAATGATTGCCTAGAGTATGTTGCTCTACTTAGTTTATTCAATAAATTGCCTGCTGTCAAATAATTTTAGTTCTATTGCTAACTGTTATCTTAATTTTTGCAATAATAATGTTTATGGTGAAGAGTTATAACTCTCGTTGGGAAAATTATTCAATTGTCTCACCCCCGTGGGATTCGACTTTTTAGATAGATGCCGAGGACGAAGGAACCCTTCAGTGGGTGAACAGCAACAGCAGCAACAACAACATCTGGGACAACAATGATCCTCAGGTGGAGACATTGTCTGTCAAGCCTCGTAGATAGAATGTCCTATGTGTCGTCTCTGTACTCTCAGGTCCTAGGAGTCTTTAGATGTTTTAAATAGATCTAAGATTTTGGTGTAATGCCTCGAGATTTTTGTATCTTGCCTTGTACAGTTAATAGGGCAGTTGATGTTGTGACTCTCGAGATATGATATTACAGAGATGTAATGGTGAATCAATTTGTTTATAACCTATCTTGTTCTTTTATGAAAGGGTTTTACATATTGTGGACCTTTATGCAAAAAAATTTAAAATTTTGTGATTTTCAGTAATTACGCTGCTAAGTATTTGCTTCCGCTTTAGTTAATTCTGTTTTTGCGAGTCAGACCCCATAGTTACTGTGGGTGTGTTCTCTTCTGAAAGAGTTTGGGATTGAGTCTTCTTCGGCCATTCCTATGCACTGTGATAATAGAGCTGCCATATTCATTGCAAATAATCTTGTCTATCATGAGGGCACCAAACACATTGAAGTTGACTGCCACTTCATCAGAGAATCTATTCTTGCTGGCAAGATATGCACTCCATTCACGAGATCAGAAGATCAAGTTGTTGATATCTTCACCAAGATGCAGGCGAAGAAATAGTTCTGCACACTGATGGACAAGTTGGGCATGATTGACATCTATGCTCCAACTTGAGGGGGAGTGTTACATTATATATTCCCTATTTTACATAGCCTGTTATTTGTTTTGTTATTTCTCTTTTATATATGGACCTCTATGTAATTCTTTCAGTATTATATATATGAGGGTGCACCCATTGTGCAACCCTGAGCTTTCTAAAAACCCTGACTCTATCACACACCTCATTATGCAATTTAAGAGAAACATTCACAAAAAATCATCCACACATAATAAAGTAACGATATCCATTACTGAATTCGAAAGGGACCAAAACATCATTATGAACTAAATCAAAATTCAGTAACGACCGTAAATAGTGTATTAAAAATGGCCTAGGTGTCCGCTTAGTCGGCCAAGACCGCAGCCACCTAATTTAGCCCCTAAGCGCCCGTTAAGTGTTTTGAACATAATCGCCCGTTTTTTCCCGTCTCACCCGCTTTTTCCCGCTTTTTGCCCACTTGTTTTTAAAAATGCTACTGTAAGCATGTACATTAATTAATTACATAGTCCAAGTAGTGTCGACTATGATATATGAAACTTGTATACATTAGATGTTCTATGATATAGCTAGTTCTAATTTAGAATGCATACTGTGTAAGCTGTAATAATAGGTTACTGATGTAATGCATCTAAGTAAATATCATATTCCTCTATTTTTCTTCTAATGCATGATTAGTTTTACTGATTTCCTTACTGCTTTCAGTGATCAATGATTAGTACTACTGGTTAGTACTACTTTAGTGATTACTTTGAATCAACAATTCATAGTTTGTTATATACAATTACTGATCTGCTTGCTGATTTTAGTGATTAGAGATACTGATTACTAGTAAAGTATTGATGAATACTTAGTTAATTACTGATTTTCTTATTAGATATGTATAAAAGTTCCTTAGAAATATATTTTTTTATATACACATACATGTAATTTTGTATAAAAATATATAAAATTCAGGCACCCATTTTTTTTCAAAAATCACCCGCTTACCGCTTAATCAGTTACACGATGTTGTTCACACGCCTCCCGCTTTCCGCTTTCTAATACAGTAATACACTGAACGTAAACCAATTCGACTAGGAAAAAAACCCTTTATTACTTTCCAATTGATAAAATTTACAAGCAATTGGCTGAATAGAAGATAATGTTTACTATTAGAGAGTCTGGTTAATTTAGTTAATTAAGTTATTTGAGTCTAATTGTATATGGGACCAAGTGTGTCTTGGTCCATTAGGGTCCGTACGCTTCACCCTTCTCATATATAAAGGAGGGGGATTACTCTTATCAATATATCACACAACCTTCTTTTACTTTATTACATGGTATCAGAGCAATGGTCCAACCCCAAACCTAGTTGAGACAAAAAGAATTCTCCCACTCGTGGGTGGCAACCATCTTTCCTGGTTTGGCCGCCCGCTGGGCAACTTCCTGACCATCAACAGTCTCTTGATCCTTGCCTCTCCGCTTGCTACCGCTTTGCAACTATTATTAGCCTCTCTGCCTCCTGTCGGTGAAAGATGCTCTCACACACCCTGCTACCCTTTTCCCTGTCATCCCCCTCCACACAAGAGACTTGTTGCCTTCCGTCAACAGTGTCCCTCCCTACTTTCTGCTGACTCATCCACACACAACCTCTCACCCGCAACCATCAACCCCCTAGCCGCTCTCTGCTTCACATGTCGTCTCCTATTTTCATTCCATGGTCTGACATTTTGTCTGCTTGATCCTTGCGCCTTCCTGCCTTAACACTGCACCACAACACCAGTGGTGCAACATAATTACTGCCAGTCATCCAACACGCCAGCTAACAACCCGACGACCACCACTAAGGCAAGCCGTCAAGCATGAGCACAATGACCTTGCCTGACACCTCTGTTGCAACAAGTTTGAATCTTGTTGCGCCTGCGAAGCATGACATTATGTACAAGACTACGGTTTAAATAAGTTTATGGAACTCTTGCTCTTACAACAGAACAATAGTACCATTGATAAAAACATTTGAAAAATACCTGGGATCGTAGTGATTTTGGTAAAATGGCTTCTCCTATGCCTAAGTGTCTATTGAGCAAAGCCATTATAATTGTTCAAGCAGGAGTATATGGAATTGCTACGACAAGATTATTCAGATATGCGACTCCCCCACCTTGGTATTCTCTGCTGTAAGATAACAACCTGTGACTCGCTAGTGAAAATTTGCATGAATTTTATGTGTCATGATATACATCTCTTTAAAGATTTGTGCTTGATTTCTCTTCGAAAACCATTATACCTTTTTCCAGGGGCTCTTCCCCCGAGCCCCCCACTAGGGGTGGCCTCCCCTCAACCCCCACCCGCTGAGGGGCAGTGGGACCCCCTAATTGGGGGACAACGCCCCCAAACCCTTCAACAGTGATATGATTTTTTTCTGGGGTGTTTCTTTGTAATTGTCCACCCAACCACCTTTGTTTCGTTTTGTGGTTGGTGTGAGGGGAAGAAATAGTCGAGATATGAGATGGAGGTGAGGAAGATTATAGTAGGTTGCCCTATATTTTTGTGGATCTTTATGTACTTCTTGAAGAATTTGTAGACTTCTACTACTAAAAGTCTTTTGCCGATTATATGCTTCTTGAAGAACTTACTATTCCAGAGCTTAATGTCTATTTCTTGCTTGTTTAAGCTGATGGTCTTCTAACCGGCTACGTCGACTCTACTTTTTACTTTTTTTTGTGCATTGTTTGCACGTTGACATTGTCCATACTTTGCTCATGCTGACTCTTTACTTGTCCTTGCTTTCTTTTCACGTTGACTACCACTACTATGAACCAACACTCTCTGAAATTTTCTACAGTGAACCAACACTCTCTAGACTTTGTGAACCAACACTCTCTGGACTTTTCTACTGTGAACCAACATCCTCTGGACTTTGTGAACCAACGCTCTTTGCACTTTTCTACTGTGAACCAACACTCTCTGGACTTCTCTACCGTAAACCAACACTCTCTCGACTGCATTGATAGCGATTGTATGAAGACTCTCACGCCTTCTTGTTGTTATTTACTACTATCCTAGATGCTACATTCTTTTTTATCAAGAAGCTTCTGCTACCTATTTGGGACCTACACCGCGACTTGAGACATGCTTCAATTTGACTAGCTTGCATACCTGCTTTGAGTTATCTACTTAAGGGGGAATATTTGAGGGATGAGTGCTCTATTGTAAACTCGAGGGGGAGAAATTATTATAACGACTTAGTTTATCTTTTTATTGTGTCTTTTTAGTTTTTCTGTCTATTTGCAAGCTAACTTGGGATTCTCTAAACCTTCATCTTGAGGGGGAATATTAGAGAGTCTGGTTTATTTCATTAATTAAGTTATCTAAGTCTAATTATTTATGGTCCCAAATGCGTCTTGCCGCATTAGAATTTAGTCTTAAGTTTGTACGCTTCACCTTGATCCTATATATAGGAAAGGGGGCTGACTCATATCAATAAGAAAAACCCATATGCGGAGATTTCCTCACATTGGCAAAATTGTTTAAGTTTTTCTAATGAGGATGTCCATAACATTGGTCTAGTTGGAGGAGTGAGCATGCCAAAAAGGCCAATATTTGAGATGCAGTGGAGAAAGAATATATATCACTTGATCTAGAACCTTAACAATCTAGTCAAACCCTAAGAATACTACATCACAAACCCAATAGGTTCGAAAGTTATATAATAGTTATGGAAATCAATAAGGTTGGAAACATACATAAGGAAATAAGGAACATACTAAAGAGATTTTAATTCTAAGGTAAAGGAAATAGGAAATAAGGAACATAGTAAAGTGATTTAAATTCTAAGGTAAAAAGGAAATATGAACTCTTCCACATCACTCAACTGTCTTGACATATCCATTAGCAAGAGTGGCAGATTTATGTTGGATGTGTGGTTCAAACGTGGAACAAAGGTGATGCATGCCAATCATGTGTTGTATCACGCCAAAATTAATAATCTAAGGTAAACATGATGTTAGCATCAAAACTCCCATGTTACCATGGTTGAAGGTCAGATGCACGTAAACAAAATTTGGCTGTAGAGTCACAGAGTCACCAGAAGATGCTTGAGTGCTCAAAAAGGGATGGAGAAGCAGTTTATACTCAGTGGATGAGTTCGTCACCTAAAAAGCAATATCGACTACTTGAGCAACATCAACACAGCCAGTTCCTCAACCACGACCAAAGGGATAACCATTCTTTTTGTAGCACCGGACCACCGTATGTACCATTCTATTACATAAGTGCACTTGGGATGTTGTCCATGATCACATTCACTTCCTTGAACTGCATCCGCCATAGCTATTTGAGAATTTGCATGAGCGAGAATTCTGACAGATTTAAGAGGGGTATTTGATTGTTGTAGCCTAGCATTTGCTTCACCAAGAGATGGAAAGTAACCAATATCTAAGATGACGCTGAGCAAACCTATAATGTAGGCCATTAAGGGACTTGGCGTTGATAAGCCCCTCCATGTACCTTATCTGAGCATAAAAAATGACTGCTAAAGAAATTGAGCGTTTAAACCAATCTGAGAATAGAAATACACTGACTGTTGATAAACTCTTCTCCTTGATTTTCCAAGAATAACTTATCTTAGATATTGTCAATAGATGCAACATTCTAATCTTGGGTATACCCCTACTATTACTGATGCTACAATGCACCGTTTAATGAGGGTGGGCTATTGGGGGAGGCCTTGGGTAGGAAGGAAAAGTGTACGATGCTGCTTGTCAAGAGAAGTACTCTACCAACTACCAAGCCTTAGGTAAATTTGAGACTCCCATCAGATTTCTAGACTTTCTTAGTTGGTTTAGCATTGTCTATTTTGCACTATAGATCTTGTACTTCACTAAAGGGTATTAAGTTGAGGCTTCAAGAGTAATGACCAATGTGAATGGGGATTTAGCTTAGCTCAAATTATCTAATCACATGCCGCAGTTTTCAATTTTAGCCTTAGGAAGTAATCGAGAATAAGAAAATCTGTCTTCTGTATGACTGCAATATTATAAGATAGAAAAATGAGGCTATGATCATCACCAACTTCAGCATAAGGAGGCTTTCTTAACTAGATCACCAAGGAAGAATGAGTTTATGAAGATCATGATGATCATCGATATAAGTTTAAGGCAAGCTCTTCATGAGCATACGAAAATTCTTATACTACATAGAGATCTATGAACAAGTGAAGTTGGTGACATATTGGCTCAAGGGTAGTGCATCAACTTCCAAAAGAAAATTTCTATTTTGCATTACATTAAGATCCTAGTTGCCATGAAGAAACTGTGAGCTAAGTTTTAGAAGGAATGCTATTCACTCAAATTTTAGAAGCAATGAACTATTTCTGCTACATTATGGAAACAAGTCAAGTATTTTCCTACAACCATCTCTAAACCGGAAATTACTATTCATCGAGTATGATGCATATAAACTATTTCAGTGTTGTGGAGGAAGGTTGTAAAGCCGTTGGTTATTAGGCAAATTATTAGGGTTCATAGTCATGTGCAAAGTGCATGCTTTTTAAGGAGATGCAATATGTAAGCAGTTTCTTTTCTCAAAGTCTCATGGGGAGGGCTCACTTTGAGGGAGTTCAGCTTGAGCCTGCTGATGGAATTTGTGGATGTTACATGGATATTTTTTCTCTAGATATGATAAGGCATGGGTGTGACTACCCCGTCTTTGGGAAGGGGTGCCATAGTTTGTGCATCTATTTTGGCTTGGCGCTGCCTATGTGTTGGGTGATGGAAGGTAGGAATGAGCATCAGACCTGGCTAGCCTGATGCGACTCATGTCCCGACCCACATAACCCGACCTATGCCCGACCTATGTAATTTACATGGGTGGTCCGGGTTTTAGATTCCAACCCGGATTTCTATATGGACTGGGTCAGGGCCAAGGTAAACCCGGGCCTAAAAGCTCAAATAGCCATATTAGTTATATACATGTATGTACATAACATGTTTGTATATAATATGTATCTTTTATAAGACACATTTGACTACAAAGTTTTATAATTACATACAGTCTAAAACTTATTTAGTTAGTTATATTAATAAGACTAAAAGAGAACTTTATTGGAGTAAATCTAATAAATCTAAGGTATGTGTATCCATTTTGTATTTAATGCATTTGTGATAATTTACACAAAAATATAATCTTGGATATTGAATTTATACTGCTTACATTAGTTGTGTTTCAAAAGGACATTGATGAATTATTCATTAAATATAAATGTGCAACTTCTAATCAATGTTAATTGTAGGAATCTCATTAATGGTTGGATGGATTTAATTAGATTATATAAATAAATGGGTAATGAATGTGATTATAAACATGTATGATCTAGGTTATATTATTTTCATCCATTTTGATTTGTATAAAATTTTGTAAATGTATTAGTTTCTTAAATGATATGTATAGATTACATGTACCAAGTGATACATTCCAAAAATATGTTATTATGTTGTAAATATCTTCATTTGATTTCTTATCTCAGTCGACCTAAATCTGACCCAAAACCCAACTCTATTACACAAGGTTTTCAAACTAGACCCGAAGGTCGACCCGACAAAGCTCTTGGGTCATGGGTTTTTTGTTCAACTGTCGGGTCGACCCGGTTGACCCAGTGACGTCAGCATGACACCATATACATAATGTTATTATATACATGTATGTATATGCATGTGTTTATAATAAAATGTATGTCTATACATATATTACTATATAAGTGTGAATGTATATGTGCATAATCTACTATATAAAACCATGAGATGATGAATTATGAAACATCAAACATACAAAACCAGGTATCTATTCATAAAGTTCTTGCACTACTTACAGCAAGTGACAAATACAAATAAGTGAATATATCCATGTATGGAATAGTTGGGGTTGCATGAAAGAATAATAAGAATAAGTTATAGATAGGAAAAGAGTTGTTTATTCAGTGAGTAAAAAGGTGTACATCGTACTCTCTTATATAGCTATAGAGAGTTAAGACATACATACAAGCAGGCAATATGGGACTAATACAAAAGAACATAACACATTAGAAACAGAAAATAACACAGTATTTTTATACTCCCCCTCAAGCTAGAGTGTAGATGTCGAATAAGCCCAGCTTTTCAATCAGAGTCTGGAAGCGAGCTTTAGGTAGAACTTTAGTGAAGATGTCTGCAAGCTGCTTCTCAGTACTGAGATATGGAGTGCAGATGTGTCCAGATAGAACTTTCTCCCAAACAAAATGGCAGTCAACCTCAATATGCTTGGTTCTTTCTTGGAAGGTGGGGTTCCTCGCAATGAAAATGGATGCCTTATTGTCGTAGAACATAGGAATAGGGCTAGAATATGTGATATCAAATTCGTTCAGAAGGCCACGGACCCACAGGAGCTCACATGCAGTATGAGCCATAGCTCTATATTCTGCCTCTGCACTTGACCGGGCAACAACTGTCTGCTTTTTGCTGCACCAAGTAACCAGATTTCCTCCCACAAATGTGTAGTATCCAGATGTAGATTTTCTGTCAGATTGACTTCCTGCATAGTTAGAATCAGAAAAACCAGATAAATTGCAGTGGCCATGTTTTTTGTACAGAAGACCTTTCCCTGGAGAGCTTTTGAGATATCGTAAGATGTGACAGATAGCATCCCAGTGGCATTGTCGGGGTTTATCAAGATACCGACTTATGAAACCTACAACAACTGCCAGATCAGCTCTAGTGACAGTCAAATAGATAAGTTTGCCAACCAGTCTCCTAAACTGGTGGCGATCAGCATAAGGAGGGGAAGTATCATCATCCCAATTCATATTGGGATCCATAGGAGTGTTGGATGGCTTGCAGCCTAGCATACCAGTCTCTTGCAAGAGATCAAGAACATATTTTCTCTGTGACAAGCATAGTCCTGCAGAAGATCTAGCAATGTCAATACCTAGAAAATATCCTAGTTTCCCTAGGTCTTTGGTGATGAAGTGTTGTGCTAAATGCTATTTGGTTGCCTGTATCCATGCATTATCACTGCCAGATAAGACAATGTCATCAATATATACAATAAGTATGACAAGTTCTACTGTAGTTTTATGAATAAACACAGAATGATCAGATTGTGAATGCCGAAAGCCAAAGGTAATCAAGATCTGACTGAGCTTGTCAAACCATGCTCGTGGACTTTGTTTCAGACCATATATTTCCTTTCTGAGTTTATAGATTTTAGAAGCAGACTCCCCCTGAGCAACAAAACCCCGAGGTTTCTCCATGTAGACCTCCTCATGTAGATCTCCATAGAGAAAAGCATTTTTGACATCAAGTTGATATAAAGGCTAGTCTTTATTCACAACAAAAGATATCAGAATACAGACAGAATTTAAGCGGGCGACTGGAGAAAATGTTTCAAAATAATCAACCCCATACGTTTGAGTATATCCTTTTGCAACTAATATGGCTTTTAGGCTTTCGATGGTACCGTCCAGTTGGTATTTAATAGTAAAAATCCAGCGGCATCCAACAGTGTGGCACGAAGAAGGATGATCAACTAGATCCCAAGTCTGTTGATCACAAAGTGCATGCATTTCTTGCTCCATAGCATGTTTCCAGGCAGGATGGCAAAGTGCCTCTTTAGCTGATTTAGGAATTGTCACAGCAGACAAAGTAGAAGTAAAACAAGCAAAGCTACCACAGAGATTATCAGATGAACAAAAATTACTGATAGGATGCTAAGTACAGGAGCGAACGCCTTTCCGTAAACTGATAGGAAGATCCAGGTCAGAAAATACCTCAGTGGACGGTGGATCATCCGCAGACGTAGGATTTGGTTCAAGTGGGGCTTCAGAAGCATTAATGTTCTTTGACCTGTGCCGATAGACTTGCAATGGGCGTTCTTGAGGCACATCATGAGCATGAGGTTCTTCAACAACTAAAGGTAATGGAGTGGGAGCCATAATGTCATTCGACAATTTTACACTAGCAGTAGAAAAATAAGGCATATGCTCAAAAAAGGTCACATCCGCACTAACCAACCATTGTTTTTTTATAGGATCAAAATAGTGGTAACCTTTCTGAGTATGGGAGTATCCCAAAAACACACATTTGACCGAGCGAACATCAAGTTTAGTGAGGCCAGGACGAAGAATTTTCACAAAATAAGTACTCCCAAAAATGTAAGGAGGCAGAGAAAATAAGGGTTTATCAGGAAACAAAATAGTATATGGGACCTGATTTTTCAGAACAGAGGAAGGCATGCGATTGATAAGATAGCATGCTGTAGAGACAGCTTCAGGCCAGAAGTGTTGGGGTACTTTATAGTGTAGAAGAAGGGTGCGAGCAACCTCAATAAGATGGCAATTTTTTCGTTCAGCAATGCCATTTTGTTGAGGGGTGTAAGGGCAAGAAGTCTGATGTATGGTTCCACGGTCAGCACAAAACGATGTAACAGATCGTTGCATGAATTCTAGAGCATTATCAGTACGAAAAATTTTAATGGGTCGATTAAATTGGGTGTGAATTTCAGCAAAGAAAGTGTGAATGATATCTAACACAGTATCCCGACCTTTAAGCAAAAACAACCATGTGGTGCGAGAATAATCATCAATAAAGGTCATAAAATACTTCACACCAGAGTGACTGGATACAGAGCATGGACCCCAAATATCAGCATGAACCAAGTCAAAGATTTCTTTAGAGGAAATAATTTTCTTAGCTGGAAAAATAGATCGAGTCTATTTGCCCAAAACACAAGTTTCACATGAAAAATTATTCTAAGATAAAGTAGGAAATAAATGTCTTAATTTGGCAGCAGATGGATGACCCAGGTGAAAGTGCCACTGTAATCCTGTCACTGAAGTAGAAAGCAGAGCCGCAGCAGTAGGAGGTCCATCCAAGTAATACAGCCCATCTGGTCCTTCACGGCCCGAACCAATCCTCGTCTTCGTGCGGAGATCCTTCAAAACATAGCCAGAAGGATCAAATTTAATAGATGACTTGAGTTGTTTAATCATCTTACTGACTGACAATAAATTAACAGGAAACTTTAGAATATATAAAATAGAATTCAAGTGCAATTTTGGTGACAGCAGAACCGTGCCAGTGCCATGAATAGCAGTTTTGGATCCATTTGCAACAGTAATAGAAGTTATAGGAGTAGTTTTATTGAGACTCAAAAAAAGGTGAAGATCACCAGCCATATGAGTGGATACACCTGAGTCAATGCACCATTGTTTGTTACCGGATGATGGAGAAGAAAGCATGGCAGAAGGTCTGGAAGTAGACGAGGATGGCATCTGTGCAAGACGTTCCTGGAACATCTTTTCGAACTCTGAACGTAATCAGTCGGTGTTTGCTGGAGTAGTAGGAGTGTCAGTAGTAGAGTCAACAGTAGGTTCTGTAGCAGCCTGGTTAGCCCAAGATGGCTTGTCGTGCTTAATCCAACAATGATCTTCAGTGTGATTATCCTGGCCACACCAGTTGCAGTAGCGAGGGTCGGGAGGAGCACGACGTCCAGAAGAGCCTCGGCCTCCTGAGGGAGGAGGACGACCACCACGGCCATGACCGCGACCACGGCCACAGCTAGAATCAGCAGAGCGAGCAATAAGCGCAGGCTGCTCAACAACAGAAGTGGGAGTCATGGATGGTAGACGTTGGACTCTTTTGAGAACATCCTGAAGAGTCGGTAGCGGGTCGCTTGATAGTATCTGGTCAACCACACAAGAAAAGAAGGCAGGAAGTGCAACCAAGAACTGCACCAATTGCAGTTCGTTGCGTTATTTTTAAGCAATTTTGATGTCCGTCGTCAAAGGGTGGTAGAGTCCAAATTCATTCCACAGTGTTGAACATTGGTTGTAGAAGTCATCAATATAAGTGTCAGTGGAGAACTCCTTTTTCACCAAGGTTTTGAAGATCTCAAAAATGTGCTTTGGATTCTCCTGATGGGAATAAACATGGGACAGTTGATCCCACATAGCCTTCGCATCATGAAGGCAGAGCAAAGATTGGCTAATACGAGGCTCAGTACTGTTGAGGATCCAATACATGACGTCGGAATCATCCTTGGACCACTGCACATAACTTTGTTTGATTTTGTCATCCGAATCAGCAGTAGGAGAAGCAGGAGGCTCAGCCGTAAGATGGCGATACCGGCCTTGTGCTTTGACATATAGCACAAAGGACACCGACCAGAGATGGTAGTTGGAGCCACCGTCGAGCTTCACTGTGGTGACGCAAAGAGACCGGGGAGGATCAGGGAAAGCCATGGAAGAAGCGGTCGGCGCAGAAGCAGATCAGAGAAGAAACCCACAAAGGGCAGATAACAGCAGCAGAGATATGACGTGTCAGATCAGAAGACCCGTATCGGGCAGAATATGCATAGAGAAACCTACACCGTCATGAGGAAAACTCAACGTTCCAACATGAGGCGCAGGAAGAAAGAACGGTGAGATGGAGAGACTCTCAACTTAACCAGCCAGTAGGTGTCTGAATGTAGATCCGACGAGCACCCGAACGTAGACCGAAAGGAGAGGTAAAAACCAGTGACAGTCGGCCGGAAGCATAGGGACCCAAAGACGGGAGAAGGTTGTGGGGTCGTGGTTTGTGGAGGAGAGGAGGCGGCGGCGTGAAAGGATAGGAGGAGGGGGAAGAGCCGGAGGCGGGGAGCAGGAGGGGGGTGGCACTGAGGGGCAGCGGCGGGTGGAGGAGGGGAGAAGGAGGAGGGTGGCAATAGGGGAGGGCGGCGCCTGGGGAAGGTGGCGGTGGGCAGCGGTGGAAGGGGGGGGGTTGGCGGCGGGCGAGTGGGGGGCGACGGGCTTACGCATGGGTGGGCTTATGGGTGGGGAAAAGGGTAACCTACTCTTGATACCATATAGATAGGAAAAGAGTTGTTTATTTAGTGAGTAAAAAGGTGTACATGGTACTCTCTTATATAGCTATAGAGAGTTAAGACATACACACAAGCAGGCAATATGGGACTAATACAAAAGAACATAACACAGTAGAAACAGAAAATAACACAGTATTTCTATATAAGTCAAATGGTCATTTAAGGAAGGAAAAATAAAGCCAAAACCCGCTCAGGTCTTTGACCCGAGGTTCGGGTTATTGGGTCGGCAGTTGAACTGACTGGGTCACCGGGTCAACTTCAGGTATTGGCCAAAAATGGGTTTTAGTCCCACCCGACTCGCAAAACTTGTCGGGTGAAGGTCCAATCGGTTCAACTGGCCGTGTCGGGTCACGTTTCAAAACTATGCTATTATGTGGGCTAGGTATGGGCCAAATTTTTCTAATATTATCTAGGCTTAAACCCGCTCTACAGCCCAGTTAAAAATATGGGTTTGGGCATGGGCTTACCAAAACCCAGGTGACCTGGTCGGATGCTCATCCCTACTGGAATGGATCTTTTCTTGTTAGGACATCTGAAATGATGAAACTTTGCTGGGACTTTTCACCTTATTTTTCTTATAGTACATGTTTGTTGCTGCCTCTATAGATGGTGCATTGTTTGGAGGACTTCGTTGCTGCCCTTGTGGGAATGCCAAACTACTAGAATGGATCTTTTCTTGTGAGGACATCTGGAATGATGAAACTTTGCCAGGACTTTTCACCATATTTTTGCTATATTACATGTCTAGACGATGCATTGTTTGGAGGACTTCGTTGCAGCCCTTGTGGGAATTCCAGACTACTAGTGGTTGGCTAAATATCCCACTTCAATGACTCTTTAGAAAGTGGCTCCACATAGGCCGTGTTTGGTATGCGAGATACAACCAGAAGGGATATGTTTTCCCATGGAAATGTTTTCCTATGTTTGGTGCAGTCATTGGATAGGATACATTGTATCCGGCGTGGCCTTTGTATCCTATGTATGGTGGATTAAAAAAAGGGGCACCCCCTGGATTTGATATCCTAATCACACAGATTGGAAACTAGAAATTGTGAATTTGCCAAATTGCCTCGCCATCTGCAATTTCTGCATCTTTATTGCTGCTCACAGTCTCACATCGTCATCCTCCGCGCACACAAGCATCTTTATCTTCTCATGTCCACAGAAGTTGCTGCTTGTAGAAATGGTGGGTGCAAGCCTTTCCTCACAGTAGGGTGTCCAACATCCTTCTTGCTCAGTTCAACCCAATGCCATTTGAATTAAGGATTCAAGCTCAACTCCACTCCATTCCGTCCATCCTCCATGGATGTTGTGACCTCATGTTCTGTCCACCTGTTAGCAGGTTCTCATTCACCACCTCCTTGATTGGCATGTGGAAGAAGCCAATGTAAGCTAATCTTTGCTTCTTTGGGACATATTACCGTGTGCGACTAGCCGACACAGTATTGCAGTGTGACTGATGACTACATCAATTTCGACAAAAAATCCTATACATCACATCATATCCCTATTGTGAAGGAGTATTGTATTGAACTAATTCGATTAATAAGAGAGGTACAACCCTGTCCTATATATAGGAGCAAGGGAGAAACTTGGAGACTTGTGTCCCAAGTAATCTAAACAGGCCGAGACACTAAAGGCCCACTAACTAATTAACATATTAACTAAATAGGCTAATATATACTCTTTAACACTCCCCCTCAAGCTAGATCATGGGTGAAACACATGTCCAATCTTGGAGTTACAAGACTCGATAAAACGATAAAAGAAGATAGATGTCACTCCCCATACAAAATAGACACCCCCCCTTATACTCCCCCTGGATCATATGACGACGCCTCTTTTTTCTGAAATTATATTCTGCATGCTGGAGATCCTCGAGCTTGGATGAAGGTCTTTTGGAGTGCATCTGGAATGAAGACCATCTGAAATGGAACCTGAATACTGCAACAATAGTCACTTGGAGCAGACGATCATCAATACCACAACTACGACAACTTCATTAGAATACATACTTAATGCGGCACGAACGCAGATCTCCAATGATGATGTAGCAGTAGTGGTGTCTTCAAAGCGTCTGAGAAGACGTGCATAACGTGGCATGAACACGAACGGACGATATGCTGGTGATACGATGCATGTACCATAACTCTGTCGCATGAACCTTGGGGGATTGATAGGAAAGGAGATATCATCCATCAAGGAAAGTCCCAAGAAGATTAACGGAAGGCAATGCAATACAACAGATGCAGCTCGAAAAAGATGTGATGAAAGCAGCTCAGTGAAGATATAACTGGATGAACTACCAACCTTACAGATGTAGACTTGGCATGCTTGAAATTGTTGAGATTCTGATGACTGGGGAAGCACCCACCTGCCTCTCAAGAATGCAACAAGAGTGATAATGTTGTCTGAAAGTGGAGAACATGTGTGCTAAACAATGAAGCTCATGAAGATAACCTGGATACATATATCATCTCTTCTCATACTCTCTCATACATATTCTCTCACACTCTCTCACACATATTGTCTCACACACTCTCTCTCTCTTCTCATCTCTTCCTCTCCTCTCTATCCCCCCACCCGCACACCATATACGAAGAGAGTGAGTGTTTGGTGTAGAGAAATGGATATATAACCCCACGCACGTGGAAAGGGATATGCACATGATATGGGTGGGTGGGAAAGGAATTGGTGGATTTGAGAGGATTTTGTAATATGGAGATGTGTAATATGTGGAGAATGAAACATATAACCGTAGAGAATATGCTAAATGGGTCAATGTAAGATCGGGGTAGAAAATTGTATGGATCTAACCCCGACTTGAAAAGGGGATTTGTTTGATCTGATTAGGCTTAAAATTGGATCTGATTAGTAAAAGATAGGATCGATTGAGGATCCTAATAGAGAGGGCATCAGAAACTTGGGAGAAGATAGAACAATTAGGGTAATGGAGCATCCCTCTAAGCAGAAGCAAGGCGGCAGCAAAAGGATAGCATGCACCAATGGACATAGATAATGGGTGATAATGGCGAGATAGATAGCAGTAGGGCAGCAACGTGGAACCACGACCTAGGGCCTGGATGATGGTGATGGCGACTGAAGAGTGCGATCGTTGGCTGGGGATATGGTTGCTATTAAATGAGGCAGCAACACTACAATGAATTTGGACACACAATGATGATTGCCAAGCAGTAGTGGCCTGATAATGGCAGTGATGGTTGCTTGTTGCTGTTGGTGGTGGCACTAATAGTCGGCCTGATAGGGACAACGATAGTTGCGAGGGATGTGGCGGCTGCTATTTGCTGTGGCAGCTACATTGTGTTGGATACCAGTGGCAGTGGTTTCTAGTCGGTGGAGGAGTTGGATAGACACTGTTGGGTTTTAGGGGAGGTAGAGAAGGCAGCGGAAACAAAAAAAATTCTCCTCCCCAAACCCAGAACAAGGAAACGTGTCAACGTCTATACAATAGGAAAGATAGTTTCTGGAATCATACCTTGTCCCGAGGCTTGCTCGGTGACAATACCTCGCGACTTGCTCAGTCTTCACCTCTGGTCTTAGACGGTGTCTATGCATCTCCTGGTCACACCGCGACTGAGGACTCCTGGTCTCACCGGGACTATCAAGATTGAAAGCTGTCCTCCGAGCGGCAGAAATATCCCGCCTCTAAAGCAGTCCACACGGACCACCTGGAACTCCAATCTCCTTGTCTCACAAGGAATTGGAAGGAGTCACACCCTCCTGTCAGCGTACTAGTCACTGACACACCCTCCTGCCACCAGTCACTTTCTGCAGTTGTCTTTCCCTTGTTGTGCCTCCCTTATCGGGTAGCACTTGCTCGGACTCTCTCGGTTACCAAAACCAGAGAGAACGACAACTTTACAGAGCAACTGGTTTCACTGAGTTGTTCTTTGAGAAGCCCCCAGTACCCCTATATATAGGAGGTTCATGGGATAGGGTTCTCTATCCCGGATAATGCAGTACTAAAGCAGGAGTAGAAGGGTTTGAGATTTTCCACAAAAACAACCAACTACGCAACCTGAACCGATCCTTTCACAACTGAAACGGTCGGTTAGGGACCTGAGCCGGTCGGTTGACACCTCAACCAATCGGTAGGGACCCATGAAATGGTCGGTTCACTTCTGAACCGGTCGGTTCGTGTTCCTGGTCAGTTCTCGATTGACTTTTCATCTTTTATTTCTAATTGGTATCAAATACCAATCCTTGTTCCAATCAAATTGGGCAAGTGAAACGAAAGGAAATTTCTCACCAACCTGACTTTCCCAATTTGCTCGGTTGCATCAATTGATCCGTTCATTTCAACACTTGAAGTAATCGTTTCATCCTGTCCATGAGCCGATCGAATCACCACCTGAGCCAATCGGTTCACCAAGCTCAGCCGATCGGTTCATCACATGAGCCGATCAGTTGGGAGTGCAGACTGTGCAAAATTAGTCAATTGCAGTTTTAATCAATCTGATACTCTAATCAATCAGTCCAACACCTTGAACATTATGATACTGAGCTATCAATTGATTGGGTGTTTAATTGAACTACTAAACTCCTTTAGTAATCAATCTAAACATTGTTTGTGGACAAAACTCCTCTTCCAGGTTAAATCCTATGTGTGTGACCCTACAGGTCCATTTCACGTTGGCAGTGAAAGTCCATAACACTTATGACTGCACAAGCAAAGAGTGGTGCCTAGTCACACATCAGTGCTACCCAAGTGAAATAGAAAGTTGGAGAACAACTTTCAATCCAACAATCCGTGGATGGTGTTACAGTGAATGTATAATTCCTTTGTCACTGATATCCTGAATGAACTCGAGGCATGGAACAATCATCCTGTCAACGTTCATTCACTTTCTTGATCTTAGAGTAGATTGGAAGAGATATGTATGACATCAATATCACATACTGATTCACACATGCGTGCACACCTTTCTCAATCCTACTCATCAAGTGGCCATGGATATCATACTCCCTCAGGAGGGACAAATCCCATATCTATCACTCACCCCTCAAAAGCCCTATGTGTCAAAGCCACCCAATCATCACCTTTATAACAACCCATGTTTCAGGACTGCGTTTGATGATGTCAAAGTGTGCCCAACGACATGTGTTGAGTGTAGTGATTTCAGGTCAAAGAATCACACTCACACCATCACTGTGAGCACTGACTGTGACTACCATGTCATGGTTCCATGTGTCAAACTCACGGTGGGTCTGTCCGGTACACTTGTTCTCTAACAAGTACCTATGTGTTTGGTTTGATATCTCTATATCAAGACTAATGAGATTCTGTCATCAACCAACACCACAATCTAGTCTTGTGTGTCATTGTTGTCTATGTACCTTCCACAATGACATCCGACTAGGGACATAACAAGAATGTACAAACTCTTAGCATCCGTATGATCTCATCGTTCAGGTCCTCAACCTAAAAGCATACGTCATTGAGTACTGTCATTCTCTAGACAGTCAATCTGTTCTATCAGTATCTCATATGACTGAACTAGAAATAATTAGAAGCTTGCCTTTGATGTTTATCAAATCAATCTTAATGTATCCCACCAATCATCCCATGATTGGCTCTCAGGGCATACATACCAACAGACTCCCACTTGCACTATGAGCCAATCCCCCTTAAATCATATTCATAGTGATCATCAAACATGTCCCACACGTTACTCTGCTCTAGTGTGATCATAGTGAGTAATGGAAACACCTTGCCAAAGTCAGTATAAATTGCATGTCTCTCATGTCTTCATTGTACGTCATACGTATGAGATGGAGTTGTCGTAATATGCGATCTAGTATTCCTTTTCTAACCTTTAGCCACATTGCATGATCAAGGATTTCATACTTGTCATCAATGAGCAGAATATCTATAAGTTCATCTCATGAACTTCCAGATCCATATAGTATCCACTGTTGTTCTCCAACACATAAATACTCGACATTTCCTTTTTAAATGGTTTTATTGGAACAATTCCAATTATCAAAAAACTTTCACTTTTATATATCCTATATAAATTTTGTGATTAATTTTCTATCCTTTCGCAAGTTCGCATCAATGTAACTCTTTACATTGAACTCTTCCTTATCTCCATAGAACTAGTACTTCTCAAGTACTTATCAAATTCTCATGGTATTCCAGTAACCTTTACTGGAAGTATACGGACATCCACTCATCATGTCTCACATACGAGTTATCAGGATGAGCACATCATATTGCCATGTCATACATACAAGATGATGAATGCATTTGTTCTTGCCATGTAAGATAATGGGATGATTACATACATGATAGATCCACATCTATTCTTAGTGTTCCCATTCTTCATAAGAATTGGACACTTGGCCCTGGGATACTAACTCCATATAACATGGACATGTTTTCTCCCACTGAATCTATGCATACAGAACCCTTCAGTATAGATTGCCAATGTATGCTTTCTCTTTTCAGGTCAAGAGGTTTTCGAGAACTATCTCTATAGATCTCTATTCCTATCATATAGGAAACACCTCTATCTTCCTTAAAGATAATTTCCACTTTTGGATTTCCAGTCTAGAACATTTCCATTTCACATCAACATGTGGAATGTGAACACGCTCCCACTAAATCACAGATCCCTTCTTTATCTTTGACATATCAGTCAAACCCTTTGACTATATCATCAAAGTAAAGATCCAATTCTGAGTTGCTTGTACTCAATCAATCACATTGATTAGTCCATTGTAACTTGTGGACTTCATTTGCATTAGTGGATTCATAACCCTTATAGGTTGTGTCACGTACACATCCTTGTTTTATTCCTCATAGGAATGCAATTTTAGTATCCATATGCCAAATGTCTTAGTCATTAAGTTGCAATCAACAAGCATCATCCTTCTCAAAATGTTATCCATGTGTCTTAACACTTAAGACTCATTTGCACTTATGGATTTCATCCAATGAGTGCTACCATCAAGGTCATACCTTATGGTTCACATGGATGTCATTTAGGATGTAATGGTCATAAACCATAACTCAAAGTTCGGTTCCTCATATTCATCTAGATAGTTGACTCATCACGTGAACAACTCATCACACAGATAAACGAGGTGTATCCATCAAGGATATAAGAACTCACAACTCCTTGTGATTCTTAATGTCCTTTATTAGCAAAGTGTATTCTTTATTTAAGAAGAATTTAGTTATTTGATAATCATCCTCTAACTCCTTAGAGTATGACTCCTTCTTGATTTAGATACCACCATGCCTTAATCATGAGTTCACTATGATATACTATCATAATTGTGGGCTCTGATCTCCAAAACCATGATATAAACTTAGCGGAAGTGATTCGATTAACAGCGGAAGACAAAAATCACGGGAAATTAAAACTTTTCGAGATAAGAGCTTAAATCTATAAAAACTTCTTTCATAAAAGGAGATAAACTGTTTACATCTCAGATAATTACTTCTTGAGTAATTATATACAACATGATACAAAATCTCAAGAACTCAAAACCAAAATCTCAGACCAAAAGACTCCAAGGACCTGAGAGTACAGAGAACACATAGGACTGACTATCTAACTATACAACTCAGCAGTCTGAATCTCCACCTGAGATTTACTGCTGCTCCTGATGTTGATGCTGCTGATATTGGTCACCTGAAGATTGATTCCTTCGCCCTTGACGACCACCTAAAAAGTTGAAATCTACGGGGTGAGACAATTTTAAATAATTGTCCCAGTGAGAGTTATAACTCTTCGCCAGAAGCTTTATTATAGCAACCAAGAATAACATAGGCAATAAAAGCTTTAAGGTAATCAGCAGCAGATTGTTATCAATTAGAACTACAACATTTAAGGAATATGAAGAACATGTATACTAAGTAATGTATCTTCAACCAATGTATCTCGTAGTTCAACCTAAGCAGATATGCTATGCGGTTGATTATGTTTTACAAACATCATTATGCCCTGCGGAGATGAGGTATACTGCTCATACTCCAACCGATCACTATTAAGTCGCATCGGTATCATACATAGGTCATCAAAAGAGCCGGATTCTTATGACCTCATCTTCCTCAGTCAGTAAGAGGATCAACATGCAGGACATCTAGTGTCTCTACTACTATAGCTTACCAGGGTATTCTGGTACTTCACTATTAGAGTCACAGTGACATTTTGTACTCTCTTCGCTACCGAAATATTTCTTGTTTATCTCTCATCGATGCGGTATAAAAGATTTCCTCGGGAGATTAGTGTTACATCATCCCGGGATAAAGCATAGTGAAGGATTGATAGATTAAGATACATCTACATCAATTCCTACACTAGGATGTAAGGAAATTCACATCCATATTACCCCACATATTCAAAAATATGTGCTCCAGGAATCCCCTTGGAAACCTGTTTCACCATCATTTAACTCCTGACAATGATGGATCTATGATCAGGGTTCTACATGGTATGATTATACTTGATTAGTTAGGTACATTTCAGTATTCGTTTATCATCATACATGTTTTCAAACATTAATCATTAGCATAGCAGCTATGATGGAAGAATACGAAATGTAACAAGCCTAACTCTCATCAATTATCATTTCTCAATATTCTCATCACAAGTCATCTCTTAAAGCATGACCTTGATGGTATTCATGGCTCTCACAGCCTATCAATCTCATAAGATGATATTAACAAGGCATCATGATATATCACTATTCATAAAGCTAACAACATGCTTTCAATGAATATAGTATCATCATCCATACCTGGATATGATCATCCTCATAAAGGAACCTGCATGGTTAAATCAACTGATAACAGTAAATAACTCATTTAAAGAAGTTGTATCTCCCTACTCATACAAGAGCTAGGTTTCCCTGGTTTTCATCAATTAGGGTTTACTATTCACATTACATGTCATCACAATAGAATTAGGGTTTACTATTCACCTCATGGTGAAATGATCTCATAACATCCTCATGTATGAGAAACATCATCATTAAAGACCTCAGTTAAGATTAAGATTCATCAATTATCATAATTAGGGTTTCCATGATCTCACATAAGTGGATCATACCTAAACTTGCACATTCATGTATATTGAAGGTATTTTACTTGAGTTTCCATTATAATTGGTACTTTCTCTCTCCTCTAACTAGTAGATAGTGATTACACCAATCTAGATTAGGTTGGGTTAAGTCCTCATTGATTAACACAAGTCACCTCATCACTATCATGTGATTAGGGTTTGATTAAAACAAGGTATCACTCAATTGAACCTTTCAGGGGCATTTTGGTAATTTACCCATTGACCATCATCATGGGTCAATTCATTAGCCACTTAGTCCCTTAACATCTTAGGTTACCATTAGGGTTTAGATTAGATCATCATTGAACCATTTACACCTTCAAGTGATTAAGTATAATCAACCTTGAAGGTCTCCAATTGGTTTAGGGTTTAACCTTCAACCTTCAACCCATTTGATTCTTAAACGACCTTGAACTTGTTTAATCTCAAATGACCTTGCATCCATTTGAACCTTAAACGAGTGTGGACCCACTTAATCTTAAACGGGTGTGGACCCATTTAAGTCCAAACGAGTGTGGACCTGTTAGAGCCTAAACGAGTGTGGACCCGTTTGAGCTTAAACGGGTGTGAACCCGTTTGGACTCAAACAAGTGTGAACTCATTTGGACTCAAACGAGTGTGGACTCATTTGGACTCAAACGAGTGTGAACTCGTTTGGGCTTAAACGAGTGTGGACTCATTTGGACTCAAACGAGTGTGGGTCTACATGGGTTCAAACCGCATGAACATAAAAGGTGACACAAAGATTATGCTTGAAAAGGATTTCTTATGTTGAAGCTTTCAATTGGCCCAAGCCATGTTAACCATATACAAATTGAGTCAATTAGGATGAGACTCAATCAACTGGACACCAAAATGACCCTCAATTGGAAGCCAATTAGGGTTAAATCTAACTCAATTAGGGTTTCCAATCGGCTAATCATCAATGTTCAACACTATGATTCAAATCAGAGTTGAACCTATCAATTGACCTCCAATTGGGCACAAACTTGTCTCAAACGGTCTTGAGGTCATTTGGATGACCTCCAAACGATCTTGAGACCGTTTGCCCAAAGTTTGACCAAAAACCAAAATGATTTGATAAGGGTTGAGCCCTAATTAAATTAAAAATCAGCACTTTTCATCAATTTATCAACATCTTGTAATTGGACCCTCAAACCATCAAATTTCTTTAACCATAGACCTCCAAACGATCTTGGGGTGTCACTAAACGAGTGTGAGATCGTTTGGATGAACCCCCAAATGGGTTGGAACCCGTTTGGGTCCTTCATCTCAAAACTCAACAAGATCTATATTGAAATCAGCAACTTTCACCCGATTAGGGTTAGGTTATTGAAGTGTCTTCAACTCTTAATTGGTTAGGAATTAGATTACAATTCTTTGTAGGAATGAAATTCAATATATTATGAACAGGTATCCCGAACGGTCAATGCTTGGTCAACTCACTCAAACGGGTTGGAACCCGTTTTCCCAAAAGTTCAAGTTAATTAGTTTGGAAGATCAATACTTAATTCAATTCTATTGCCTAATTGATTGGCCTTCAACCTACGATTCCTTTGGAGTTAACCCCTCAAATTTGGTGGGTCATTAGCCTACATAATTGTGAACAGAAAACCCAAACGTTCCATGCTTGGTCAATGCCCTCAAACGGGTTGGAACCCGTTTGCCCAAACCGACCTAGTGAACCCGTTTGCCTTTCAAATGGTTTGATCAAAAAGGGGAAAAGACATAAGACCGTTTGATAAAGTAACTTTGGTAATCATGCCCATCTTCTTCAACCTCTATTCAGGTCGGTTCCTCCACTGTTTTTCTTGCAAAAGAGCAAGGAAGAAGGGAGGTAGAAGAAGAACTAATCATAGAAAACAAGAACAAAGATATGCATAACAAAGCTAAGGGTTAGAGTTATAAAACCTGCCTCAAACGTGGTTCCTAGAGCTTCCAAGCTTCCAAGATTCAAGTCTTTAATGGCGTCTTGAGCTCCACAGGTCGGCCAAGGTCAATTCTTCAAGAAAAAGATGGGGATGGTCGGCTAGAACAAGGAACCTAAGTAAGAAAACTAGCAATTCAACCTTGTAATACGATTTCCTCCATGAATCCAAGCTAGAAGGTGGTGTTTTCTTACCTAGAACAGGTTGGTCGTCCCCTTGAGCTCCTGAGCTTTGCTTTGGCCGGTTGAGAAAGATAAGAAGTGAGGAAGTGAAGGAAAATGTTTGCTTGGTTTGGAAAGAAAGGTGTTTATATAGTTTAGGCTGATTTACACCATAAAGACCTCTAGAACTTTGAAATTCTCATCCAAGTCCTTTCTTATTTAAGGGAACGTCCAATCTCATCTAAACTTATGCAAAGCTCATGAAATCTAAATATCTAGGGGTAAAGAAAGCCAACTTTCAACTAGGGTACATACATGAAAGGTTTCCTTACTCAAACTTAGTGAATTTTATGTATAAAGGTCATTTTTCTTATCTGATTATTCATTGATGTGTCCCTTTCACCATTTCTACTCTAAATGATGAAAAGAGTCATAAAAGATATTATAGAAAGTGTATAGCACAAGTTGCACCCCTCAAATTGGGTAAACTGCATTTTACTCCAAATTAGGGTTTTTAAGCATAAGGATTATTCCACAAGCTGCATCTAGATGCCCAAGCTTAGGAAATCCATCATGTCTCATCATATTCACTCATATGATGTCTCATTATCAAAAGAACATCTTAACATGTGCAATTGCAAGTTAACCCCTTAACTGGGTAATTTGCACATAAGCCCCTGCATTACCAAAATAATACTACAACTTTGTTTAAAAAAGGACAAAATTGAAAGTATATGTTCCTGAGGAACTTAATTACATGTCAAAAGATAATCACCAGGGTTTAATTACATATTTAGGCAAAACACCTAGGGTTAGTTTATAACCCAGGTCAGGGATGTTACAAATTATCCACCCCTTACAAGGATTTCATCCTCGAAATCAACAAAATGTATTAGGAGAAAAGAGTAGGGTATTTCCTTCTCATCTCATCCTCTAGTTCCCAAGTGGCTTCTTCAACACCACAGTGGTTCTAGAGGACTTTCACAAGGCTTATATCTTTCTTCTTTAACTTTTTAGTTCTGCTATCAAGGATTGACACTGGCCCTTCCTCGTAAGATATGTCATCATTCAATTCTACCTCCATAGGTTGTAGAACTGACTCAGTGTCGGGGTGACATTTCCTCAACATAGAAATGTGAAACACAGGGTGTAACCTCTACAACCCTGGTGGTAACTCTAGTCTATAGGCTACCTTTCCAACCCGTTCAATGATTGGATAAGGTCCCATAAATCTAGGTGCTAACTTTCCTTTCCTTCCAAAGCGAAGGACTCCTTTCCAAGGCGAGACCTTGAGGTACACTCTGTCTCCAACCTGGAACTCTAACGGTCTACGGCGCTTATCAGCATACGACTTCTGCCTATCCAGTGCAGTCTTAAGCTGTTGTTGTATAACTTTGATCTTCTCTGTAGTTTGCTGCACAAGATCAGGACCTAACAACTGATGTTCACCAGTCTCATACCAACACAAAGGGGATCAACAACGTCTACCATACAAGGCTTTATAAGGTGCCATATCAATACTATGTTGATAGCTATTGTTATAGGCAAACTCTATCAAGCTTAGGTGTAGATCCCAACTTCCGGTAAACTGGAGAACACATGCTCTCAACATGTCTTCCAAGGTCTGTATGGTTCTTTCCGACTGTCCATCAGTCTGTGGATGAAAAGCCATACTAAATGTTAGCTTGTTGCCTAAGGCTCTGTGTAGCTGCTCCCAAAAGCGACTTGTAAACTGGGGACCTCTGTCAGAAACTATGGTGACAGGAACTCCGTGCAAATGCACTATCTCTTGAACATACAACTGTGATAACCTTTTGGTAGAAAAGGTTGTTTTGGCAGGTAAGAAATGCGCTGTCTTAGTCAACCTATCAATAACTACCCAAATGGAATCATGTCCTTTGCTTGTCCTGGGTAGGCCAACAACAAAGTCCATGGTCACATGGTCCCACTTCCACTGTGGTATGGGTAAAGGTTGCATTGTTCCTGCAGGCTTTTGGTGTTCAGCTTTAACTTGCTGACACACAAGACACCTCATCACAAACTCTGCAACATCCTTCTTCATTCCAGGCCACCAATACAAATCTTTCAAATTTTGATACATCTTGGTGCTCCCTGGATGCATAGCATACATCGAACAATGAGCTTCTTCCAGAACTAACTTCCTCAAGTTATCCATATCCGGCACTATCATCCTCCCATGATAACATGCTACATGATCATCTGAGTCATAGAAACCATCTCGCTTCTCATTTCCATACTCTGATCTAATCTACTGAACTACAGCATCAACCTGTTGTGCCTCCTTAATCTGCTCTCTTAGGGTAGGTTTAATATGCATCTCAGCCAACAACCCAGCTAACAATGACACCTTCAATTGTACATTATCTTGCCTTAAAGACATAAGCATATCTCTCTTAGAGCATACTAAAGAGTTTAGTTGTGCTCTATCCATGGTTGATGTTGCTGATTTCCTACTCAAGGAATCTGCAACCACATTGGTTTTTCCTGGATGGTAATCAATTGTACAATCGTAATCCTTGATTAACTCCATCCAGCGATGTTGCCTCATGTTAAGCTCATGCTGAGAGAAGATATACTTAAGATTTTTTGTGATCTGTGAAAATCTGGAATGTCTCTCCATAGAGATAATGTCTCCAGATCTTCAGGGCATGAACCACAGCAGCTAACTCCAGATCGTGAGTCAGATAATTCTCTTCGTGTTTCTTAAGCTGTCGTGAAGCAAAAGAAATCACTTGCTTATCTTGCATCAACACGCATCTGAGTCCATTCTTGGAGGCATCACAGAAAACTATGTATCCTTTTCTTTGCTCAGGTAACACAAGCACAGGTGCACTTGTCAACCTCTCCTTCAACAGCTGAAAAGACTATTGACACTTATCACTCCAGGTAAAAGGAACATATTTCCGGGTTAACTTGGTTAAGGGTAAGGCTATAGAACTGAAATTCTTAATAAACCTTCGATAATAACCAGCTAATCCCAAGAAACTTCGAATCTCCGTTGGTGTTTTCGGTTGTTCCCACTGTAGAACAGATTCTACCTTTGTAGGGTCAACACGAATACCCGAGGCAGATATCACATGTCCAAGAAAAGATACTTCCGGCAACCAGAACTCACACTTGCTAAACTTAGCATATAGATTATGTTTTCTTAGCAGAGTTAGAGCCTGTCGGAGATGATGTTCATGCTGCTGAGCATCCTTACTATAAATCAGAATGTCATCTATGAAGACGACAACACACTGATCAAGGAAAGGTCGAAAAACTCTATTCATGAGTTCCATGAATGCAGCCGGTGCATTGGTTAGTCCAAACGACATAACTGTGAACTCATAGTGACCATATCGTGTCCTAAAGGAAGACTTGGATATGTCACTATCCTTAATACGGAGTTGATGATATCCAGACCTCAAGTCTATCTTTGAGAAGACTGTTGCACCACGCAACTGGTCAAAAAGATCATCAATCCTCAGCAACGGGTACTTATTCTTTATTATTATTCTTACATCTTTACTGGACAGGGTTGACCTCCCTTATTCCCATATTTCTTATTTCTTGATACTCATTAGATTGTTTCCGAATGACTACTTGATCAGAGCAATCAAAAAGATAACAATCTAGGAGTTTCCATATTTACTTTATCATCAGAAATTGTATACCTGGCCAGGGTATATAAATACTGAGATAAGGTAATATGCATTTGTATACTACAATTTTCCTTCTCTTTTCCTATTATCACAAGTATAAGATCTAACATTACTAAATTTTATCCAGACATCTCTTTAATACTTCATCCTTTTTGTGGAGGTAAGCATGTAACATGAAACATCTATTTTATACAACATTATAAGTCCTTATAGGATTAATCAAGAAAAGTTCAATCAATTACTTTCTCAGTTTTGTCCAAGAGATCATAAAAAGACATATAAGAATAACATTTATTTCGTCTAACCTGTCATGACTCGAGGATTATTCATTGTCTCAAGTTGATTCTGCCTCAGAGGTTTATTTGCCATAACATTTCTGGCTGGGCAATTTCTTGCCAGATGTCCAACCTGTCTACATATGTAGCAAATTCTAGGTGCCCAGTATGGTCTGAAGGGTTCTTTACCCTTTCTGGATGACCATTGTCTTGGTGTACTAGGTCCTGGTTGTGTTGGTGACACCAGAAACTTCTTCCTTTTGGAACTACCAGGTCTCTGCTCCTGGGTTTGGATAGGTCTTTTCTCAATTCTTCCTTTATATTTCTCTTCTGGACAATTATTTCTGATATGTCCAGGCTTCCTACACCTATAGCAGGTCCTGGTCTCTGGTTGTATTCTAACCCCTATATTACTATATATTGATTCATCAGACTGAGGTTGAGCACTGACTTGCTCTAGGTTCAAAGCTTCATCATTTACCATTGCTTCAACCTGTTGTTGTGGTTCACATATTCTGTTGATATCCAAAACATCATCATTAGGAGCTGGTAATCTGGGTTGTATTGCTAGTGCTTGATCCACTAGATACATCATGGTAGCCTTAAATTCCCCAACAGTGATTCCTAAGGAAGAATTCCTTATCATGTTTGGGTTAGCTAGAGGAATCTCAGGTAATTGTCCCTCTATTTCTTTCTCCTCTGCACCTCTTCTTGGTGCAGTATTGTTGCTCCCCGCAGCAAACTCCTCATCTGATCCAGTCATCTTCAAGTTCTTCTCCTCCTATGTGAGCAGAAGTTACCATCAGATACACTGGATGACACTTAGAACAGACTCTACTACCTTAGTCCTATGTCTCTGTAGACTCAGCGAACCTAGAGCTCTGATACCACTTAATTCTGGGCTCTTATCTCCAAAACCACGATATAAACTTAGCGGAAGCGATTCGATTAACAGCGGAAGACAAAAATCACGGGAAATTAAAACTTTTCGAGATAACAGCTTAAATCTATAAAAACTTCTTTCATAAAAGGAGATAAACTGTTTACATCTCAGATAATTACTTCTTGAGTAATTATATACAACATGATACAAAATCTCAATAACTCAAAACCAAAATCTCATACCAAAAGACTCCAAGGACCTGAGAGTACAAAGAACACATAGGACTGACTATCTAACTATACAACTCAGCAGTCTGAATCTCCACCTCAGATTTACTGCTGCTCCTGCTGCTGCTGCTGATATTGGTCACCTGAAGATTGATTCCTTCGCCCTCGACGACCACCTAAAAAGTTGAAATCTACGGGGTGAGACAATTTTAAATAATTGTCCCAGAGAGAGTTATAACTCTTCGCCAGAAGCTTTATTATAGCAACCAAGAATAACATAGGCAATAAAAGCTTTAAGGTAATCAGCAGCAGATTGTTATCAATTAGAACTACAACATTTAAGGAATATGAAGAACATGTATACTAAGTAATGTATCTTCAACCAATGTATCTCGTAGTTCAACCTAAGAAGATATGCTACACGGTTGATTATGTTTTACAAACATCATTATGCCCTGCGGAGATGAGGTATACCGCTCATACTCCAACCGATCACTATTAAGTCGCATCGGTATCATACATAGGTCATCAAAAGAGTCGGATTCTTATGACCTCATCTTCCTCAGTCAGTAAGAGGATCAACATGCAGGACATCTAGTGTCTCTACTATTATAGCTTACCAGGGTATTCTGGTACTTCGCTATTAGAGTCACAGTGGCATTCTATACTCTCTTCGCTACCGAAAGATTTCTTGTTTATCTCTCATCGATGCGGTATAAAAGATTTCCTCGGGAGATTAGTGTTACATCATCCCGGCATAAAGCATAGTGAAGGATTGATAGATTAAGATACATCTACATCAATTCCTACACTAGGATGTAAGGAAATTCACATCCATATTACCCCACATATTCAAAAATATGTGCTCCAGGAATCCCCTTAGGAAACCTGTTTCACCATCATTTAACTCCTGACAATGATGGATCTATGATCAGGGCTCTACATGGTATGATTATACTTGATTAGTTAGGTACATTTTAGTATTCTTTTATCATCATACATGTTTTCAAACATTAATCATTAGCATAGCAGCTATGACGGAAGAATACGAAATGTAACAAGCCTAACTCTCATCAATTATGATTTCTCAATATTCTCATCACAAGTCATCTCTTAAAGCATGACCTTGATGGTATTCATGGCTCTCACAGCCTATCAATCTCATAAGATGTTATTAACAAGGCATCATGATATATCACTATTCATAAAGCTAACAACATTCTTTCAATGAATATAGTATCATCATCCATACCTAGATATGATCATCCTCATAAAGGAACCTGCATGGTTAAATCAACTGATAACAATAAATAACTCATTTAAAGAAGTTGTATCTCCCTACTTATACAAGAGCTAGGTTTCCCTGATTTTCATCAATTAGGGTTTACTATTCACATTACATGTCATCACCCTAGAATTAGGGTTTACTATTCACCTCATGGTGAAATGATCTCATAACATCCTCATGTATGAGAAACATCATCATTAAAGACCTTAGATGAGATTAAGATTCATCAATTATCATATTTAGGGTTTCCATGATCTCACATAAGTGGATCATACCTAAACTTGCACATTCATGTATATTGAAGGTATTTTACTTGAGTTTCCATTATAATTGGTACTTTCTCTCTCCTCTAACTAGTAGATAGTGATTACACCAATCTAGATTAGGTTGGGTTAAGTCCTCATTGATTAACACAAGTCAACTCATCACTATCATGTGATTAGGGTTTGATTAAAACAAGGTATCACTCAATTGAACCTTTCAGGGGCATTTTGGTAATTTACCCATTGACCATCATCATGGGTCAATTCATTAGCCACTTAGTCTCTTAACATCTTAGGTTACCATTAGGGTTCAGATTAGATCATCATTGAACCATTTACACCTTCAAGTGATTAAGTATAATCAACCTTGAAGGTCTCCAATTGGTTTAGGGTTTAACCTTCAACCTTCAACCCATTTGATTCTTAAACGACCTTGAACTTGTTTAATCTCAAATGACCTTGCATCCATTTGAACCTTAAACGAGTGTGGACCCACTTAATCTTAAACGGGTGTGGACCCATTTAAGTCCAAATGAGTGTGGACCTGTTTGAGCCTAAACGAGTGTGAACCCATTTGAGCTTAAACGGGTGTGAACCCGTTTGGACTCAAATGAGTGTGAACTCGTTTGGACTCAAATGAGTGTGGACTCATTTGGACTCAAACGAGTGTGAACTTGTTTGGGCTTAAACGAGTGTGGACTCATTTGGACTCAAACGAGTGTGGGTCTACATGGGTTCAAACCGCATGAACATAAAAGGTGACACAAAGATTATGCTTGAAAAGGATTTCTTATGTTGAAGCTTTCAATTGGCCCAAGCCATGTTATCCATATACAAATTGAGTCAATTAGGATGAGCCTCAATCAACTGGACACCAAAATGACCCTCAATTGGAAGCCAATTAGGGTTAAATCTAACTCAATCAGGGTTTCCAATCGGCTAATCATCAATGTTCAACACTATGATTCAAATCAGAGTTGAACCTATCAATTGACCTCCAATTGGGCCCAAACTTGGCTCAAACGGTCTTGAGGTCGTTTGGATGACCTCCAAACGATCTTGAGACCGTTTGCCCAAAGTTTGACCAAAACCCAAAATGATTTGATAAGGGTTGAGCCCTAATTAAATTAAAAATCAGCACTTTTCATCAATTTATCAACATCTTGTAATTGGACCCTCAAACCATCAAATTTCTTTAACCCTAGACCTCCAAACGATCTTGGGGTGTCACTAAACGAGTGTGAGATCGTTTGGATGAACCCCCAAACGGGTTGGAACCCGTTTGGTTCCTTCATCTCAAAACTCAACAAGATCTATATTGAAATCAGCAACTTTCACCTGATTAGGGTTAGGTTATTGAAGTATCTTCAACTCTTAATTGGTTAGGAATTAGATTACAATTCTTTGTAGGAATGAAATTCAATATATTATGAACAGGTATCCTGAACGGTCAACTCTTGGTCAACTCACTCAAACGGGTTGGAACCCGTTTGCCCAAAAGTTCAAGTTAATTAGTTTGGAAGATCAATACTTAATTCAATTCTATTGCCTAATTGATTGGCCTTCAACCTACGATTCCTTTAGAGTTAACCCCTAAAATTTGGTGGGTCATTATCCTACATAATTGTGAACAGAAAACCCAAATTGTCCACGCTTGGTCAACGCCCTCAAACAGGTTGGAACCCATTTTCCCAAACCGACCTAGTGAACCCGTTTGCCTTTCAAACGGTTTGATCAAAAAGGGGAAAAGACATAAGACCGTTTGATAAAGTAACTTTGGTAATCACGCCCATCTTCTTCAACCTCTGTTCAGGTCGGTTCCTCCACCGTTTTTCTTGCGTAAGAGCAAGGAAGAAGGGAGGTAGAAGAAGAACTAATCATAGAAAACAAGAATAAAGATATGCATAACAAAGCTAAGGGTTAGAGTCATAAAACCCGCCTCAAACGTGGTTCCTAGATCTTCCAAGTTTCCAAGATTCAAGTCTTTAATGGTGTCTTGAGCTCCACAGGTCGGCCAAGGTCAATTCTTCAAGAAAAAGATGGGGATGGTCGGCTAGAACAAGGAACCTAAGTAAGAAAACTAGCAATTCAACCTTGTAATACGATTTCCTCCATGAATCCAAGCTAGAAGGTGGTGTTCTCTTACCTAGAACAGGTTGGTCGTCCCCTTGATCTCTTGAGCTTTGCTTTGGCCGGTTGAGAAAGATAAGAAGTGAGGAAGTGAAGGAAAACGTTTGCTTGGTTTGGAAAGAAAGGTGCTTATATAGTTTAGGCTGATTTACACCATAAAGACCTCTAGAACTTTGAAATTCTCATCCAAGTCCTTTCTTATTTAAGGGAACGTCCAATCTCATCTAAACTTATGCAAAGCTCATGAAATCTCAAGATCTAGGGGTAAAGAAAGCCAACTTTCAACTAGGGTACATACATGAAAGGTTTCCTTACTCAAACTTAGTGAATTTTATGTATAAAGGTCATTTTTCTTATCTGATTATTCATTGATGTGTCCCTTTCACCATTTCTACTCTAAATGATGACACGAGTCATAAAAGATATTCTAGAAAGTGTATAGCACAATTTGCACCCCTCAAATTGGGTAAACTGCATTTTACTCCAAATTAGGGTTTTTAAGCATAAGGATTATTCCACAAGCTGCATCTAGATGCCCAAGCTTGTGAAATCCATCATGTCTCATCATATTCACTCATATGATGTCTCATTATCAAAATAACATCTTAACATGTGCAATTGCAAGTTAACCCCTTAACTGGGTAATTTTCACAGAAGCCCCTGCATTACCAAAATAATACTACAACTTTGTTTAAAAAGGACAAAATTGAAAGTATATGTTCATGAGGAACTTAATTACATGTCAAAAGATAATCACCAGGGTTTAATTACATATTTAGGCAAAACACCTAGGGTTAGTTTATAACCCAGGTCAGGGATGTTACAATAATAAGTCATAAGGATCTCAAACATTTGGTCCAAGTATTTCATTCATTGATCTCATCAAGAATTAACACTTTACCAAATTTGCACTTCATCTATGATAATCTTAAACACTTCAAGATAATCATATTGGTATTTCTCTAAACATCATTTGAAGTATTAGCATTTGTTCCAATAGGTATGTAAATACATCACATGTATCATACCTAATAGGATAATCATTCTCCCACTACCATTAGTGAAGATTGATTAATCATGTCCAAGATATTCATGTCTCTTACTGGTTCTCTAACCAAAAGAGTCTAGATTTATCCATCACATGGAAGCTAGAAATGAATTTCTCATGACTGATGCTAATTTGATTGTTTGAGTTATCTATAACTTTTAGGTATCATTTTATCTTATGCATATCAAATACCACAAGATAAATAAGGCATTGCCACAAAGATCATATCTTTATAAATTGAAACACCTCTTTATTGATTGCTATCATTATCATACAATATGCAAAAATAAAGTATTTCTATCTATTGGAAAATATGAAATAGTAGTTCTCAACTCTATTTCGTGCCCTTTAGGATGAAATAAACTAAAAGGTACTCCTATCTATGGCAGCAACACTTGCTCCAATGATGGGTACTCCTTTCTTGGTCCTTTCACAAAGGCCATCACTTCTTTGTAGATATTGCATATCATATATGACATATCCATATCTTGGTATCATATACCTCAGATAAAGAAGTGGTTCATTTCATGATACCTTAGGTGGAGATATCCATCCCCTCCTTCATCTTCTTTTGTTCTTCCAGATATAGAGGGCAATTCCCTCATACACCCTTTCCCCATGTTCCTTGAGGTTGAAGACGGCTTGGGTTGCTGGCTAGCATCAGAACACTTCTTTGCTTTGCCCTTGCCCTTGCCCTTAAGACTTACCCTTCATTAATCTAATCAAATATTAGGGTTAGTCTTTCTTCATATTTGCCTCTACTGTCCTCAACATGTCCAACAACTTTGTCAACGCTTCTCAAAGTTGTTCATGTTTTAGTTTATCATGAACTATATGATTCTCGCAACATTTGCAGTATCATACCAATAGCCAACTCTTGGCTCAGAGGGAATCCTTCTTAGTCAGGTCTTTCCACATACCCAATCATATTGAGTGTGTGAATACCTTACTGGATCTCCTTCTATCATGACATACTAGGACAATGTCTTGGAGACATCATATGTCTCATGTTGTCTCTGCAACTCATAGTTCAGAGAACACAACATCAAGCACTCCTCATCAATGTCATCCTCGGTATGCTTCCATAAGCATACTTTCATCCATTGGTGTGGTGGGATCGAGTTCATTTGGTTCTGGTATAACTAGGACTTAGAGCTTTCGCTCTTTGATTGAGAACACTTCAACCAATCGTGGAATTATTCCCATTTAATTTGTTGGTCTCAAGGACCGATCACAAATAAAATGATTATTGTTGATTAACCATTCATTGTACAAGAGGAAATATATGCAATTTTAGTCCAAAACTCCTTTTGACTTATTTGATTGATTTGAAAAGTTGACGATATAATTAGGCCTTTAATTAATTATCACTCCCACTATTTTAGTTCAAATTGATAGCCCTCACCATCAATTCGGAAGATTGCACCGTACAACCTTCTAGTGGGCAAGATCCTGAAATCCTCTAAGTCATGGACCAGCTTGGGCTATCACCCACAAGTTAGATCTCTCAGGTAGGCAACTCTTTCCAATTGCATCATATGCAACTCTTGATAAGATGTCATATGCAACTCCCTGCCATGATCATCTCCATGCCTCAAGGTGCTAGATCCTATCTAGGTCACCTTGTTAAGTTCGACCCAAAGACAACACGATGAATATGCACCCTGCTTGGGCAGACCCACACATTCATCCTTCACGCTTCCACGAGATAGACAGTGCACCACGCTAGGGCGTGCCCACACTTGGTCGATCAAGCTTTTTACGTGTGTCGCATTTGGAAGGCATCTAAAACTTAATATATAATGAGGGATTTGGTTTTTATATGCATATACATATCCAATCACCACAATACATAGTACGTATCATATACATGCTATATCCCACAGAAAACATGCAAATCAATAAAAGTGATGATTATGGCCATCCTAATGTGATTCCTCGAGCCAAGAGGAATCACGGTCATCTAGGTCTACATCACATGCAACTTGTACAAGATGAATTATGTGCTTTTCCTTTCTGGGTTTGATCAACTCATCACATGACTGATCGGCTCGCCATCAGGCCAGTTGGCTGGGTGCCACCAGCCGATCGGTTGGCTCCTCCAACCGATTGGTTCGCCTGGTCATCATGCATCTCATCATGGCTGCCACCCGCTTGTCTCACTCCTCGAACCGGTCATCAACCGATCAGTTCACTCCTTGAACCAATCGTCTCGAACGTCAACTGATCGTCTCAGCTGTCGTCAGGATGTCCTCCGTTCTTTGACATAATAGGAAATAAAATTTTATCCTATTTTACATTGTAAAAAGAGAAACCTTGAGTTACATTCGAGGGGAGAAAAGGTAGGAAATAAATCTCAAATTATTTCGAGTTATATCAGGAATAGGAGAAGGAAGATCAGTGCACAGACTGAGATGCAAGCAACCACATACAACCATACACAGATAGGGTTTATTGGCCATAACCACGCTATACATCCACCACAAAACTCGTTTAAGGGTGACGTGTATCGAGTGCATTCATAATACATATCATATATGTAAATTGGGATTTGTGGATTTAGGATTGGACAAGCATAAAGCCAATTTTATTCGCATCGTATGTAATAAATAAAGGCGACAAACCAAAATCGATCATATCAATAATCCTAAAGTATAGAGCAGTAATCGTGGCTCTGATACTACTGTTGGGTTTTAGGGGAGGCAGAGAAGGCAGCGGAAACAAAAAAAATTCTCCTCCCCAAACCCAGAATAAGGAAATGTGTCAATGTCCATACAATAGGAAAGATGGTTTCTGGAATCATACCTTGTCCCGAGGCTTGCTCGGTGACAATACCTCACGTCTTGCGCGGTCTTCACCTCCGGTCTTGGATGGTGTCTGTGCAACTCCTGGTACTGACGACTCCTGGTCTCACTGGGACTGTCGGGATTGACACCTGTCCTCCGAGCGATAGAAATCTCCCGCCTCTGAAGTAGTCCACACGGACCACCTAGAACTCCAATCTCCTTCTCTCACAAGGAATTGGAAGGAGTCGCACCCTCTTGTCAGCGTACTAGTCACTAACACACTCTCCTGCCACCAGTCACTTTCTGCAGTTGTCTTTCCCTTGTTGTGCCTCCCTTATCGGGTAGCACTTGCTCGGGCTCTCTCCGTTACCAAAACTAGAGAGAACGACAACTTTACAGAGCAACTGGTTGCACTGAGTTGTTCTTTGAGAAGCCCCCAATACCCCTATATATAGGAGGGTCATGGGACAGGGTTCTCTATCCCGGGCAATGCGGGACTAAACAGGAGTAGAAGGGTTTGAGATTTTCCACAAAAACAACCAACTGCGCAACCTGAACTGATCGTTTCACAACTGAAACGGTCGGTTGGGGACCTGAGCCGGTCAGTTGACACCTCAACCGATCGGTTGGGACACATGAAACGGTCGGTTCACTTCTGAACCGGTCGGTTCGTGGTCCTGGTCAGTTCCCGATTGACTTTTCATTTTTGTTTCTAATTGGTATTAAATACTAATCCTTGTTCCAATCAAATTGGGCAAGTGAAACAAAAGGAAATTTCTCACCAACCTGACTTTCCCAACTTGCTCGGTTGCATCAGTTGAACCGATCGTTTCAACACTTGAAGCAATCATTTCATCCTGTCCATGAGCTGATCGACTCACCACCTGAGCCGATCGGTTCACCAAGCTCAGTCGATCGGTTCATCACATGAGCCGATCGGTTGGGAGTGCAGACTGTGAAGAATCAGTCAATTGCAGTTTCAATCAATCTGATACTCTAATCAATCAGTCCAACACCTTGAACATTATGATATTGAGCTATCAATTGATTGAGTATTTAATTGAACTACTAAACTCCTTTAGTAATCAATCTAAACATTGTTTGTGGACAAAACTCCTCTTCCAGGTTAAATCCTATGTGTGTCACCCTGCAGGTCCATTCCACGTTGGTAGTGAAAGTTCATAACACTTATGACTTCACAAGCAAAGAGTGGTGCCTAGTCACACATCAGTGCTACCCAAGTGAAATAGAAAGTTGGAGAACAACTTTCAATCCTACAATCTGTGAATGGTGTTACAGTGAATGTATAATTCCTTTGTAACTGATATCCCGAATGAACTCGAGGCATGGAACAGTCATCCTGTCAACGTTCATTTACTTTCTTGATCTCAGAGTAGATTGGAAGAGATATATATGACATCAATATCACATACTGATTCACACATGTGTGCACGCCTTTCTCAATCCTACTCATCAAGTGGCCATAGATATCATACTCCCTCAGAAGGGACAAATCCCATATCTATCACTCACCCCTCAAAAGCCCCATGTGTCAAAGCCACCCAATCATCACCTTTATACATTTTTCAGGACTGCGTTTGATGATGTCAAAGTGTGTCCAACGACATGTGTTGAGTGTAGTGATTTCAGGTCAAAGAATCACACTCACCACCATCACTGTGAGTACTGACTGTGACTACCATGTCATGGTTCCATGTGTCAAACTCACGGTGGGTCTGTCCGGTACGCTTGTTCTCTAATAAGTACCTATGTGTTTTGTTACACCCCGATCTCACAATTTCCTCAAATCATGAGATTAGGGCATAAGATGGGATTTGTATGCAACACAAAGAACACCCTTAACTTTTTCTTTTCTTTTCTTTTCTTTAAAACTCTTGTTTCCCCGCATTGAACCACATATCATCTTAACAAAGGAATCTGAACATTTCTTTTACTAATCAGACTTCAATAGTAAAGATACATGTATAAGAATTCATGATGTCTTTCACACATAATGCACATGAAACTTGCTAATTAGCATACATATCAAAGAGGAACAATATTACACATTGTAATTACAACTCTCTCTCTAAACTCTTACTGAGGACCTAGAGTGACAAGGACCGACTGACTCAACTAATCTCGTACTTGACTCCTGTGGCAGGTCTACACTGATGCTCTGACCATCTTCAAGTCCACGCGGTTAAACCTAAAAATGTTTGAGTAGAGGGGTGAGCCTACTCGCTCAGTGAATGAGTACTTCATGGAAACAGACTAATGCACTAATGTGATTACAGATATAATTTGAATAAACGATATGAAATTTAACAACAATAAATACTACACTGAGCAGTTCTAAAACAATATAATTGAAATAACAAAGAATGTAAATATTGCATCCAAAGAATAACTACTAGAAGACTATGCTCTAGTCTTCCTTAAATCTTTCATTTATAAGGAACTCTGTGAACCTATGTGATCATATTTTAGGTTATGCCCTGATCTATGCAGTGTACTCTGCATAGAGACTCGCAGTGCACTACGGCCACACCGTACAAGACTTAGCGACACACCCGGGAAATGCTAAGTCTGGCGCCAGCCCTGTTCTGCTACAGGACCACAGGCTCTCCGGCCTCAATGCACTACTCCGAGTGCTCTAGACTCCTCCTCTAACCTGAGCACACAGGCGGAGAGTCTCACGGGGTTACCTCCATGACTCCGCACGGATCTTGTTGCAATAACCCCTATTTTCTCCAGTGCCACCGTGACTCCGCACGGATTATTGTTGAACACTGCCTCTCTGTCCTCATGCCACCATGACTCCGCACGGTTAATGTTGCAACACGAGTTTCACCCCTAAGAAGCAGATCTCTCGAAGGGGTTCTACGGTGTTCAGGGCACCTAAGTCTAACATTAATATTATAGATACATGTAAAACAGAAATCATAACTCATTTTAAATTTCTCACAAGGCTCACACGGCCTGCCATATCATATCATATAAAACATCATAGCTCATGTATTCAACATATACCATGTCTCAGTAACATCCCTTTCTAGGGCATGTCATATCTCATCACCTGCAATTTATGAGATATGTATTGAAAATAAGAAGCCCTGCAGTATGTAGATATCATCTCAGAGAGAACAAGCATATAAAGTTAAATGCACTAGAAACATACAATTCAACAATTAAGCATCAGCACATCTCATATCGAGACCTTTCATATTATCATAATATGATTCATTGAAAACCCTATCCTTAGGGTTTCATTGCCTTATTCATTCATCACATGCCAACACCCTACTCTTAGGGTAAAACCTAATTGCATCATTTGATATAAATCTAAAAGGCATTCTTACTAGGAAGTGTTGTATACGTTTCTGATGTGAATCTACCATTAAGGATTCATTCAAACAGAGAAGGAATCCATAACATATCAATTTGCAACAACTTTAATCAAACGGACACATTCAGGATTGAGAATCACATGCTAAGCATTTAGGGATTTAGGTGCTATAATCAAATTCGTGCATTACACTGTTTGAAGGAAGAACCCACTCACCCTAAGGTGTGAAAACACCTCACAACTGCAGCTCAACTCAGGGAATCTCGAATTCCTATCAAATCCCTAGCAAATCTCCCAATTCTTCTTCCATTCAACTCGGAAACCTTGAAAATGAGGGATTATGAAGAAAGGGTGAGAAAAGAGGGAATTTCGACATCATCTTGGATCAAATCAGAGCATGGACGGAATCTTAACATGAGAGAGAAGATTCACCATAAAACTCTATGCAAAGGATCCAAACTTACTTGATTTCACCATTCTTGGGACCGCAGAACCCTAATTCAGCAATTCCTCCTCTTTCTCCACTCAAGCCCTAACTCTCCCTCTCTCTCTAGATTTTCATTTCTCTGGAGTGAATGATGAAGAATGATAGCTACTTGTGTGTGTGGTTACTCATATAGACCATTTGAGCTGCTTGGGTCAATTGCAAATTGACCCTACACTCATCTTTAATTATATTGGCTGAATATTCAGTTTCACAATAGCTTCTGTAATTCGCCTACTGAACAGCTAACCGAAGCTCCTAAAATTCTGGAAATTTTATATGTTATACCTTATGGAGCTTCAGACCTCCAGTAAAAATTTGAGATCATTTCAAGTTACCAATAATTAATTAAAAATCGAACAGTGCACTACTATATTGCAGTCTGCAGAATATTCGGCTGAGTTTGTCCTGCACAGAACTCGACCGACACCCTTACTGTAGGGATTCAAAAGTCATCCAAAACTTATGCCAATTTAACAGAGTGTCTAAAATTGTGTTTTTCAAGCACAGTTAAAATTTGAGATCAATTGGATATACCAATAAAAAGATAAAATTCAATTACCACACTGCTATATAAATCTGAAATTGTGATCGGTCGAGTTTGAAACTCGGCCGATAAACAGGTCTGAGCATTCTTCAAAAATTCTGATATTTTCCAATGTTATTCACATTTTATATATACAAATCATATCAAAATTTGAAGTAAATCAGAGTTACACATAAAATACTAAAAATCATTTAGTGAGACATTCTACTTATCAAATTTTGTATTCATGTATCATCAAAACCCTATATTGGGCCGATTAGGGTTTATGTTTCTCAAACCCTAATTCACAAGACAAAAGAACATTTAGACTTCTTATCATAGTTAAAACATCCTAATTGTGTTATCGTCATTAATTAGATTTCAAGAATGATTATTCCAATTAATCTTTGCAATTGTCTAGGTAAACCCTAGTTTACCAATTAAGCTCAGATGGGGTCGTAACATGTTTGGTTTGATATCTCTATATCATGACTAATGAGATTCTTTCATCAACCAACACCACAATCTAGTCGTGTGTGTCATTGTTGTCTATCTACTTTCCACAATGACATCCGACTAGGGACATAACAAGAATATACAAACTCTTAGCATCTGTATGATCTCATCGTTCAAGTCCTCAACCTGAAAGCATATGTCATTGAGTACTGTCATTCTCTAGACATTCAATCTGTTCTATCACCATCTCATATGACTGAACCAGAAAGAATCAGAAGCTTGCCTTTGATATTTATCAAATCAATCATAATGTATCTCACCAATCATCCCATGATTGGCTCTCCGGACATACATACCAACAGACACAACGGCGGTTGTTGCTGGTGATCAGCAATGATGGTTGTTGCTTGCTAGAACAGGCAGAGGTCGTGTTGTTGTTCGCTCATCTGCGGCATTGACTATTGATGTTGGCTGGCGGCGGTTGTCGCTGATGTTGCCGACAACAACATGTTGTAGGTGGCCGACAATAGTTGTTGCTGACCAGTGATGGCGCTCATAGATGTCGGTCAGCAACTTTGATTGTGCAGAATAAGGGGTACGGCGGCAGCAATAGACTGGTGCGGCGGAGAGGGGAGCGTGATGGCTAAAAATTATAGCGTCGGAAAGAAGATGATTGTTTTGAACGGAGAATAGAGACCATGGAGGCGAGAGATGCCTAGCGGGCAGTTGGCCTAAGCCATGTGAAAGAATATTATATTGAACTGATTCGATTAATAAAAGAGGTACAACCCTGTCCTATATATAGGAGCAAGGGAGAAACCCGGAGACTTGTGTCCCAAGTAATCTAAACGGGCTGAGACACTAAAGACCCACTAACTAATTAACCTATTAACTAAATAGGCTAATATATACTCTTTAACACCTATTTTAAACAAAACGTAGGAATGGAATTCAGATTCCTTTCCAGCCAATATCCATTCCCATCACATCCTTCTCTACATCCTATATTTCTGATTTCCTGGCAACCAAACACGGCCATAGAGTTTTTCTTGAGCAACCTCTAAAATAGGGTGAGGTAGGATTTGTAAAGAAGTATCCGGGAACAACGCTTTCACAGATTCAGAGAAATAGAAGTGAGAGGAGATATTCTCGGGCTGTCTCTCCTTTGGTGGAATTGGCAAGAAGAGTGTGTTTTGAAGCTTTCAATTGAATTATTAATTGGCAAAAGAGAGCGTATGCAAGTGTTGTGGCTAGTAGGACCCTTATCTTCTGTAATCTAGAGTTTATATTTGCTGTCCTCTTATTGAAGTTGAAACATGTGCTTTAAAGAAGAATGTGATTGTCTTACACTTTGTACCTTTGAAGGTATTGTCACAGTTCAATGCTGTAAATCATGACCCTCAAGGTTAAGCAAACACCTCGAGGCACAACAAAAGTCTCGCTGGACTTCCATCCTGTTAATATAAGGCCTCATACTGAGGCATGATTTATGAAGAAAAGATAGCTTTCTCTTTTGTGGAATGATCATTTATCAGTTTTCTATAAAGTATAATTGAGGGCATGATTAATATGCCTACTTGCCTCATCACGTATTAGACATGGCAATGTCGAGTGGCATTGTTTCTCTAATTCTGCAACAGGTTAAAATATATGATTTTTTTTAATTCCAAATGTAAAGATATGTAAAAATGCAAGGTGAGTTTCTCTTGTTTTTTTTTTTTGAGTTAAAAGGAGACTTAGTCTCCCCTCCTCCCTCAAACAGGTGCCAGAGTCTGGATGACCCAAGAGATTGTAAATACAATGCGCAATTGGAGGTTTTGAGAATTTCTCTTGTTCTGCGTGTAGATCTTTGTCCAAGAAATTTAGTGTTGAGCAAATAAGGGGGTGTAGCGGGCCAGCAGAATATATCTATTCCGTGCTGGTGGTTTCAAATGTGAAATCCTTACTACCTGACACGTTTGATGTCCCTGTACTCCATCGAGTTTAACTAATAAATACGAGAAGTGCCTCATGTGTATCATGTGGAGTTACAGAGTCCCGTGCGAATTTAACGCCGCAAGTATATGTTTTTATTGAATTTGACAATTTGGTCTTCTAGCAGAAGACTACAGGTTTTTATCCAGCAACTTGCAGAACTGCAATGGAACCAATCACACCGGATAGAGAAACCACAATGGACTTGTTGACAGCCATTCTGACGGCTTATCCAGTGGAATTCCTGTATTTAATCATATATGACTATATGTATTTTTGTCTACGTTTATTTCACTCTGGAGTTTTCATCGCTACTTGAGACCGGCGAGTTCAATGAAATTCTGAAGAAAGCAAATAACTTTTTTTAAGCTCCCACGAAAAAAACTGAAGAAAAGACGAATCTCCACTAAAACCCGGAGTACCCAGAGTTTCATTTAACAAATCAGAATTAGAAAACACTTCAAATTTGTTTTTAGGTACTAGTATGCGAATTATCAAATGCTTTAAAACCCAACAAATCTTTTTTCCAATTAATTAACTGAGGATATTTAGCATTATGGAAAAAGGATGGGAAGCAAAACCTACAAAGTTGTGGAGGTTTATACACCTTTCTAGTTGATTGTCATGTGTATGGATGCTTTCTCGTGTCCACTATCGGGCTTGATAAAAATCCATCCCCTCTTACTGCTGGAAGGTAGTTGCTCTCTTGTTTTGCTCTACATCGCTTGGGAACACATAATTATTTCTTTGGGACTCATTCAATAAGTCAAATAGTCGCAATTGAATCTCTATATTCTGAATCAAAGCTGTTTATTTGAGACTGTTGGCCACATCTATGTCTTTGCTCAACGATGCAAGATAATTTTTTGACATATCTTCTTATGATCAAACTTGTTTTGATCATTGCTTCTCTATTGAAAGATGTGGTGAATTAATTACCGCATGGGTTATATAAAAAGGAAAAATGATCATTTCGATGAATAAGATCCTTTTCCTAATAAATCTGAGCATCCTCCACTATTGATAAATTTCCCACTAACAACAATATTTGGTGGGATGTAGAAAACAAATCATCTGGCACACTGGATCACATTAACAATGTGCTCTATAAGACTTTCATCTTTGTAGCCAATTGACCAATATGGTCTATCTCATACCTTCCAAAGAGCCTTTGCTTTCGAGCTTGTATATCCGACCACCATTCATTTTTCTTACTGAGCATCATATCCAACAAGTTTTCCTCCTCAATAGTTCTGTCTCATGGAGTCTCATGATATTGCATTGACAAAGTATCATAATAATTGCCCATTCCATTGTGAAAGATATGCATTCCATTTCAGGAGTTAGTGGAGGGCATCAATGCAATAACTTCTTGTAGTGTTCATAAACATCACAAAAGTGATTAATTTCTCCAAATGTTGTGATTTGGGTGACAAAAGTACCGATTTCTATGGCATGAGAAACTCCACCATTCAATCCTAAATGGCATTGGATCCTTTCCTCAAAACCAATGATCCTTCTTATTATTTACCATATCTCTATCTATTTCTATCACTCCATCTATTTCTATTCTATTAAAATGTTCTAGAAATGTGGTGATTTAGAATTGAACCTTTCACTTGTAAATTTCATGAACTAATATGAGCGCACAATAAGAACTAAAGAACAAGTAGTTTAAAAGAATGATGTTCACCTCTTTATCACAAGATTGCTCATTTGCACTTTGTTCACACAAAGTGATGTGAATTCCCATAGTTCTTGGGGTTAGTCTAACTTGTTCTCAAAATTTTCTTCTTTTTAAAATGATCCCTGAGACATTATTTCTGTGTTCCTTGTGTTTTTGCAAAAAATGTGACTCCAACTTATATATGATCAACTTCTTTTTTATTTTGGTTATCATTCAAGAGAAATATGCAAATATGTATTGGATTATTGAATAGATAAATATGTTATTCTAAAGAAAAAAAGTGTACAATAGTTCAATCTACCAATTATTATAAATACACTTATATATTGATACAATCAATTATACAGATGATATTGTACACTCAAGTCAAGTGTACATATTAAGGTCAAGAGTTTAGGTAAATCTTACCTATCACACAAATAGTTTAGATACTATATTTTAGATCATATGATCCTTGTAAGGCATTCACCAGGGTATTAAGAAAGGTGAGATGCTAATTCTTTTTCAACATAAATATTTTTGTAGCATTCATATGCTTGAGCTAATTGAAATTTTGATATCTAAGTTATTCAAATAATATTGAAGATCACAATTTGGATTTTCAATAAGAAGTTTTGATGTGAATATTAAGTTGAATGTATCTCATTGCTGATACATGTATACTACAATTTCAAACAAACACACTATACAACAATTCATAATATCTATTTTTTTAAACTTAAACCATTGATGTTCTTAAATGTCATATGGATAAACCATATATGAATTTTGAGCTTTTCCAGATTCTTATAGCCATGAATTTGAATCATTTAGAAATTATGAACCAGAGAAACTTTTCAAGATTATGGTTTCTTGGTCCCTGATGGATTGACAAGTATCTTGATCAACTCAAATATGATAATATAGGCTATTCATGTGATGGACTTCATTTTTAATGTAGAATATAAAAAAAAATTGATTTAGAGAAACTTGATCAAGAAAAGTATACCCAACTTCAGTTCACATAGTAGTCCATAGAATTAAGTGTATCCTACCTAACCCTCTCTCCCTCCATATGTATGCATGGAAGTGTGTTGTAGTGAGGAGTAAGTTATTGTCACAACTTGGCAGACACTTATATTATAACAACATAAATTGTGTTTGTTCTCTAGAAGAAGCTTATGCACTGAAGGAAAAATTCATTTTCCTCTACAACATAACAATTTCGATCAAATATCTTTTACCAGACCATATGTACAATTTGCATTTTTGCATCCTACATTTAGTGTAAAGTTGATCAAAATTGAATGTCGAGAATTGAAAACTTTACATATTGACATTCGAATTTGTACGCATGTGAAAGCAATGAATAAATTTTAAAACATAAGACTGGCAATATGAAATTTTGATCACCAAAATGATCTATTGAAATGAATTTCATTCTCTCACCATGAATTTCCTCTTCGTGGATCTCCAAGAGACTCTAATGAGATGAATCTCATAGTTGTGTCCTCCACTTGGGGTCAAATAGCCTACAACTAAACTTGTTGTGTATAGACTTTGACTTTGCCATTGAGATACTTCCACACGTAAGTATTTTAGGACCATTCCTTGCTACTTGTAGTATCTATTATATCATACTAACATCAGGAGAAATTGATTGTCCTTATAAAATCTATTGAGGCAGTGCCTAGTAGACTCACCTACCAACCATTTTTTTAAAGAATATCCCTAATATATGCCCAAATACTAAACGTGATCACCCCGACATGGCTAGGGTAATTAATACACATATTAACCCCTTTTGGAAGGCTTCTAAGATTTGGATATTTATTTTTTCAAGCATCATTAAAGATTGTTCTAATACTTACAAGTACACCATTGGAGACTCAAAAAAATAATTGATATTAAGGGGAAGAAATAGGTTTTTTTCATTCCTAGTAAGGGACATGACTGTTAAAAAGATAAATGCAACAAATCACAAGCTAGCTCCATATTTGTTTATGATATGTACTAGAGTATCTGTAATTGTTGGTTTCATTCTAAAAAAATCTCTTGCAAGGTATGCACAAGAGGAGAGTTTTACTAATGCAAACATGAACTAAGCAATCATGATTTCCTCCTTGTTGAAAATATATTTAGAATAATAGGCTCCTAAATGCTTGAAAATATGTGATTTAATACTATATTCAAGTAGAGCACATGAATAAGTTGATGGTGATTGAGAAAGATGAAGAGATCAAGAGGATGAAGCTAAATGTCGTATGCATGAAAATTACACATCGCTAACAATATGAGGTCAAGAAGAGATAATCTATTGATAACATATATGTCTCAACATTTGTATCTGATTTACCAAGGTATATAGGGTTTACTTAGCTAATCGTGTCTTAGCTTGTTTAATCTATTTTTCTTTCTTCCATTCACTTTGAATACTAATGATATCATTAATAGAAATGCAAAACCTCTTTATATATGTTAGCCGTACATTACAAAAGTTAAATGAAAGTTATAAATTTTTTAGCTTTACACTTTAGCTAGCCAAATTTCAAGTGATGAAAATGCAATCGACCAAAGGATGGAGTTCTACAATATTTGGTTGGCTAGAAATTTGTTAGGAAATACTAAATACCAAGTAAGTATTCAAATATTGGTGTCATATGTAATTTTCTTGTGGAAAAACTAATTGACCAAGCATCCTGAATGATTCAGTCTTGATCATCAGTAAATTGTTTTGAGGAAAAATCTAACCATCCACTGATGTTGGGAAAATAAATAGAAAGGGTAACTAAACATGTTTAGGTATAATGTTAAACACCTAATTCGACACTATATATTAAGAACCTTAAGAGACAATCCATTTTCATTGTTTCCGCTCTAGAGCTCCCAATATCCTACGAGGCAAGGTGAAACTAGGGTTTGGTGGAGATAAGCTAGTGTTCTTAGAGTGTTTTGAACCTTCTTTCTGTTGGAGGTTTTTTGAAGTGAGAAGGCTAGGTTTTCTAGTATGTTTTTATATTATTATTTATTTTATTGGAAACTCCAATCTCTGTCCTAATCTTCCTCTCTGAACCCCTAAAACCCTGACCTTTTCCTTTATGCATTCTTTTTTCCTTAGTTTTGGATTAGGAGTATAGAAAAGGAGAAGGAGAGGGTTTACTGGTGAATTTCAAATTTGTTTGGATCTTCAACAAAGGAAGTTGTCTAGGTTATCTTACATAGAGGTGGGTTGGTTCTAACCATCCATTGTAGGAAACATGATAACGCTATAATGATGAGTCTCAAAATGAATCAAAGGATTATGTGCTTAATGTAATTTCTTAGGTTAGACTTTTAATGTTTTGTGCATTGTAGAACCTTTTCCCTTAGGTCGGTAGGGGAAAGGTGATTTGCAATGGATTGCAAAGAGAAAGTTAAAATTGGGGATATCTAGGTCTAAGTAAAAATTAAGGTGATCCACAAGGAGTTGGGAGGACCTCTCATAGTGGGGATATTTATGACTTCACTTCCGCTCGTTGAATGTGGTATCTCACATAATGATGAATGGCCATTTTTAGAATTATTTAGCTCTTTCTACTTTGCATGTTATTCAGGTATTTTATGTTTCAACATCATTCACCGACATGCTAATTCCTTTTTGGTTTACCACCCCTTTGTGTACCAAAGCATTTGCATTTGTTGAGTACCTAGGTGACAATTGTGCCCCTACGAGGAAGACATGAAAACCTTATAGTGGACCAATGTTTGTGTTCCTGATCTTAATGTGCCATAAAATCTAAATATCTATATGGTGGGCTGCTTGGGTGTATCCACATAGTTTTAGATTTCGTGGTATGGTCAATCTAGTTATGGTGATGATGTAAGTCAATAAACATGTTAGTTAAGTACTGATGCTAATTACAATCTTCCGATACTACTTAATTCTATTGATATTGATTTGAAATATTGAATTATATAGTATTGTCTTACGATGATTACTATTGAGTTAAAATCAATTGAATATCATATTCATTATATCATTTTTTATTTTTATTCTTCCAATTGAACCAAATATTATACAAGTTGTTTTCCTAAAATGGAACCACTTCTTCTCACTGCAACTTTAGAGTTTCGTGCTATTTTATTTTATTTTTAGGCTTTATATAATGCTGGGAGGATGTCCCGGGCTATCCACACATCAATCGTGGAAAAATCCTACTTTTTGAGGTTTGAGTCTATGTAAAGTTTTTGTAATTTTTTCTTTATGACGAGGAACCCCTCCAAGACAGGGCAACTATTGGACCCACCCCAGTAGGATAAACCCGCAAACCGCCGTGTACTTGGGGGCATCGCGGTGCGCTTAATGTCATGGGGTTTTGTTGCACCTCGAGGGTTGGCATCCAGAGTCGAACTGGGTTCCTTCATTAGGGATCATTGAGTGTATAGTTGGGCTACCCCCTCCCCCCTAGTTTTTGTAATCTTCACCTATATAGAATCCATGTATACCATGTTTTATGGGAGCAATTTGAGTGTAACTGCATCATATTTTTATGATAGTATAAATCATTTATAATAAACATGTGTACTTCCAATGTATATAAAATGCTTCACTTTACTTCCATTGTTCATGTAAGTTATTACTGATTCTTACTGGATTAGATGTAGATTACATCCTAGTGGGATGTTAAGGTTCGAAAATATGAATATTGTAACTATATAATAAAATATGTGTTAGGATTTGTTGAGCTAATGCATACGATAATTATATAATATTTATTTCTAAGAAAGATGATAGTTAAATATATTATCCATTGTTTATCAATTAGCATCGTTATTTAATGAGATGAGTGGGTTTTTTTAGTTAGGCCAAAACATGGATTACTCCTAGTGGCAATTTTGGATCGGAAACTCACAATATAAATACTTTATAAACTGAAAAGTTCACATATTATCATAGTATATCCAAGCAAAAGATGATTAGATGTGGATTGTCATACTACTATAGAAATAGAAGTAGGAAACACATTTTTCCTAACCATATATCATAACACTTTCAACATAGAAGTTGGACACATGCAAAACCATCAATATCTAAGAACACCTTGATAAAGTGATAATGATATAAGGTCCACGATTTAAATTCCTTAGTACCAAAGTCCTCACCTCAAGTAACTATAAGGCTGCAACATAAAGACTGCCTAAGATCAAGGAGGGAGAAGGTTATTATCCCAACATAGGATGGGGAACACATGCTACTTTTAAAACCCTATTTGGGGCCCTTCTTACAACTTACCAAGCCTTGGATGAAGGATAGGTATATAGGGTCACATGATAATTTCCTACTTTGTCTTGATTGCATATTTGTAGCCCATTGACACATTTACCCCCTCCATGATCATTGTAACTGTCTACTAGTGCATATCCAACATTAATATGGTTTGAGCATTCACCCTGTCAAATAAATAGTTTAAGCTATGTTTTTAAGAGCCTTATCTTTCAAGATTCCACCTTGATTTTTGTTTCAAAAATAAAAACACACATCTTTATGTCACATCAATGCCTTGTTATATTGGCACTACCTTGATTTATTTACTAATAAAAATTAGATTCTATTTTGCTAAACAATCAACCCTAAGATTGTTTCAAATCCAAGTACTCTCTCGATCAGAGTTCTTGTATTCTCTAGACCCCATTAGTAAAAAAGTTAAATTTTGAACATATATAAATTGCTAGATCCAATATTTTTTTGAAACTACTAAGCTATTTAACTGTGCTTCCTTGCATCTACATCCATCAACACATTTAAATCCTTTATATTGACAAAAAATAGATAATATATTGATAAAATTTCTTTCTTAATGAAGTCATAGGACCATTTTGCTAGTAATATTTCCATAAAAGAAACTACATATACACACTTTGGACCTAGTTAAGCCAACATCAATGAAATTACAATATGCTTTCCATTAGGAATATATAATGTCCTCCCATCCGATCACATGCTTTATCTAGGTTCGTCACAAGATACAACTAGGGAGAAACTCCTTGCATGTTGAGGTCATTAAGAAATTCATTTGTTAAAATGATTATATTAGATATCTATTTAAATTTCACAATCTTGACTTGATTTTCACTAAATTTGACAAGCAATGCTAGATGTAGATGATTTTTTTATAAATTTTATTATTACCTTATTATCTATATGTAAAAAGAATGGAACAATCCTTAATCAAATTTACATGTTTTCATTGAGACACAAGTGAGATAGGTCCTTTTGACCCATTAGGCATCATACCTGTAAGACCCTCAAATTTAGTAATTTTGAATTCTTTGAATAAATGGATTGATTTGATAAGAAATTTCTATAATAGTAATGATAGAATAACTATATTTTTGTGTGGCATTGGTTAAACCCATGCCCCAAGTGAGGCCCATGAGATTATTTGCATGCAAATAGATCCTTGTGGCACAAGTTTAAGAAATAAGAGATTTCATGCTCAAATAAATTATTATGGTTTTATGAATTGTTAGATAGTTGAAATATTGAATAATAGACAAGTTTCCAAAAGATTCTAAATAGTTTGTAATTTAGATAATTAATAGAGTAGTTATCTAACCCAAACTTGCAACACAAGTTTTGAGGCATCAAATAAGGATATCATGGTCTGACTTTTGGAATAATTGAATATAATGAAGAAACTAAGACAATTCTAGAATTTTAGATAAAAAAGACTTTCCATATGATGTGAGTAATTGTTTTATTGAAATATATAAAGGGGCAAGTTTTGTATATGAGAGTTATCCCAATAAATTCCAAAAAATTAAATATAAGTTGAGGAAGGTAGTGACTTAACCTCCAAATTTCATAGCGAAAGGATGATCCTAGTGGCCTATAGAAATTCGTGAAGAGAGAGGGACCCATTTGTAATTATTACATGGTTTCTAAAATTGGAAATTTGTTTAATGCTCCAATTTAGGCGTTCAAAGGGACACATATCTTTGATGTGTCACGAGGTGTGTGAGCTTTGGATATGGGATCAACGGATCAACTGTCATCTTCTACCCTAAGCCCAACTAGGAAAGGATTTAATATTTACACATAAGTCCTAGCTACCCAATCTCCACCTAAACTTTGTCTCACCGTGAAATAATTGTACGAATAGATTCATTTTGTGAAAACAAAGTGGAAAGCCTATTGAAAGAAATGAAACTGTGTCTTAGTGACCAAGTATATTTCTTGCCACCAATGCCTTCTCATCCCATGTTCAGAAGCCCTAAAAAACACCCCCGTGTTTTATATAAGCCCTATCATTGGGTTTGGAAGAGACCACAAATCATGAACATCAACTTCCCTACCCTAAAATGTCACCCATGCGTCGACACTTCTATTCTCTGGCGAATTCATCACTGTATTCTGTCGTGGCAACAAGTCTGATACATGCTCGCTTCGGTGTGATGAGGACTATTCGGTTCCAGCCAATTGCTGACCAAGGATTGACATCCACGACTGATAAACCAAATGCCCCACCATATCATGAGTGGGAAGGATCAATTCCCGTCATTGGACCAGGATATCGATCAATGAGGACCAATAGATCTAGCGACCATGTTTCTTCACGAGGAAGAGAAGGCCTAAGGTCAAATGACCCGGATGCCCTTGGCGGAGTGTGTGAAGCATGAGGGCATCATAGCCATTTTGCCCTGGTCTGGAGCGCTAGCATACAGATTGAGGAGCCCAAGTTGTGGGTTCCTATGGTGCAAGCTGATCTGCTGAGTAGAGTTTAATTTACTGACATGGTGTTTCCTTATTGGCCAATTAATGTTAAAACGGGTATATAATGTAGTAATTAGACCACAACTCAGAATATAGTAATATTCTATACCATTTTGATCAGCCAAACGAGGAGAATCCAAATAAAATACAATTGCATCCTGATTCTGATCATAGTCCTAAAAGTGGGGCTAATACATGTTTAATTGGTGATTTATTACATGGAAATCCTAGAATTTATGATTAACATGTTCAATATATTGAACATGTTTACTTGGCCATATTAACTAGTATTGTTGAATATAACAGGAACCCAATATAATGATGACAATGATGATGATAATTAGGGTTTCTAGACCAATAATGATGCATATGATGAATTAGGGTTTTGAAACCACAAGTCATGACTTGAGCTAACTAATGTACATAATTTAATATAAGTGTTCACAATGAAAAAATATGATAGATCTGATAACTAGGGTTCCACTTAATGTTTAATATGCACTTATAATCCTAATTGTAATGCAATAGAATTAGGGTTTGTACCCTTATTCCTTATCCAGACATGAGACAGTCCTAAACCCTAGTTTAGGACATATGTTAGATTAGAATGTTGAATATGACGATGGCACTTTAGAATATACATACATGCATATAATGTTGATTGATTATGTTGAATGCTTGGATGTTTGGATATATGCTTAAAGTACATGTTGCATAATTTTTGCATGGAAATGAGGTATGTACTTACTTATTGATAACCACTCTTATCAAATTTGGGTGTTTCTTGAAGTTTCACGAATGGCTTGCAATTAAACTGTTTGGTTGTTTAATTACTTCCTGAAATCTATAAGGCCCTATGTGTATCACCGTATATGGACATAACTTGCTCAAGCCCAAGATGCTATCTCTAGAGGGTTGGATGTACAAAAAGAAATCAATATAGATATTGCCCCCATCAAGTGGGTATGCCATTGAGTTTACCCCCAACAGGTCGGTATGCCACTGAATTTACCGCCAGGGAGTGGGTATGCAATTGAGATTACCCCTAGCGAGTGGGTAATCCACAGAGATTGAACAAATATCAATTGAGGAGTTATAATACAAAAAGTATGTTTGATTGTTTAATAATAATTGCTTATATGTTTTGTTTATGTTGTTCCACCTACATGCACATAGTTTGCTTGCGCCATGTAAACAATATAGAAATATACTTATCTGTGTGTTGATTGTCGACATTTTAGGTAAATGGCTATATGCAGATAATAAGACATGATGAATTATATGAAATCAAATGAAGACATTAACACTAAGTAAAGGAGGATTATTTAAGTACTTCTCCTCATATGTATTGCTCCCAAGTTGGAAAATCATGTAGCTCCTTAGAAGACCCACATTATACATCTTATAAACAATATTTGTGAAATAATGGAAATTATTTGCTATTATTTGTTATTTGTTGAATCTGGATCCTTGGGAATTTAGGTAATGACACTCAAATTAAGGTCATTTCTTAATTGAGGGACACAAAAAAGTGAGGTCATTGCATTTGGTAGAAGAGACTCAACTTTTTCAAATAATATTTAATGCTTTATAATTTCAAGTAATTTATAGATATATAAGGAAAATTATTAAGGCATGACCTAATGGTAATAGTGTCTAGAAAGGATCTTGGCTTTGGAGGCTGGCAATATTTTTCTCCGCACCATTAAGTTGGTATACGAGGACTCCCTTAACCAATGTGATACCTACCTGACCAGAACCTAGGGTTTGTCTAAAGTAATATTTTATCCAAGTTTTTCATCTTCTCATCCTCTTGATCAATAAACTCTAAAAGGTACTTCCCTCCCCATCTCAAGTTAGGGTTTCTAGAAGAAATGGGATTAAGGCATCCTCCGTCAATGAATGAACATAAAAGGTTAAAATGATGAAATAGTTAACAAATGTTAAATGTTTTATGGAATTTTCCATGTAAGGGGAAAACCTACTTGGATCTAGGGTTTGGTTTAGGAAACCCCCAAGTGGGTCAAGGGATAGCTAAACCCTAAGATGTAGGGTGTAGTCCCTAACCCTAACCCTAAACTTGGGTAATGGGAATAAGTATGAGTAAAATAATAACCATACCCAAATAACTCCTTAGCAATGGAAAAAGGAAAGGGAAAATTAAAATGAATTGGGTGAGCCAATCTTCCATGCTTGCATGTACATGGTATAATGCATGCATAATGTCTGTGAAGGGTTTTGAATATGTAAAGATAAAACATAAGTAGTCAATGTTTATATACAAATAAATATGAGACCCTCAACTTACTTTTAGGGATGGTGTACCAGCCTGGGGTGGGTCAACCCGTGAATGGGAAAAGGACCTATAAGGGAGGCGTAACCCTAAACCTGTGAGGTCAAGTTGTGACTAGAAATACTAACCTCCTACTGTTAGGCACCCTAATAGGAAGATGTGTCCCCACACATGTGCGAGTAGGAGGTAGCCATGCACCTAGGTAAAAGTGAGTGACATCATGCTAATAGAGGGATTAACTCTAGATTAGATACATCAAGCCTTGTTGGAATACGTGATAGATGGAATAGATGAAATAAGTTTATATGATATGATCTAAGTTTTATATAATGAGATAATATGGTTTATGATGATCTAAGTTTTATATAATGAGATAATATGGTTTATGATGATCTCAGTCAGATTTGAGAATTTGATTTTAGTTTTGAGGATTTGACATATGATTTGATGATACAATTATGTGTGCTTCTTCGAGATAAGATAAGCTAAGTTTAAATAAGATTTGAATGAACAAGATCGTCAATCTCTTGTACAAAGGAGGAACTCTTGTATTAGGACCACTTATAGGGATAACTCTAGAGAGAAGTGACCTAGAGGGAGAAGGTCAGAAACCTAACCTCCAAGATATGAGAAATTATGGGAGATACTTGTTGTGATATGTCCTAAACTAGACTACTTCTGAGTGAATGAGTTGAGTTGATTTATGCATGATTCCTATAGTCTTGTTGTACCCTAGATGTCCTTGGGAGGACCAAACCCTAGATATAGAGAAAGCAACTTCTTACATATATATGAAAATAATATCAATACCCACCATCTAGGTGAGGGAGAGAGAGTCCCAAGATCCTAAGGAGGTAAGGAATGTTAGTATGATGTGAAGCCTCATGCTCGGGTTAGTGGTTCCTTGTATTGGACTCTAGTGGTTGCTTTTGATAAAGAGAGAGTTGGGTAAGAAATTTTCATGAGTAGAGATCTATGAAGCGAATGTCATATCAAGTGTTGGTGTTTGGTTTGTGCTTGAATGGCTAGATCTTGTGAAGTTGATGACCAAGTTGATGAGGTAGACCTGAGAATCCTAGACCAAAGAGGGAAGACAGAGGTAGTGTATATAATACTCATCGAGTTGAGTGAGATCATAGAGATTGAGCATAAGACCACCCTCAGGTAATGGGTTAGGGGAACCTCAATTAGACTCTAGGGTTTAGAAAGTGTGAAGGACGAAGCGTGCAGATTTCCCTCCTTGAAGCGGGAAGCAGGAAGAGGGTTTTGAAGCGGACTAAATTAGACACTTTTTGAAAAAGCAGTTCACATTGTTTTAATTTGTTTTAAATAGTGATTGTCTTAATACCAGCAAAATATATATTACTCAACAATCAAGTAGTTTGAATAACATTTCACTACATGAAATGACTTTTCAAAAGTATTTTGGATTTCACTAGATCAAAATAGATCATAATAATAGAAGTAAATGTTTTCAAGCTAAAAAAGAAGCAAACATAAAAAATCATAGTCCTCGCTCTTTGAGTGAATACATAATCATAATGTAAAAATTCCTCAATGTCCTTAAGATCACAATCACTATCCATGTTGTCAACATCACCATACTCCTTGTCTACTTTTTTCTGTGAATCCACCTTAGAAGTAGTAAACCTTGTGCTTTTCCTAATCTCTGCCACTTCTTCAGCCCCACTAGCTTTTGCAACTGGTCCCCAAGTAACTCTAACACCTGGATAGTTTTATTATTCATCATGGTCTAGTTGTACTATCCAATCTTTAGCCTTGTTTCTATCCTGAGACACTATTGGATCATAATCTTTTTCATCTCTGTCCTTCTGCTCCTTCAGTTTGGCATTAAATTGAATAAACACCAAAGCTTCAAGCCTTTTCACATCCAACCTATTTCTCATTTTTGTATGAATCTAGGCAAGAAATAGATTAATAATATAAATAATGTATTCATATTTAGTTAATTTATTATAGCAATAACATATGAAAAAATTATTTTGAGGGGTTCTTATATTACTATCTAGAATGTGATCCAATTCCTCTCACATCCTGACGATGAACAAGTTAGATTTAACACTTGGATGGCCATTTTTTGTAAGTAAGGTGTACCAAAACCAAAATGTATCCACCACAAAACTGTAAGATAAGGGTAGATTGAAGTCAGTAAAGGTGGTCATACATCCAATATAACCTTAAATGTAATGACTAATGAGTAATGAAAAAACAACTATCTATAGCCCATACATGGACCAAAGTTGATGTCATTTCTTTGTCTAACAATAACTACTCTTCCAAAAGAGCCTGACCCATCTCTATACGTTGGTAACTCCTTCATGAGGATGCCATCTTGGATATCTGGCTTAGGGTAGAATCTCTCAATGCACTCCAAGAGACCATCCATAATCAAACATATACTATCAATTTCAGGGTCTTTCCAATACATAAATGTGTTCAAATAATAACCTATCAATTTGAGTGTTAGTGTAATATCTAATTACATATACTGATTGCATAAAAGAGTGGTGGTGTTCAACTACCTGTAGCATGTAAGGGTCGGTTGAGTTTGTTGTCCCATTTATCTTGGAATATTTGAAACACCTTCTTACGAAGCGATTCATCATCAACTAAATTTTTATCTAGTTCCTCAAGCGTGATGGCCATAGCTTGTTGTATGTAGCCCATAGCATGCATTCTCTCTGCATCAACCAGTCATGTAGAACATTGACCAGCGATTCAAAATTTTTAAGCACCAACTGAATTCCTCTCCAAAATTGGGACCCACCAACAGTTGTCGCAACCTTAATGGCCTCAAGAGTCTTTGGGAATTTGCATTTTAGCCATTCTTCAAATAGATATCCTTCTTAATTTCGACATGTTCATGAGGAGACTTTACAAACTCGCAAATGTTGTAGCAAATCTAGTAATACCCAGCCTGACTAGATCACATCCCAAGAAGCTTCTCATGATACTCAGAGTTAAATGTTGGTTATGGATAACTATAGTGAGTGCTTTTGCCTTTTTAACAATATTTTGAATCTGGTTCAACTTTCCAATCGCTTCCAACATCAAGGCGATGCAATGTGTTGCACATGCATCTCAAAATATCATAGGTCGCTTCTCCTATAGTTGATGACCCACAACAAGATTAGCTAGAGTGTTGTCACTAACCACTTGCACAAACATTCTCTTCTCCTACTTCCTTAATACCAACATCAATAAGGTTGAATATGTAGTTTGCATTGTGTATTTCACCTGAACAATCAACTGCCTTGAGAAAATAGGTCCCAAAACTACTATTGACACATATATTCATGATACTTCTATTACATCTATCTATCCAATCATCTATCATCAAGGAGCATCCAGACCGCTTCCATTCTTCCCTATGTAGTATGAGAACACCTTCCATAGTTTCCACCTCCTGACCGAGTAACAGTTCCCTCAACTCATAATAGGATGATCCCTTCAAATCAGGTCCCAATTGACCTATAGCTTCTAGCATAACTTGGAAGTTGTTGAGGTTAAAAATATTCATTGGGATACCTAATTAGAAAAATTAAAACAATTATATTATAAAAATAGTGTAATAATTAGGGATTTATTAATTTTGAATCTAGCAGTTTATTTGAAATGTAACAGTACGAGTCAGGGTTTTACCAACCTCATAAATCCATCGGGCTATATATTGGCATGTCCTAGCCCTCCACTCTTTACCTAACTTGTCTTGTATTGTTGATTGCTTTGACGAAAACCTTTCTTTGACAACATCCTCTGGGTTTCTAAAGAAATAAGTGTTAATTGGACCTACGAGCTTCAACTTCTTTTTTTGTGTGTCCCTGATGTCAATGTCATCAATACATTTGTCAATTTCTACCTCACCACACAGATCCATCAACTCCTGAGTCCTCATGTTCTCCTTTGCAACAACATTGTCCATATACTCTATAACTCCCTCCACCTTCAGAGTAACAACCTTGCATACGTCAACATCTCCACACTGCCTGCAAGATGTTTCTTGAATCAGAAAACTCCACCTGTCGATAGATGACCACATAATTTGCATTTCACTTTCTCACTTCAAGTTGGATCTGGAAGAGTGCAATACTTACACTTGGGATCATTTGAGTTGGCTAAAGTTGATGACCACCTTCCATACTAGTTATGATAAAAAAATAGAATAATCAGTTCATTAATATCTAATTGGTAACTAATTACTAACTAAATCGTAATGACTAGAGAAGAGTAAGTAGATTCTAGAGAATAGGAAATTATGATAATTATCCAAGTAGTCTTGTAATTCTAGAATAAATTATTATGCATAATATTGATTAGTAACATTGTTGTACTGATTATTACCTATTAATATTATTAAGAAAATATTGCTAAAAATCTAACTGATATTATTAGGAGAAAAAACTAATAATCTTATTGATATTATTAGGAGAACAATACTGATAATCATACAGAGCATGAGTAAATTGTTAACTTAATCAAGTATACTACAATTCATATAATGATTAATGATGTAATCTTAGTAAGATTACATGAAAAATATTTTACTGATTATTAACTAATAGGCTAATACAATTGTGAATACAGGAAGCAAATCATATGGAGAGAACTACTACAACAACATATTACACATTAAATGTCCTAGCATGCAATTAAAAAATATATGGATCATATTCATAATTCATGTTTGCACTTTCTATACAATTAAATAACAACCTAAGGATTAAATCCAAATTACATTTTCTCATCATCTTGTATATTGCCTCCATTAAAAAAAACAATGTATGTTGTAGCATGTATAGGGTAATTACAGTAGGATGCTCTACATTACTTAGGGGGAAAAAGGCGAATGAAGACAAAATAGCAAGGAAGAGGCTAAGAGAACAGGGAGACAGGAAGAAGGAAAAGGGTATGTACAATAGGGAAGAGGCTAAGGGAATTTGTAGAAAGGAAGAGGGAAAAGGGGTGGGGTATGACCAGGGAACAGGGAGAAAGAATAAGGGAGAAGGGGCAGTACGATTTCTAACATAATTGAAAAGCAAAATAGAGATGTAGAGAAGAAGTTGCCAATAACAGGGAGGATTACTTACTTGATCTCCAACTATGAGTGGACTCCGGCGAAGAACAACCTATGGCTCTTGGCAATCATTGTGAAGAACAGGGGACTCCACAGAAGAAAGACTTGGCATCGTACACCAGAGGAGGCTTGTCTCTCTTTGGCACCTTTGTACTTGGTGGACTCCTTGGAAGCTGCCAAATAAGCAGTAGGTTCTTGGCGCCACTATACTTGGTTGTCTCTGGCAGGGGACTCCGGAGATGCTCTATTTTTGTCTTTTTTTTCTGAAGAGGAAGCACCGACCGATTCTTGTTTGCTTTGTAGAGAAACCATGAGGGAGAGCCCTTTTTATAGAAACACACTTGGTGCGTCCAGTTTCACAGAAGGAGTTGAGGAGACTCCTCTCTTCATCGGGAACCATTGCTAAGGCAGCAATTGCGGTTGCATACGGTTCTGACTGGGAAAAGGAGTCTAGGAGTAATCGAGGAGTCACGTTGTTGGGAGAAAAGGAGAGTAAATATCAATAATCTCAACAAAAAGCACCTGCTCCAGCTGCTACAACAGAGCTCACTCCATCGGCCCATGACTCGCTAAAATGGCCCAAAACGCCCGCTACACAGTGTAACATTTTTTTTCTGCCTTTGGCTATATTGCAGTGGCATAGTAGCCATGATGCTTCAGCGGCTGCTACAACACCCGCTTTGGCCGCTTTTTCAATTGTTGATTGGACTTCTTGATATATGTTTGACAAGCCACTAATGTATGTTTGTTTAACACAACAATAATATAATATATGAATGAAACACATCTAACCTTGTGATGTGATATATGGATATGACATTATGGAAGAGTTAGCAATGGTTTAATAGTTCTCTATCTATAATCGGCTAGCCATATGCATGAATTATACAAAATAGTTGGTTAATCTTAGAATGAACCTTTAATAAAGTTTACAACCTAATATGAGAAAGTGAAATGAGATAATCTTCATGATAAACATTGAAGGTTGTAGTTGACATGAGGAATATGTGGTGATTAGATTTGTCTTCTTCGAGGTACGATGTACCTCTTACTTGGCCTACTATATAGTATGTTAAATATGTGTGAACAAAATACTTAACATATGATATTGGATGAAGTAATTGTTCTTGTATGCCGCCTTACTTAATTTTCAGTATTTATAGTCTTGAACACATTAAACATAATATATCCATTCCATTATATCTAAGAACTTCAACTCTTTGGTAGTAAAGTACTTGAAAGTAAAGTACTTCAACTCTATTTTAGTAAAGTACTTGATAGTGATCCAAATCTTTGGTATTATATCATAAGGCCTTAATGTATACAACTCTCAGGTAGTAAATGCATGGATGATATAATGGAAAATATGCCTGAAAGACATGTTCTCTTTTTTAATATATACCTTTGTTCAAGTATAATTTTGTTATCTTTTGTTACTGCCAAGTATTAGTTTTATCTTGCATTGGGTTAAGACGTTCCCTAAGGGGATGAGTTCATAAATAAGTTTAAGAATTAAGATAACCTTCAATGTCACCTACAACTTGAAATATTAAGTATACAAAGAATGAAAGCACATATATGGAGTGAAATTCTTCGAACCCAATTATGCCGTCTTTGAGGGATACAAGGGAAAATCATTGAGGAATTGACAAACATATGGGACCAAGCCCTAAAGGGAAAGTCATCATGAGGCCAATGTAGGGACATAGAGTGAATAATGTGCACCATAAGAGATGGAGGAAATCCTAGTTAAGGAAATTATAAAGAAAAATAATGTGCTCGAAATATCATTAGAGAAACCTCAAGGAAAATTGTGTAAAGAAATAAAGTTATGACATCTCAATAGAACCCTTGGGAAGGGTAGAGCCTTGCGTCAACCCTAAGATCAATAAGTGATTATTTAAGGTACATGAGACTTATGAAGTCAGGAGGTGATCATACATGTAAGTTCATAAGACCGTGAGATCAGGAGATAGCCATCCATGTGTACCCAAGGCCCATGGAATAGGAGAATGTCGACCTTCATGTTTCAATGCTGCCCAAGGGGACAATGTGAGAGGCACTCCATAAGTACATAATACCCTTGGGGGTTAAGGGGATATCACTCCATGGGTTCCTATACCCCTGGAAATCTTAAGGGAATGACTAAGGCCAATGAGACATAGGATGTAGATGTAGGGAATAAAAAAAGTCATATAATAATGTTTGGTAAAATCATAAAGAGAGTGGGGCATAATCTTGGGGATTATGAGAGGATCCCTCTCCATGTGAGGGCTTGAAAATTAAGAAAATCGTGAAATTAAAATGTACTCATGGTTGGAGTCATGTTAAGGATGATTCAACTAAAATTTTGAATTAGAATGTATTGTGTGAATACACCATATCTGCTCTTGGAATGGGATGAATTTTGTATTTGCGCTGCAATCAAATTATCATTTCATCTTATTATGAGTAAGAGATTGGGTGACACATGTTATGAAAAAAATAGAAACCGACAAATGAAAATGAATACCCTAAGTTGAGTTTAATGTAATAATCTAGGGGTTTGAAGGTGTTACCTCTCCCTTATATTAAAATAAACGAATACTGGTTTGGAAACTTGGTAAAGAGGTAATCACCAAGTGAATTGAAATCACAAGTTAAAATGTAATTCGCCAACTGAGAATTTCATGTAATGGATGAGGTTGTGGATATACCCAGAAATTGAATTTGATACAAACCTTAGTAATGTGAGGAATTTACATATTAATAAAAGTGGTTAAAGATGATATGTATAAAGATATCCAGGAAGGGTTACTAACCCTAAGGTTGGAAGCTAAGTTGAGTTGTCATTCACTTTAACCTTATTAGGTTTGAATTTTGAGGAAAAGATTCCTTTCAAGGAGGGGTGAATATAAGATCTCAAATTTGGTAAATTTAAATTCTATGAAAAAAGGCTTTATTTGATAAGAATTTTTTTAATTGTAATTATAGAATAATAATGTTATTTTTGTAGCATGGGTTCAACCCATGGCCTGATTGAGGCCCATGAGACTATACACTTGCAAATAGATCATGGTGGTACAAGTTTAAGAAATAAGAGACTTTGTGCACAAATGAATTATAACGGTTTTGCGAATTTTTAGATAATTGAAATATTGAATAATGGACAAGTTTCTAAAAGATTCTAAGATAGTTTGTGATTTAGATAATTAATGGAGTAGTTATCTAACCCAGACTTACAATACAAGTTTTGAGGCATCAAATAAGGATATTTCAGTCTGACTTTTGGAATAATTGAATACAATGAGGAAACTAAGTCAATTCTAGAATTTGAGATAAAAAAGACTTTCCATATGATGTGAGTAATTTGCTTAAGGATATACATAAAGGGGCAAGTTTCTTATGTGAAAGGTATCCCAATAAATCCCAAAAATATAATTTAAGTTGATGTATTAGTGACTTACTCTCCAAATTTCATAGAGAAAGGATGACCCTAGTAGCCTATCGAAACCCCTGAAGAGAGAGGCTATATATAACTATTACACAGTTTCTAGAATTGGAAATTTGCTTAATGCTCTGACTTAGGTGTTGAATGGGACGCATATCTTTGACGTGTCACGTGGTGCATGACCTTTGGATCTGGGATCAATGGCTCAAATGTCATCTTCTACCCCAAGCCCAACTAGGAAAGGATTTACTATTCAAATGTAGGTCCTAGCTACCCAATCTCCACTTAAACTTTGTCTCACCACAAAACAATTCCACGAATATATTTGCTTTGTGAAAACAAAGTGGAAAGCTTGTTGAAAGAAAGGAAACTATGGCTTGGGGACCAAGTAGTTTTCCCGCCACCAATGCCTTCTCACCCCATGTTCGGAAGTCCTAAAAAGCACTCCCACGTTCTATATAAACATTGTCATTGGGTTCAACGGAGACCCCAAATCATCATCAACAACTTCCCTGCCTCAGAATCTCACCCATGCATCGATGCCTCTCTTCTTCGACAAACTCGTTATCATATTTTACTGCATCGACAAGTTTGATAGTCACTCATGGGGGTGTGACAAGGACCATCCGATCCCAGTCAATTGCTGACCAAGGATTGACATCCACAACTAATAAACTGCGCGCCCCGCCATCTCGTGAGTGTGAAGGATCATTCCCCAAAGAAAGATCAAGATTTTGGTCAACTAAGAACAATAGATCTAGCGACTGAGTTTCTTTATAAGGAAGATAAGGCCTAAGATCAAATGACCTAGATATCCTGGGCAACATACATGAAGCGTGGGGGCATCATGGCCCTTTCTCCATGGTCTGGAGTGCCGACGTGCCAAATTGAGGAGTCAAGGTGGCAACTGTCTATTGGTGCAAGCCGATACACATGGATATTGTGAGTGGAGTTTAATTTACTGACACGACATTTCCTTATTGGCTGATTGATGTTAAAATTTGTATATAGTGTAATAATTAGACCAAAACTCAGAATATAGTGACATTATATATCATTTTGTTTAGCAAAATGAGGAGAATACAAACAAAATACAATTGAGTGTTGATTCTAATCATAGTTCCAAAAATAGGGCCAATGCTTGGTTAAGTGGTGATTAATAAATGGAAACCCTAAAATTGTTGATTAACATGCTCATTATATTAAAAATGATTACTTGGCCATATTCATTTATATTATTGAATATAATGGGAACCCGAGATAATGGTGACAATGATGATGATAATTAGGGTTTCTAGACCAATAATGACATACAGGATGAATTAGGGTTTTGAAACCAAAGATCATAACTTGTTCTAATCTAATGTTCATATTTGATACATGTTCATAATGCAAATATATTCTAGATTTGGTAATTAGGATTCTACCTAATGTTTAATATGTGTTTATAACCTTAAATCATAATGTGATGGAATTAGGGCTTGTACCCTTATTCCTTATCCAGACCCGAGACAATCCTAAACCTTAGTTTAAGACATATGTTAGATTAGAATGTTTTGAATACGACATTGACAGTTTAAAGTATACATACATGCAAATAATGTTGATTGATTGATTATGTTGAATGCTTAGATGTTTGGATATATTCTTGAAGTACATGTTGCACAATTTTTGCACGGAAATGAGATACATGATTACTTATGAATCACCTCTCTTATCAAATTATGGATATTTCCAAATTTTCACAAATGGTTTGCAATTATACTGCTTGGTTGTTTAATTACTTCCTAAAATTTATAAGACCATATGTGTATCAGCTTATATGGACATAACATGCTGAAGCCCAAGATAGTTCTTTGGAGGGGTTGGATGTATGGAAAGAAGTCATTATAGAGATTACCCCCAGTGAGTAGGTATGGTATTTAATTTAACCCCATCAAATGGGTATGTCATTGAATTTAATCCCAACAAGTGGGTATGTCATTGAATTTATCCCCAGTGAGTGGGTATGCCATTGAATTTACCACCAACAAGTGTGTATACCACAGAGATTGAGCAAATATGGGTTGAGAAGTAATAACAGAAAAAACATGTTCAATTATGTTATAATAATTGTTGATATGGTTGTTTATGTTGTTATACCTACATGCACATATTTTTCTTACACCAAGTACACAATATAGCAATATACCGATCCACATTCTGTTTGACGGTGTTTTAGGTAAATGCCATATACAATAATAGCAAGACATGATGAATCAGATGAAATCAAAGGAACACATTAAAGCTAAGTAAAGTTGGATTAGTATGTATTAGTCTTAGGTTGGAAATTCATGTAACTCCTTACAGGAGCATCATGATACATCTTGTAAACAATATTTGTGAAATAATGGAAATTATTTGCTATTATTTTTTATTTGTTGAACCTGTTCCTTGAGAATTTAGGTAATATACTTTAAGGTCCTTTCTTAATTGGGGGACACTATAAAGCGAGGTCGTTACAATACCCTTGCAAAAGGATCATGTATGGATCTCCCCACATCAACTCCTGTATCACCCTAGTCAATTTTTGAAGAAAATCACATACATCCTTTTTGATGTTGGAATCTTCTCCCCCACTAGTTCCTTATATGGTATCCTAAACCTATTTTTCATGTTACAATTTGTGCATGAGTGCTTTACATGCACAAATCTTCAAAATCTTCCCTTCCTACAATTAGACTGGATATGTTTTTTTTATGGTTAGTTAAGCTATTTTAGAAATTAATGAGCTACCTTATCATACCATTACAATGATGACGATCATGTGATAAGTAGTGTCCCGATATAAGTTCTTGACTCTCAAACTTTAACAAAAATTTCAAATAATTCTTTATAAGTTTAAGTTATTCATATATTTGGTAAAAAATATAACATCCCTAAGAAAAAATTATGCATTGACCATAATATGAATTGCAAATAACATTAGATAAGTGAACTCTTTAATCATGAGGATTGTATCATCACACCAAACAAAGAGAAAAATGAGGATTATACATGTCATGGTGGGAATTGTGGTACACATGGCACTGAAACATGTTTAGAGCCTAAATTTAGACTAGAGGATAAAACAAGGGGGCATGTTGAAAGACCAAAAGGAAGTTTTGGTAATGACTAAATCATGATTTTGACCTTGAAATTCACCCTCTTAATGATGACATGTCGAACATGTCTCCAACTATATTGAAGATAGAGCCATGATGTAACGTCCCCTAATTCTGCCTTCTCCAAAACCCCGAGGGCTTGAGAGGACAAAATCCAAAAATGCTAGACAATCATATCAGAGAGCGTTGTGGAAGCAATATGTGCATACATGAACATTCAAATGTAATGCATACACCATAACATTCTCAACATTCAACATGTGTTTATTACAAAATGAATTATTACAATACGATTTACAATTACATATTTGATGAAAATTCTACAGTCTATGAACATGTATGCTAACTAGGATCTACACAATAGGTAAACCTGTACAACTGGTCACTCACGTCTTTTTTTTCCCATGCTAGCTCTGAACTTAGAAAATACGTGAAACAGACGAATCAACAAAAGTTGTGTACGTTGGTGAAATACTTGTATAGTAACTGAAAGATTTGAAGAAAGAAAGTAAAAGAAAATATTATTTAATGTGATAATTCAGTAAATACATATTTTAGCAGTCTTTTGATGTGATTGTACTACTAAGCGGTGTCACACTTCATGTTTCCTCGCCCCTTGGGCTATGAGGATCCCCGCCCCTTGGGCTATGGGGTTGTGCCAACCTTATATTTAGAGGGAGGGAAATCAAGAGAGAGAGAGAGAGAGAGGGAGTGAGAGAGAGAATGTAAACACTTAATAGCTACAATCTATCCATATTCTCTTTTATGTTCTTTTATGCTTGACGAAGCATGTACTACTAATACGCTTCCAAGAATTTATATGCAAATACAAGCATCCAAAGTACATCATATCATTATGCATTCATGAAAACTAGTCTTATACTTAATAAAACCTACGTATATGAGTTCAGAGATTCATATTTATATTCCGGACCATCTACATCTCTAGTCATCACCTGATTAATAACAAATTAACCATCACTAATTATAGGATCTTCTTTTAACTCGATATTTAGGTCCAAACTAGGGGTTTGCCAAATCTAGGTTGAAACTGTCCTAAACTCGATATGAAATATTTTTTTACTGATCAGATGGTCTAAAAGAGGGTCTGGTTTAATTTTTATAATTTTGTAATGCTTTGTTTATTTTTTAGAATTAAAATGAGGCTAAAAGCTTGGAATTGGGTTTTAATGAGAAATGGCATGTTATTTCGACATAATAGTAAAATCATAGTTCGTATTTGGTTTTCACACGGTATTAAGGTTCAACAATATTTTTATCATATTCAATATTAATAATTTTGTAATTATATTATTTAAATGAAGCATTCTCATCTAAATTATATATCATCCATATCAGTGTCTCAAAAGTCTGACATAGGGATTTCACAATAAAGAGGGCACTATTCTGAGTTCATAGATATCTTGGGGTCATTTATAGGCCAAAGGAGCTATTTTTAAGGCATTGTCTAAGAAAATGTCGTTTTCTGAATATTAAAAGCATTCTACCTTGCGATTGCCGAGTTGGCGGCGTTGATTGGTCCATGCTGGCAGCCTCAGCTCCTCAGCTCGCACCCTTTAGTTGGTGTCAAAAAGGCCGGTTTGTTGGATTGGATACTGGACTAGTCTGTCTCACTGTCTGCCCTCTCCACCGCGTTCTCGGCCCTGACGCGATCGTCTTCTCCTCAGGGACGATCCGAGTTGCCAGCGCCGCCGCTGGGTTTTCTACCGGTGAGCAAAAGCAAGGCCTCCCTGCTTCCTCAGACAAAAGTACCAGCTTTCCTAGATCCGATGGTTCTTCGTGTATGTCTCCGGCTTGTTGGCTGGTCACTGAGGATCTTCCTCATGGGCCCTGGACTCGGTGACCATGTCTGGCGCCGTCGTGGTAGGGATGAAAGGGGAGAACTATCCCCTTCATCTTCACATATTATGAGATTGCCTCGGGCAGGTGCTTTGAGCCTCCAGGATTCAACGCTGGCCTCTAAATACTCTCTTGGGTCCTGCAACTCCTCTCTCGAGTCTGCCAGAAATTTCCCCAAAACGTCTCTGGTCACCCACCAAGGTGATGACCACACTAGATCTGTAGCGTGGTCAGCTCGCTAGACTGGCGCCATTGTGGTGAAGGTCAGAAAAGGGGGGAACAATTATCAAACCTCTTCAACCACTTTCACCTATAATGGGAGCTTCAACGAGACTTCCGGGGCTGATACACACTCTCACGTTGACTTGGATTGCCCCCTTCCAGGCACTCCCTAACCTCAGCCATGATCCTGGGATAAAAAATGGAGATCAGCTACATGTGGGCATCGCCAAGCCCGCAACTGGCCATTATCTCGCCCTCACGGAGTGTGTGAGGATGATAATCTATGCTACAGATTGTTGTCCTCCTCGGAAAATCCCTTTCCTCCTAATCCTCCTTGTCTGTTACGATGTCTAGTGGAGAGCGATGGGGAGGCTAGGTCTCGATCTCTCCCCATGTATATCTTCTGTCCGTGATATAAGGGGTCGTTGGGTAGCTTTCGGCGAGGTAAAGCTATCTGCCCCACTGTGACCAGTCTTGATCCCCAGTCTCCGCGTTATGCGCTCGGGGAGGTATTATGGCATGGTCAGTCTCCAGATCCACAATGTTCGGAGGTAGGGGACAACCTCTCCACTTTTGGATCACAGATACAGCCCAGATTGGGCCACGCAATCCTGGACCAACATGCCCCAATCCTCATGGTCGCGTGACATTCATTCATCACAAGGCATAAGGCAAAAATATTCATAAGAACAAAGTTCCTTGCATTATTCAAATTAGGTTAAAATGTGTTGAATACGATTAATGCATCTGAATTACATCGAAACAGGGCAACAAGCTGCGCCGCTAGTCCTTTCTGGATGGCAAAGTCAATCCTTTGAAATACTACATCCATACACTTAGGAGACATTACATTACTATTCATAACTTTTTGGACCCTCTTCAGAAGTTCCACAACTTTTGGTGCTAAGAATCCAAAAGTATCAAAAGAAAACGAGATAAAGGCTAAGGCATGTTGATTCTCAATACATGCTTTCTCATGCTTGGCTACTTTGGCTGAAGCAGCTTTAAGAACAGCATGTCCTGCTGTAAAAGTCCCACTTCTCAATCCCATTAACGGAAAAACTCCTGTCAGATCCACACATGCATGTTTTCCTCCTATCCATCCAAAAACCAAAACATCAGCAGGTCTAAGTGTCGACCTCCCCTCTTGTGGATCAGTTAGAAAGTTCACCGGTGTCTCTTTCTTAACAGCAACACATGCACGTCTGAGAACATCAAAGAGAACATCTCTAACAAGATCATGTCTGTACTTAAAACCCGGAAGTTCCCAGCAATGAACTGCATGCTCCCCAAAAGAGTCCAAACACGCCTTACAACAAACTGGACATATCTCGTTGACCGGAAATAAGGGAATCATGAGACGATATTTAATGATACTATGATACTCCACTGGGGACATGTGCAGACCAAGTCCATCAATAGGAATAGTAAGAAGAAAATCTTGAGCATGATCCGCTTGTAGACACTCAAAAACTGCCTTTTGTCGAATGGTCATAGCAAACTTAACTTCCATATCCTCAATTATTTTACTAAAAAGAGCACTCGCCAAAGCATTTTGTGCCTTTGGGGGGACTGTGTCTTTTTTAGAAAAATAACTGAGATCAAAGGAAGGAATCATGACACGAAGATGATCTAGGGCGAAATCGAAGTTAGTGTCCATACCGTGAATCCCACTTCCTCGCAAGATGTGATCCTGAAGCACCCAAGATTGGGCCCTAGATGCCACAAAAGCATACGAAGAAGCTTCAATAGCTGAACTAAGTCCCAAGCCACCAAGATGGATCGGCAATGAAGCCAACCTCCATTGGATGTCCCTAAAAAAGGGACCTCCACAGATTGCAATGTCTTCAATAGTAGCTCGCAACTCTCTATCAAAACATGATGCTGCCTCTTCCATGTACCTAGGTTGACAAGTCCTCAAGCCAAATAGAAGCTTTGCAATTCCCATACACGAACGAAGTAAGAGGAGCTCACTCTGAGGATCACCTAACTGGGGAAGAAGATGCATCAACTCAATATACTTCGAAGCCCTCTCCATGGCCAAACCTCCAATAAAATTGTTGTCTTTGCTAACAACTCCTCCAAGCAGCTTCACTCCAACTAAAGGTCTCCCAATATCTTTCGGGAAAAACTCATTTTGAATCTTTCTAGCATCACATGTAGGCCAAAAAATCTCTATTTTACGGATGTTTAAAATCAAACCTAGATCTGGTCCACACCGATGAATGATATCCAGAACCTTCACCACCTCCTTAGTGTCTCCAATGATTGTTCCATCATCAAGATACCATGCATGAAGAAGAAGTTTGCAGAAAATCCCAACCTTATTCAAATGAAATGAACACATCTTCTAACACTTGTATCTTCTTGTAGAAACCTCCAAATATTATGAAATTTTGGGCATAAGTTCATAGCATCCTAAAGTATCTTCTAGCAAAGTTTGATACACAAAATCCATTATTTGGTCATGCAAATTAATTCCTCAAACAACATTATAATTAGATGTACAAACTTTGATTTAAATTATATTAATCACAAAATCCCAACCTAATGAGTCCAAAAGCAGCAATTATGACCCCAACATAACTTCCAACTAATTAATTGACCACTTGAGCTTTATGTGACTCCTAAATGGGTCTCTGGACCTCATAAGTACCCGAATCGATTAATAAAAGCTATTCATCATGATCGAAATCATTGAGGTGTCATCGTCACCAAAAATACCCCAAATTATACCTTTTAGGCGCAACAGTTCATGATCGAATATCAAATTCTTTAGTTTAGGCTCAACCACACATGAATCATTCATGGATCCCCAATCACACTATATTGGGTATATAAACCCTAAAATCAGGGTCATCACACATGACCTGGAATACAAGAGGCTTTCCCATGGATCATATTTTTGTCTGATGCTAATATTATCATTACTAAGATAAATTTGTGTCACTCTTCATGTTTTTGGCACATTTATTTGTTTGATGAAGGCTACATATATGACACGAGGAGTCAAAATTGTGACTTTTTGTGGACCCAAAATCATGATGTTCTTGCTTTTCATGTACCATGTCATTTTGTAACACACCTTAAACATGAAATAGTCATATCCAATCCAAATATATATATGATTTTGAAAACATTAACTACCTTGAGTTACAACAACCCAAGGCAATGACTTGATCCCCAAAGGATAAATTTATTAACATACCTTGAGTTACACTAAGGAGGATCCATGCTTGGTCAGATTCACTCTGCACACTTCTATACTGATGCATTCTACAAGAAAATTATTTAGTTTTTTCCCACTAAATTTACACATATTACTACCTTAGAAGGTCAATATCTGTTTCCTTAAGTGCATATGTCTTCACAACTTTCAAAGGTTTTGACCATTTGGTGTCAATTTCTACTGGAATTGTGAATCTAACTTTTTGTTATGAAAGTCACTTCCTTGTATAATGATCTCCTCAAAGTATGTTTACAATGTCAATGGTTGGTCTTTTCCTTAAGACTTATAACTTTGATGAGCATTCATTCTCAATCCTTCTAGTTCACAGTAAAAAGGTATGAATGAAATTGACATATTGCATACTCTTTATTGGCACACATCTCTCAGTAGATCCAGCGATATAGTGTTTACAAGAAACAATATCTCCTCGAATTAGTGTTTTATGTCACAATTAATCTCTTTCTTTATTGATACATGTCAACAAATCAAGAAAATGTGTTAATTATAATAGGTGGTGAAATTAGTAAACCAAGAGATGTATATTTACATACATAGAATAATTTGTGGAAAAGATTCCTACATTTTCCCATGATCCTGTTGTCACTTTCGTCTCTATAGATAAGATCAACAATATGAAGTTACACTAAAATCCCTACCTTATCTTGTATTTTCATGAATAAAATCTCATAAAAGAAGACTCCAATTTATTTATCTTATCTTAGAAGCTTTGTTTTTTTATCCATACTTTGAATATGCATGATCACTATATGCAACTAATTTTTATTCTAATTTTCTAATAAATATGTCAAAGGTGGAGGACACAACAAATAAATTTTCTATTTTATTGTGTAAATTGTTTGAGTAGCATCAAACAACCACCTAACACAATTAGTCCCATGAAATACTTTGTTGCATTATTCAACCATAGAAATATCTTTACAACAAATTCAAAAATATGATTTGAATATAGGGACCGATCCACAACTAAATCATTTCACATTTTGGTACAATGAGATTAAAAAATTCAATTATTTATAATAAAGGGGAAATCTTTAGTCAAAAGGCTTCATTATGTTTTACATGTTTTGAAAGTCGCATATATACCTCCTACCGGGAACTCATCTATGCTGCAACGCATTGACTTCTTTATAGTTGATGGTAAGCTGCTCTATCTAAGCAAGGAAGCGGAGGAGAATGCTAATAAGTGGAACAAATGTCTTCTCGGCTACATCATCGATTTCTGGCCGGATATCTACACATTAGAGAACTATCTTGATGAGATCTGGTACACCAAGGGCCAATTCTAGGTGTTTGATAGGGGCAAAGGGTTCTTTCTCATAAGATTTGATACTCTTGATGATCTGGAATATGTTCTGAATGGTGAATGGTTTGCTTTTGGTTGCCCTTTTGTCCTCAAGAAGTGGACTCCAGGGGAGCTACAGACTAGGACAGTCTTAGCGGATGTGCATGTCTGGGTTGATATTTTAAATCTACCTATGGAGTTATTGGATACGAGGACTTTCAATAGGATTGGTTCCTTCTTGGGACTCCCTGTAAGGATGGATGACACTACTGTCAATTTGGAACGGCTAGACGTAGCAAGGATTCAGGTTATTATGAAAAATGATACTAAATACCCAAGAAGCTTGACTCTGAGAAGTGATGCAGGCAGCGAGCATACTGTGGGTTTGGACTATGAATGGATCCTGCATAAATGTAGCAGGTGTGGATTCTTGGGCCATGGAGAGTGCAGTACAATAAGGATTGAGAGGAAACAAAGATCTAAAGTGATGACTACTAATAAGAAAACTTGGGAGATTAAAAGGACTAATGTAGTTCAGGTGTTCGATGCAAATCCTAATGACAGTCCGAGTAGTGACTGTGACTTTATTATTGAAGAAATCTTAGATGAGGAAGGAAGATCACAGAAGAAATGTATGATTGAGCAGATGATAGTTGCTACTGAAGATGAGGAATTATCTAGAGTTGTTAATGATGGTTTCGTCTCTACCTCCTCTTCTCTTGTGACCATATCTGGTTCGGGTCCATCTACTCCTACTGTAACACAAGCTTTCTCTAGTGTTACTCCAGATAGTTCAAACTCTAATAAGGGTCAGATTGTTCCTGGTGATAGGAGGAGGAATATTTTCCCACCTGAGCTTCATCTGAAGCAAAATTCTAGTATCTATCATAGAATTAATGAATCAACGTTCTCTCCAATTCTTGCACAAGTTGAGGAACTGCATGTGAATGCTGATGAAGCTGAGGCTGACAACCCAACAGCCCAGGTGGTCAAATGATTACTCCTTTAACCATTTCTTCTTGGAATGTCCGCGGTATCACTAATAAAATCCGAGATGTTCAGGAAGAAATTAGGAAGGTGAATAATAGCATTGTTATCCTTATCGAAACCAAGATTAGACCTCGTAAGATAGATGCCTTTGTCAATAAATATTTCTCTAAATACAATTGGCTCTCGAATCATACTTCTCATGTCCTTGGAAGGATTTTTGTTCTTTGGAATCCTAACAAATGTGACATTGCTGAGATATCTGAGAATGACCAGGCTATTCATATGAAGGTTTCTGCTGATCAGTCTTACTTCTTCTTAACTACTGTTTACGGCCACAACCCTGATTCTGATAGAGAGAGGCTTTGGTCCTCCATTTCATCCCTTTACCCTCAAGTTGATAATCCTTGGCTTATCTTAGGTGATTTCAATTGTGTGCATAAAAATGTTGAAAGGGTCAGTAAAAAGATGCCTACTAAGAAATCTATGGATAACTTCAATGATTGTATTTTAAACTGTAATCTGGTTGAGATGAGTCTTCATGGTCCTTTCTTTACGTGGGATAACAATCAGGAAGGGGCTGACTTTATCATGTCAAAGATTGAAAGAGTGTTCTATAACACTAATTTTCTTAACTCTAATGTTGAGTTTTCTGGTGAAGTTATCTCTAACATCATTAGTGACCATAGAATAATTCTTGTTAAGATTGGGAACCCAAGGAATGTTAAATCACCTTTTAGATTTATTAATGCTTGGGATAACCATCAAGATTTTATATCTATTGTTAAGAAACAATGGGGGATTGATGTACCTGGTTTTGCTATGTTCAAGATGTACAAGAAGCTTGAAAATCTTAAAAAGAACCTCATCTTATGGAATAAAGAAACGCATGACAATATTAATGACAATGTTAAGATTGCCAAATTCAAGGCTATCAAAGCACAAGAGGAGGCAGACTTGGATCCCCTGAATGAAGAGCTTAGGGATATTGCTAAAAACCTTAAAGTGGAAGCGAGCCATTGTGCTGCTGTACAAGAATCCTTATACAAGCAAAAATCTAGAGTTAAATGGCTTAAAGAAGGTGACTCTAATACTCCTTATTTTTACGCTTCTATGAAGATCAGAAGGCTTTCCAACTCTATTAATAAGCTTGAGATTGATGGTAATATCTCATATGATAATGATGCTATAAAGCTTGCTATAACTGACTTCTATTCAAAGCTTTTCAATAACAATTCTGGATCAAGAGGTGTCTGGCATGGTGTGTGGCTTGGTAATACCTTAACCATTCAACAGAAAAATTCTCTTATCTTAACTGTAACTAGGAATGAGATAGAGGACGTGATAAAACATCTTAAAGTTGATAAGGCCCCTGGGCCTGATGGTTTTAATGGTTTCTTCTACAAGAAATGTTGTGACATTATTGGAGACGATGTATGTGATGCTATTTTTGAGTTCTTTAGAAATAGCAAATTGCTGCAAGAAGCCAATAGAACTTACTTGACTCTCATTCCCAAAGGTTCAGACTCCTCTGATATTAAGAATTGGAGACCTATCACCTTATGTAATTCCTTCTATAAAATCATTTCGAAAATTCTAGCTAATAGAGTCCAAAAAGTTCTGCCTTCTATCATTGATGACTCTCAATGTGCGTTTGTTAAAGATAGAAGCATTAAGGATGCTATTCTACTAACCAATGAGATTTTAAGTGATTTCAAAAAGCCTAATGTGTCTCCTAGAATGTGTATCCAGGCTGACATAACGAAAGCTTACGACTTTGTGAAATGGTCCTTTCTTTTCTCTATCATGCATAGAATGGGTTTCCCATCTATTTGGATTAATTGGATCAAGGAAATTTTTTACTCTACCTCTTATCAAGTGCTTATCAATGGGGAGCCCTCGGATACTTTCAAACCTACGAATGGTGTGAGGCAAGGGGATCCTATTGCCCCCTATCTTTTTGTTATTGGTATGCAGGGTATCTCTGAGCTGTTTAAGAATATGGTTATGAATGGAAATCTTGAACCTATTGCTGCTTCTAAAAGTCTAAAAAGGTCTCATCTTATTTTTGTAGATGACCTTATGATTTTTTCTAAGGCTAGTAAGAATGATGCTAATAATATCAAGACTGTTCTGGACTCTTTTGCTGATATTTCTGGTCTCTGGGTGAACTATGATAAGAGCTCCATTATCTTCAGTAAGAATGCTAACAAAAGTTCCATTACTGATATTATGAAGATCAAAGAGAGCTGTTATCCCTCCAAATATCTTGGCTTGCCTCTATTTTCTGGGAAGCTTTCCAAAAGGTTTTGTGGAACTTTGGTTGACAAAGTTAAGCATAGACTGGACTCCTGGAAATCTAAGATTCTTTCTATTGCTGCTAGAATGGAGTTAATCAAGTCCACTCTCTCCAATATGCATCTTTACTAGCTTTTCTCTTTCCCTATTCCTAGTAGTACTCTTGAGATCATTGAAAAATTGTGTCGTGACTTCTTATGGGGAGGTACCGAGGCTAAGAAAAATCTCCATCTCATCAAATGGGATAGTGTCACTGAACCTTTTGAAGATGGTGGTTTGAATATAAAAAAACCCAAAGATGTGTCTAAGGCTTGCTTGGTTATTAATGCTTGGGATATTGTGAGTAAAAAAGACACTCTTTGGGTCAAATGGATTTCTGAGAAATATTTAAAGAATCATTCCTTCTGGATTATTAAAGAATCACCCAATTACTCTTGGTTATTTAATAATCTCATTCGTGTCAAAGATGATCTGTACAAACACACCAAGTTTGTTGTTGGTGATGGAAGCTCTATTATGACTTGGCAAGATCCTTGGTGTAATTCATGTTTTCTTGATAGTCTTGTTGGTAAAGAATGCATTATTAGATCTGGTATCTCTTGGGAGTCTACTCTGAATGTGATGATTGATAACGGGATTTGGAAGATGCCTAGAGCCTATAACCGTGGTCAATGTGACATTTTTAATGCTATTAATTCTGTTGAGATTCACCAAGATAAAAAAGACTCTGTTCTTTTTGTTGATAAGAAGTCCATTAAGGTCCATGATGTCTGGGAGGCTGTTAGAGTGAAAAAGAGTAGATTCTACAATTTTGAATGGATTTGGAAGATTAAAACTTTTAACCGTGCCAAGATTCATCTCTGGAAAGCAAGACATAATAGGATTCTGACTTCCGATTATTCAAGGAGAAGGGGCCTATGTTTAGATTCTATCTGTTTCTTATGCCATGGTGATTATGAAGATACCAATCATATCCTGTTCGAATGCAATTTTGTTGAAACTTTATGGAATCTTGCTAACCTTCCCATGATCAGTAACTAGTATCAGGTAGAATATGGTACTGATCAGAGGATGAAATGCATTATGAGTATTATCTGTTATCATGTGTGGGCACAAAGGAATATTAGAGTTCATGAAGACATCTACAGAAGCCCCAATCAGATTTGGGGAGTTATTCACCAGGACTTCCTCTGTTTCTTTTCTGTTTGAGCCCAACTGGATGGTGTCATCTTTCCCTATTTTGGTCTTCTTGGTGGTATTCTTGTTGTGGAGCCTGAGGATCTAGATGGTGCTTTATATAGCAATCCTTGCCTTGGTTGGGCTTTGTGCTTCTCTGCTGGTGATGGTCGTTTCTTAGCTTGGCTCTATTTGTTGTGTTCTTTTGTGGGATCCTGGTGTCTCCTAGTTTTTTCTTCTGGATGTTGTGGTGTCTGTTCTTGTGGTCTTTGAGTGTACAGTGGCAGATATCACTCAAGGGTTCTAGTGTTTTTTGTGGTTGATCTTGTCCTTATGCAGATGAGTTTATCCTATGTGGAGTGGCAGAACTCACTCAAGGATGTTGAAGGCCTTTAGGTCTGGATGAAGAGTCTGAAGATCATGTTTTTGCCTTGTATCAACTTTTTAGTATTTCTTCTGTGTTGATGCTTTATCTGGTTGATCCTGATGGTTTCTATGATGGTTGAACATCTAGTTAGTATGATCTTCTTTCAGTCATACAGGAATCCACCTTGACTTTCTTTTCAGTCACACGACAGACTATTCAGTTTTGGCTTTCCTTGGGCGGATGAGTTTATCCTATGTGGAGTGGAAGAACTCACTCAAGGATTTTGAAGGCCTATGGGTCTGGCTGAAGAGTCTGAAGATCATTTTGTTGCCTTGTATCAACTTCTTAGTGGTTTCTTCTGAGTTGCTGTTTTGTCTAGTTGAACCTGATGGTTTCTGTTATGGTTAAGCCATCTAGTTAGTATGATCGTCCCTCGTTGGTTCTTGGTGGGTTCATAGAGCTTAGTGAAGCTTACCTTTTCAGGTTGAGGCTCCTTCTACTGTGATGGTTGAGGCTTCTTTGGTTGCTATCTTATGCTGATGGTTGGCCCCTGCTACCCTTGCTCCCCTCTCACTCGTTGAAGTGATGGTTGAGTGTTCTTTTATGTGGTTTTTTTTCCTAAAGTTCTGCGAGCTGGTTGCTTGTTCCTGTGATGATCGATATTTCTTTCTTCTTTGGCATGGATGCCTTTGCTCCTCTCTCGCTCGATGAGTGATGGTTGAGTTGTTTATTCATCTTGTTCTTTGGTTCTTTCTGGAGTTTGTGGCTGGAATTTTGGTTTTTTGCTTCTTGTCTGGTGAGGTTGGTTCAGCCTGCTTACTGCTCCCCTCTCACTCGAGGAGTGAAGGTCGAGCTGTTGGTGGATATATATGGTTGCTATATGAGTTCAGAATGAAGTTTTTCTCTTTGTTTTTTGATGGCTTTGAAGAGGTTTCGAGAACTTTCCTTTACGGGTTGAGGCTGCCTCTACTGTTTAACCTAAAGATTTTATTCCTGGCCTAGATGCTTGTTTCTGATGGGTCTTGGTTCTTGATCTTCTCCTGCTGGTTCTGACAAAGTTTGGGTCTGATGATCCCTTTCTCCCTGGTAGTGATGGCTGAGGTGCTTTGAGTTAGCCTACTGGATACTCCCCTCTCACGAAGTTAAAGTTTAAGGTTATGGTTTTGAATTTCCTTTTGTTGGCTTGAATTTGAAGATCTGGTCCTGGATGTTTGAGGATCATATTCTTTATTCCCTCTCTCTTCTTATAGATGGATTCTTGTTTTATAGACAATTTCTTTCCTTATAGTTGGTTCTCTTTGAGTACCATCAAATTTTGTATTTCCCATAAACAAAGATGAAAAAAAGCAATAGAGTTTTGGCTGACAAAAAAAAAAGTCGCATATATACCACTGGTTGCATTCCATACGAAATATAAACACCTCATTTTAGTAGTTATATGCTTCTAGTCTCATCAACCTCAAGTTGATCAATGCAATACTATTTTTCCTACATATTAGAGATCCACACCAACCTAAACATTAAATTTCCCCCATTTTTTTGAGTGTTTCAACACAAATTTCAAAATTCAATCGAGACTATAGAAGTAGTTTCAAATAGACCAGAATAAATAAGGAAATATATCGTGAAGTTATACAATTCCTATAACTATATTAATGTGGAGAAACTTGGAAGGTTAATTATTCCATCATTTTTATACTTGGTTTAGTATCTCCCATTCACCTTAAACACCAGATATATCATATAATCCTTAATGAGTATTATTTTTGACTACCCCACCTCTTTTTTATTTGGATTGTGTCCACCTTCGAGGATGTATCATTATAATGATGCTTATTCTTGTCCCTAGTTTCTACATGAAAATGGATAACGACATTCGATGATCTTCAAAATAAACCATCAAGTTGGTCCTTTATTCTCATAAGGGCTTAACCAAATGATTTTGACAAAGCACCTAGAAAATATGGATTATCCAAAACATATTAGAATCACCAAAGAGGAATCTTAAGCTTGTGGCATGACTCCCTCATGTTTATAAGTTTGTAAGAATCACAAAAGTCATGCTACTTGATATTCTTCCACATCACTGCAAATTTTTTCCAGTATTTTAATTTCCTACTTTGAATGTGTATGCCTCAAGAAAAAAGGGGTTATGTTCCTACATATTTATGTTGAACAAGTTCCCCATCACATCTACAAAGAAATTTGAAGTATATAAAAAATGTTCCTCTTGGAGTTTATGCATTAAAAGTAACTTGTTTATTCCAACTTTTAATGTCACTTCCAATTATTTGATGTCAAGGAGGGACCTTGCAATGTTAATCAACTAATATGACAATTATTTTATTGACTTTCTCCATGCCCATGATAATAAATGTGTAATAGTTATTGGTTTTTATCACCTTGATTAAATGGTTTCAAAAACCCCATTCCTTAGGTAAATGGACCTATATAACATATGAAACTACATGAAGATATTAATTATCATGTTAGAAAGTTGGTTATAGTAATGAATATGTGAAGTCCAAATTACCAATGAAAATTTGTTAGAATAATGAAAATTTGAAGTCCAAATCACCAATGGAGAAACAAATGTAGAACTTCCGATGGTCTTCCAATTTCTGTGGTATTTTCTTTGGGGTAATTTCATAATAAGAGTAACAATTATGGATGTATTAGTTATATGAACTCACAAACATCCACACGTTTTTTAGAATATGGTTACACAATGATAGCTAAGTTAATATGTACATATAATTCCTTAAATTATATAAACTTTAAAATTTCTCATGGACAATATCTATATAAGGTGTTTGTGATAAGTAAAATGTTGTATACACCACTCTATACATTAGAATGAGATAGTATATCATAGTTGTCCCTCAGATCTCCTTCCCGTGATATCCATTCACTCTAGAATCCTTTTTGATTGAAGTCTCATCATATTTTTCCTTCTATTTCCCTTAATGTTGGTTGCCTCAATCTGTTTACTACCTCTTAAAGATACTATTTTATGGTTCCTAGTTTCACTATCTACTTGTTAATAGGATATACCCCTTTTCTTCCATGTATAAGGTGATTTCAAAATGAATGAGTTGAAATTACAACATTCATCTAAACATCGATTCTATTTGTAGTTAGGCCTTGCATTCATTATGAATAACATAGGTTCTTCCTGACATTAATTATGTAACATTTCCTCCAACCAGTCTATTATTTGTGGCCTTAGTTTTGATCCACTTTACCCAAATTCCTTGAAAACTTTCATTCATTCCAAGAATTGAAGTTATAATTTCGTTATATGTTAGTCTGCTTCAAATATTTCCCTTGTAGTCTACACATTTGTTGCTTGCTTTAGTAGAAGGGGTTTTTGATCGGTAGCCAATATACCAATGGGGTCCCACAATGAAATCGAATCGATTAAAAAGTTTCACTACACTTAACTTCACTAGGTTTTTGGACAAATCTACCATTTCTTCCAAGCTATGATATCATATTCACTTCATGAACCCCACTTTACTATCATAATAATGCAATGTTTTTATAGTCCCTCCCATGTATGGTGTTTTTATGTAGAAAGCAAGCATCTTTGAAAAACTTACCCATGTTTTAGAGTTTCTTCCTAATCCAACATAAAATATTTTCACCATTTTCCAATGACTAGGTTGTGATGAGGCCAGACCTACGGATCTAAATGTATCAATATCATGCACAAGAAAGAGCTTGTCCCTCTAGTGTTTTGAATCTATGATTTTATGCGTTGAAATTAAACAAATATTCTTGGAGGAATAACATTTGTTATTCCAAACATCATTATCCATATCTAGTAATGTGGCAATAGTTCCTCTTTGATCCCTTGGATCCAAGTTTCTATGTTGACTTACTGAGAAGAGATGAATATGTGAAGTAGGGTGACGTCACTGGTTGCATCTTGTATGGAAAAATATATTTGAAACACTATAAAGAGTTAGTAGTGTTTATGCTTATCTTTATATAAAAATCAATTATATTTAGTGTTGCAGAAAATGCACTAATGTGCATGTAAACAATATTCTTGTGCAATCACTTTTGACATCAATAATATAGATGATGCCATTCCTCCAAAGGTGTTGCAAGCACAAATAGAGGTTGATGAGGAAACATGACTTGTTGTGTGGAATTAAGCATTTGTGTGACTTCCTTGGGTTGGTTTCTATTTAAAGTATTCTAGTGTGATTTTAAAATGTTTATTCAGTAGAGGCTTCCTAGTAAGAATGAAGATCTAAGTTTGATGAAGATGTTTATGGCATATTGTCAATCATGGAAAATGACCTAGATAGAAAGATAAAAAGAGGAGATAAATGAAAAAAAAGAAAACATAAGTATTTCTATAAAATGATTCAATTACAACAGATAATAATTTCTCTATAACATCATGATGTATGGGTTTTGAGTCGCTATTTGCAAGCCTAGTTTATATTCATTTTGTGCATTTGTTAGTTAATTCATTGATCATATTTGTTTAAATCTTTATAATTATCTTGTATAATCTATTTGCATCAAACTATGCTTATTTTATCATAATTATATTATCTTATATATTTATCAATTTGATACATGGTCTCTGTACATTTTCAGGAGTTGTCAAGTAATTGAGGAGTCAGTGCCACTGACCACCCTTGTCGGTGCCACTGAGATGACATCAGGGACAGAGCCTTAATCGACCAAAAGAGTCGATGGCACCGACTGCACAGGTCGATGCAACCGAGAGAGCATCAGAGAGGAAAGGGAAAAATTCGCATTAGCTCGGTGCCACCGACTTCCCAGTAGATGGTACCGACTCTTCCAAAGCACGATCAGATCCCGATACCGTCGGTGCCACCGACCCTGCTGGATTTCATTAATCTAAATTGGCTACCCCGATCCAACGGTCCATGTTATGTGGTACCGTAAGTGACCTAGGACAAAAAGGAAGGATGGCCAGACCTAAATAGAGGAGTTTTTTGCACTGTATGACAGCAAGAGAAGAGAGGGAGAGAAGCACAGAGCCGAAGGACATCACCCAAAAGATCCTTGTACCTCCGGCGGATGATTTTGCTACCGAAAGACTGTAGAATGTGCGTTTCTCAAGGAGGATCAACCAGAGCACCTTATTTCCAGGGATTACATGAACTTCCTTCATGTTTCCCACAATTTTCTTCTCTCGTTCTATGTATTTGCAATTGAGAACCATGTGGGGCTAAACCCCTTCTTTCCTTAGGACCCGGGAGTAGCCCGTGGAATCGTTGTATTAACTTTCTACATGATTTAGTATAAATTTCTCTTTTTTCCTAGATATATAAGTGTGGATTTGAACGACTTATCATTGTTTGATCACCATCGATAAGATTACAGACCGATAGTTACCCCGGAAGGGGGAATTAAAAGTTAGAAAACCATAACTTGTACACTTTCCTACGTTTTTCTTGGAAAAGGTAATGTACGGTTAGTGGGAAGAACCTAGAGTTTTCAATAATGTAGCTAGACTAAGAATAAATTACCACAAACATGGAATTGGCTTAGATTTAGTTAGTGAATTGCATCGTGGAAGCGAGCAATTCTGACTACAGGCTTTCTATCCAAGGTAGAAGTAGAAATTTGTATTAATTCAGTAGAAATAAGATACAACGAGACCCCGTGGTGAAATAAAAAATCCTAAAGAATTCATTTCATTTGAATCAACCATTTTGATTTTCTCTTAATTTTCTTTTATTTTGTTCAAACTCAATTCAACCTTTTTAATCAGCTTAGTTGATCGCCCCGTAGTTAGTAGTAGTCACTGAGACTACGTCTCCCTGAGTTCGACTTGGGCTTCGCATAGGCCTATATTACTCGACGCATGCACTTGCATTTCTACGCACGGTTTTGGCGTGTCAAGCTTTTGACACCATTGCCGGGGAGAGGTGATGTCTCATCACTACGAGTGCGGTGGTCGGCCACTCTAGGCCTTTTTTTATATTTTTTGTTTTTGTTTCAATTAAAAAAAAGCATAAATTTATTTCATATTCATATGTAGAATTTTCTTTGATAGGTACCTTGACTAACTATTTTCAATTTTTCAGGTACTAGTGTATGGTGACAACGAGGATCACAGATTACAGAGAAGCTACACCTGAGGTTCCAGTCACTGTCGAGGCTCCAATTCCAACAACTTCATTAGAAGGCATACCACGGTCACTCTAGCAATAAGAAATGGGGGACGGAAATCCAGTAGCAGAGAGGACCATCTGGGAGAGGATAAAGGCATCCTCTTCAGCTGCACAGACATGGCTAATCAAAAAGTAGCATGTGAATGTAGCTCAGTATAAGATTGATCCATGCTTGATTGCACTTGTCAAGTCACAAGCATTCTATGGGAACACTCATGAAGACCGAGTGGCGCATATTAGCAATTTTGTGGAGATCAGTGATATGGTCAAAGTCGATATGTTTCCTCAAACCGCCATTTATCTAAAGTTGTTTCCATCATCGTTGGCTGATAAGGAAAAAGAATGGCTACACAACCTGCCAAAAGAGTCGATCGAGACATGGGATGAAATGGTAGAGGCATTATTTGAAAGATATTTTCATCTAGAAAAGACAAATGAGTTAATTAAAAATATCTACAATTTCAATCAACATGCATCTGAATCTTATTTCGAGGCTTGGGATCACTTTCAGATTATGCTCAGGAAGGTCCTGCACCATGGGATAGATTTGGAGAATCAAGTAAAGATGTTCTACTTTGGGCTACGCAAAAGTGAACGGACTACTTTGGATAGCACAAGCTTGGGATTCTTTCTTAATAACCCACCCTCAACATGTCAGGACATTTTGAAGAATATGGCGAAGAATCAAGCATGGGGCAATGAGAGAGACAATCTAGAGAAGATAAAGTGCATAGGGGAATCTAAAGTTATCACATATTTGAATGAAAAGCTGGACTTGATGGCAAATAATCTGCTTGAGAAGGACAATAATTCATCAGATGAAGAAGGCCAAGTAAAGTATATGCGGCCGCAAGGATACAGGAACAATGATTATGCATGGAGAAAGGATCTAAATTCTCCTAGAAAGATCCAAACAATTTTCTTTAGGACCCTGATCAAAAACACCAAAACAAGAATCACCAACAGCAGCGACCTGCAACAAAGGAGACCACAAATGAAATTCTCAACCACATAGTGAAGCAAAATGAGCAACTGATAAACAATTTCCAGCGTGATCTCCAGAACCAAGGGGCCCAGATGAGGAGCTTTGAGACAACTTTATCTCTGCTAGCAACAGATGTGGAGGCTTTGAAAAAGCCTACTCAACAAGGGTTTCCAGGAAATACTAACACCCCAACGGAAAATCTGTAGGTCAAGGCCATACTACTGAGAAGTGGGAAGAAGACATTGACCCCACAGACTATGGAGACTGAGGTGATTGAGCTCGTTGAGAGTGGTGACACAATGGTAGAGCAGGCGCAAGCAGAACCTGAGGCAGGCAATATAGGGGAGGAGAAAAAGAAAGAATCTGAGGTGGAAAAGAGGACGTCTTATGTGCCACCACATCAGAGGACACAGACGATACCGATTCCATATCCTAACAACTTGAAGGCAACAAAGATGGATCAACAATTTAAGAGATTTCTAGATAGATTTAGGAAGCTTTCTGTAAATATACCATTGATTGAGGCAATTGAACAAATACCCTCATATGGTAAGTTTCTGAAGGATATGATTAACAAGAAGAGGAAAATCCCAGATTCTAAGGTGGTTGTACTAAGAGAGCAAGTCAGCGCCTTCATCTTAGGTATGCTACCACCAAAGAGGCAGGACCCCGATTGCTTCAACATCACGTGCTACATCGGGAAGACAAAGTTTGGTGAGGCACTCTGTGATTCAGGGGCAAGCATCAACTTGATGCCCCTATCCATTTTTAAGAAGCTTGGTCTCAAAACATCTAGGAAGAGCAGCATGATGATCCAGTTGGCGGACAACTCGATAGTGACACCATATTGCATTTGTGAGGATGTGCTTGTCAAAGTGGACTGATTTGTTTTTCTGACAAATTTTGTGGTGATGGAGATGCAAGCTGAACATGGCAACGAGCTTCTTTTAGGAAGACCCTTCCAAGCAACTGCTAATATGATTTTGGAGATGGGAAGAGTATGCTTGACTATGGGAATTAAAGATGACATGTTTGACATAAATATGCCAGATAATTCCAAGTCATCCAGTGCTCAGGAGCAATGCAATATGATGCATCACATGAATAATAATATTTCTTTGTTCTTGGGAAAGCCATTTTTGGACATGACACATGTTATGACAAGGGTGGACAAGGGTACACTTGATGTGGACATCATGGAGAACACCGAGGTGGTCTCACTTGCCAAAGTGGTAGGATACCCAAATGATAGAGAAGAGGAATTGGGATTATCTATTGTGAATGATGACACAGAGGATCCCATGCAAAAGGTCCATCCACAACTTCCGCTAAAGGCTTGCCTAATGAACTTAATGGATGATTGTGTTCGAGACCAGTCATTGGAGGAATGTGCACGACTACTGAAGGCTTTTCCATGTCATTATACGAGGCATTTTGAGGATTTGTGATCTCTACCATCACCATCAGTTTCTTCACTCCTGAGCCCTCCTGAGTTAGAGCTCAAGCCACTGTTGCCTCATCTAAAGTATGTTTTTCTAGTCGTGGAGGAGAAGCTACCAGTCATCATATCGACGTCATTGAGTATCTCGGAAGAAGAACAATTGATCACTGTGTTAAAGAATCACCGAGGTGCTTTTGGGTGGTCTATGGCCGACATCAAGGGGATTTATCTTATCTTGTGCCAACACAAGATTTAGCTAGAAGGAGCAAAGCCAGTTATTCAACCTCAACATCGCTTAAATCCAATCATGACAGAGGTGGTGAAGAAGGAGGTAATCAAGCTACTGTCGGCAGGTATAATCTATGCTATTTCAGATTCTATGTGGGTTAGTCCAACACAGGTAGTGCCTAAGAAGGGGGGAATTACTATCACTACTAATTCATCTAATGAGCAAATCACTACTAGACTAGTGACAAGATGGTGAGTTTGCATTGAATATCATAGATTGAACACTGCTACACTTAAGGACAATTTTCCATTGTCGTTCATTGATTAGATTTTCGAGCGACTTGCCAGTCGCTCCCTTTTTTGTTTTCTCGATGGATATTTTGGGGCTACAATCAAATTTCAATTGATCCTAAGGAACATAAGAAGTCTACCTTCACCTATCCTTATGGCACTTTTGCATACCACCACATGCCTTTTGGGTTGTGCAATGCACCCATAACTTTTCAAAGGTGTATGTTGGTGATTTTTTTGGTTATGGTAGAAAGATATCTTGAGGTTTTTATGGACAATTTTTTAGTTTATGGGACGTCTTTTGATGATTTCTTGAGAAATTTGGACAAGGTTTTGCAGAGCTGTGAAGATACACATTTAGTGCTTAATTGGGAAAAGTGTCACATGATGGTTAATGAGGGCATAGTATTAGGCCACAAGGTGTCTAGAAAATGATTGGAGGTGGATCCGATTAAAATAGAAGTGATCCCAAAACTCCCTCCACCAACGTCGGTGAAGGCAGTTAGGAGTTTTCTAGGCCACGCCGGGTTTTATCGTCGCTTTATTAAGGTTTTTTCAAAAATTGCTAAACCATTGTCTCAGCTTTTGGAAAAGGATGTTGAATTTAATTTTGATGAGAGGTGTTTAAAGGCTTTTGAGATTTTGAAAGAAAAACTCATATTTGCATCGGTTGTGCAGGCTCCAGATTGGAGCCAACTGTTTGAGCTGATGTGTGATGCATCAAATTATGTTGTGGGGCGGTGTTGGGGAAACACCTAGACAAGGTTCCTACGGTCATATGCTATGCATCTAAAACACTTAACAACGCACAACTTAATTACACCATGATTGAAAAAGAGTTACTAGTTGTTGTCTTTGCGTTTGAAAATTTTAGACAATATCTTGTGGGAGCAAAAGTGGTGGTGTGGACTGATCATGCGGCTATTAAGTACTTACTACAGAAGAAGGATGCTGAACCAAGATTGATTAGATGGATCCTTTTATTGCAGGAGTTTGACATTGAGGTCAAAGATAAAGTAGGGATAGAGAATGTGGTAGCTGACCGCCTATCTCATTTGGAGAGGGTAGATGAGAAGGACATGAATATACCCATTCTAGAGACTTTCCCTGATGATCAGTTGTTATCCCTTAAGAAAAAAGATCCATGGTTTGCTAACATTGTAAATTATTTAGCTTGTAAGGAATTGCTTGTTGATTGGGGGTATCAAGAAAAGAAAAGATTTTTTCATTCTTTGCGCTATTACTTTTGGGATGATCCTATTTTGTTGAAACAATGCAGGGATGGAATTTTGAGAAGATGTGTACCTTAAGGTGGGTATGAGAGTGTGTTGAAACATTGCCACACACTACCTACAGGTGGACACCATGCGATTTCTAGGACATCCATAAAGGTGTTGGAGAGAGAATTATGTTGGCCGACCTTATTCAAAGATGCATATGACTTTGTGCGTAGGTGTGATGCATGTCAGTGGTCAGGTAACATATCAAAGCGGAAGTAGATTCCCTTGAATGTGTTTCAAGAAGTAGAGGTTTATGATTTGTGGGATATTGATTTCATGGGACCCTTTGTGTACTCTAACTCCAACCTTTACATCTTGTTGGATGTAGATTATGTGTCAAAATGGGTGAAAGCAATTCCAACCCACACCAATGATACAAAATTTGTATGCAAATTTCTAAGTATCACATTTTCTGCAGATTCGGAGTGCCAAGGATGATTATAAGTAATGGAGGAACTCATTTCACTAATCAAAATTTTGGGGCACTTTTGAAAAAGTATGGAGCGACACACCGTGTGGGTACACCCTATCATCCACAAACACAAGGATAAGTCGAGATTTCCATTCATGAGATTAAAAAGATCCTTGAAAAGACGGTGTCATCTAGTAGGAAGAATTGGAGTGATTTTTTAGTTGATGTGCTATGGGCCTATAGGAATGCCTACAAAACACCCAACGGAATTACACCCTTTAGGTTAGTCTATGGCCGAGTGTGTCATCTTCCTGTGGAATTAGAACATAAGGCTCATTGGGCGTTGAGAAGGCTCAATTTTGATCTTGATGAAGTAGGTAAGACAAGGATGTTAGAGTTGAATGAGCTCGATGAAATTCGGATGAATGCTTATGAGAATTCAAGATTGTATGAGGAAAGAACTAAGAAAATTTATGACCGAAATATAGCAAGGAGAGTCTTTTTACCGAGAGAGAGAGAGAGTGTGTGTGTTGCTCTTTAACTCAAGATTGAAATTACACCCTAGAAAATTGAGGTCTAGGTGGAGTGGATCGTTCATAATAGATGAAGTGTTCCAACACAGAGCGCTTAGAATCAAAGAGGGAGAGAGATCCTTCTTGGTCAATGGCCAAAGGCTAAAACATTATTTTGTGGAACATTTTGTTAGAAAGGAGCATGAGGTGAAACTTATTACCCCTAATTAAACTCAACAATGGAGTTTTCTAGCCTAGGACGTTAAACAAAGGTGCTTGTTGGGAGACAACCCAGTCATTAGGATGTTTGTTTCATTCATTTACATTATGTTATTTTCATAGTACTTAATTTATAAAAAAAATAATTTTTATGCAAAAATGATACCCTGACTCATTTGTTGAGTGTGCAGACTGTGGATGAGTCGTTGCCACTGATTTCAAAGTCGATGACACTGAGATAGGGTCAGAAAGATGGGCAATTCGGCTGACAAAAGTTGGTGCCACCGACATTTCTGAAGAAAGTGCAGTAAGGTGGGCTCAGCTAACTGATAAGCCGTCAGTACCACCAACACCCATTTCGGTGGCACCGACTAGGAAAAGGGTCCCAGACTCAGTGGGTGCGTCGATGCATCGAAAAAAATTGATCATCGAGTCAGTACCACCAACATCTTCGTCGGTGTCACCGACTAGAGGAAACATCAATCTGTGGGCAGCCCTCATATACAACCTAGATGCACCAAAGTGGACGATCGGTAGATTCGATCCCGCCTAAGAGTCGGTGCCACCGACTCGTCAGTAATCCGCTAAAAGCAGATAGTGCACCAACAACTGTCGATGCATTGAGGGCCCAAATCCGACCCCAGAAGTTGGTTCCACCGACTCAATCGCAGTATGTCAGCACCGACCCTATAGAAGGAAGGTTGTGGTTCCATTGTTCCTCACAACTTGAAGAACCACGACTCCCACAAGCATGAGTGGATGCTATGACCATACAGACACTTCATCGAGCTCTTCCTTTCTTAATCTTCTTCCCCGCTCACTTCATCATCATGGAGAGGCAAGGAGGACCCTCTAGCGCTCTTATGCCATGACCTCACCTAGTCCACCCATCGACGAAAGTAAGGAAGGTCTATGAGGAGATTTCTAAGTGACAGTTCGCACCGACGAAATATGGAGATCGTTTGTTGTTGGAGGACATGGGCTTCACCGACAGCATGACGGCCGTCCTTGAGTGATAGGAGTTTGATGGCAGGCCGGTGAATCCCTTCTTTGGTGGATGGCCAGCATACAAGGAAATCATCATTGAGTTCATGGCTCCCGATCAATCATGCCCGTCAAGTGGCGAATGGAGAGAAGGAAAGGTGGATTTCCGCCTTTACAACACCAATTACTCGCTTACTCTCTGCTCCTTCAACGCCATCTATGGGTGGCCGCATGTACCTTATCGTCAGCCCAAGAATGTGGACTTTGACGCCATTTGGAAGGATCTTGTGATAGTGCCGGATGGTAAAAAGCTAAACTTTCACCATAGTTCTTTGGCGGACCTCGAGCATCCTTTTGTTTGAGTACTTCATCATATGCTCACCAACACATTTTTTCCCAAATCAAACCCAAGGGCAAGAAAAGGTACAAGTGCTGGACTTGTATTTTCTATATCAACTTTTGGAGGGAAGGCCGGTCAACTGGGAATCATTCTTGAAAAACCACTAGAGGGGGGTGAATAGGGTTTTATAATAATTTTAAAATTAATTCAACCAAGCAACCACAATTGAAATTTGGAGAAGGAGACACGGCGTTTAGAGTGGTTCCACCCTTAGCAAAAACTAAGGGAGTCAGTCCACTACCCGGTTGATCCCCAACCGGGATTTTGAAAGCAATTGTATTTCATTACCTCACAAGGATGTTACATAAGATACAAATAACTACACCCTTAAGATAACCTTCACCTAGAAGTAGTCTCACCAACCTTGAAGCAGCCTTCCTTGAAGTAACTCCAAGCCCCCCTTGAACTAGCCTTCATCTTGAAGTAGCTTCCCATTGAGACAACCTTCTTGAAGTAATTCTAAGTCTGTCAAGCTACCTTCAAAACCAAAGAAGCTCCAACAACCTCCTTTCTGCAGCCTCCAACCTAGGAGTAGCAAAGGAGAACAAAATATAATAGAAGGAACAAGATTGGAAGAAGGAAACAATGTTACCAATTGAGTACAATGCTTTGATCCTATATCAAGCATTTGATCTCCTAACCAAAGTGGATGGACATGGATATATAGTGGATAGGAGATATCAGCCTATCGTACACGAATTCACAGCTTGCGGAAATGTTTTGCAAGTGAAAGCTTTGCTAATGGCTTGCTACAATGTGATCTCAAGTGAATTGTATATGCAAGTGATGCCTTGAGGTGTCCTATGGCTGTCCTATTTATAGGAGTGATTTGCTAATGCTTGGGGATGTTCTAGACACCTTGTAGGGTGTTCTTAGTGCTCAACTAGCCGTTAGGTGTCCACTAATTACATTTGTAACGTCTACTTAATTAAATCTGAAAAGTGGAGACAAAACTATTTTCGGTCGAAGTATTTGTCAACCGAGAGTTTCTCAGTCGAGGAATTTGTCGACTGAGTGGGAGTCTGAGTCACTATGTTGTAACGCTTGATTCCAACTCCCAACCACTTTTCTAACTCAGTCTAATGTCTAGAGAGGGTCTATTCTTGGTCGAGGAGTTCATCGACTGAGAGTGTCTCAGTCGAAGTTTTTGTCATTGAGAATATCCCTGATTCAATGTATTCATTTACTGAGTGTGTGTATCAATGTGAAATTGTGATGCTAACTTAGGAGATGACCTATCTAAGTGTTGTGTGTGGATAGAGAAGATATAAATTCTAGATTTACATGATATCTAAGTACTTCTACATTATATACTTGTACACGTTTTTACATTTGATTACAATCATGAAAATAAAGCAATTTTAGCAAATTGATCTTCCAAGTCTTTGCTATCCACCACCTTATATGCTTGTCCCTGAAACACTCAAATAGAAAGTTAAAACCACAAGAAAGAAATGTTTGTCATCATAAAAACAAAGGGATTATATTAATGTCCAATTTAGCCAACAATATCCCCCATTTTGAAGTTGACAAACATTTCTAAAATATAAATCAAGGAAATATAAAACATATGAGTTTCATACCTGAAGTTTACCTTTTGTAGCCATTCTCTTGTTTACAAGTGTGTGCTAGTCGAGAGATTATGAAACTCATTTTACTGTATTTTATTCATTTTATATTATTTCTCCCCCTTTATCATTTCAAAAAGATAACCAAGCTAATCATTAAGTATGACTTTTATTTCCCCCCTTAATTTGATAATTTGATACTGAATTTTTAAAGCAAGGGTAATCAACACAATTTAATGCAAACCACTTATTTTTATGTAAAATTTAGCCGCAATTTATTCCTCAATCATTTGCAAAGGATATTAAGCCTTGAGATGATATGAGATCCTTTTAGATTCATGGCATATGTGTTTTGATTTCTCATCCATTTTACAAGGGATGTTAAGCCCCAAAAACGATATGAGATCCATTTAGGCTCATGATGGATTCATATATTGATTTCTCATCCATTTTACAAGGGATGTTAAGCCCTGAAAATGATATGAGATCCATTTAGGCTCATGATGGATACATATATTGATTTGCCATCCATTTTACAAGGGATGTTAAGCCCTGAAAATGATATGAGATTTTCTTTACGACATAGTAGGATCAAGAAATAGATCTATAATCAATAATGAGGGATGTTAATCCCATATTGATATAGAGAGTCCATTTTAGATCAAGATAATTTAATAATCCTAATGTCATAGCAAGTTTTTAAAGTTTGATTTGATCAAGTTTTATCATAATGTTTATGAAGTTTTGTGAGCTCCTTCTTAATCTTATAGTCAAGATAGTTTTTGTGAGCTCCCCTTTAATCTTATAATCAAAATAATTTAAGGATTCTAAGGTCATAATAAGAATTAGATAAGTTAACATTTTATGAGAGCTATGCACTAAAATCTTGTTTTCAATATACTAAGATTGAGTGCAAGAAAATGATTTACAATTAAGTATTTTGTCAAGCTTATTTTAGGTCGACCTTGACTTTGACCTGGGCACCCCTCAGTTGATTTTTATTTCGAACGAGATGCAATTTCTATAGATTTCCATTTTAAGCATTCACAATGATCTACTTGATTGAATATTTGAAACATAGCTTACAGAGTATCATATAAACATATTTATGTATAACAAGGATGATATCATTTTCCATAAGCGAAGCACAAAATAATCATTTAACTAATATGTCAAGATGCATTTGTGCCATAGAGATTTACCTTAATGCAAAAATGGCATTTTCAATGATAACATCATCCTTTATGTATAATGAGATGAATCACTACGCTCATTTTGAAAAAAATATCCATTCATGGTTTATATATATACATATATATATATATATATATATATATATATATATATATATAGATCAAAGATTATTTTAGGAAAACCAAGTAAAAGATGAAACACAATGATCATGGTGAAACAGTAAAGGCATATCCATAATACAATGATCATGATAGAACCATAGAAGCATATCTATAATTTCATGAAATACAATGATCATGATCATTTAAAAGAAAATTTCAAGACACATGATTTCTATATAGATAAACCAAGGAATACTTAGGACAAACCATGTGGATTATGATAAAATAGTAATTTTCTTGATTAAATCAACATGGTTCATAATTTTCAGTTTTAAGCCAAACCATGTAGGAGATGAACCAAAATAATCTCATGAGCAGCAAATCCATGATTTTCTTGATTAAACTTACTCAAATCATCACATTTTTCAGTTTTAAGATACACAATGTAGATAATCATACCTTTTAAGGAAGATTTATCAAGGAAATATCTTTTTCATGATCAATCACGATTCATCAATGTTCAAATTTAAGACAAACCATGTAAATGAACATGCTTTATAATTTCAAGAGAAATAGCAATTTAAGGCTTTACAATGTGTGCATTGATTTTAAGAAAACATTTCTGGTTTCTATTTGCATATAGTTTTTGATCCCATAATTAGTAAATTTATAGCATGTTTCATAAGGATATCAAGAATCAACATATAGATCATGATGCAAATTATCAATATGTGATATGAGAGTTGTCTCCAAGATTTATGATTCATTTATAATTTCCAATCAATTTTCATTTATATCAAATTTATAGCAAGTTTATAGCAAACTGAACCAGTTAAACCGGTTTTCCAGAACCTTATTCGGTCAAACTCTTTCTCGACCAACTTCTTTTCGGTCGACATTCTTTTCGATCGAGAGGGTTGTTTTATCTCCAGTTTTATCAGTTAAAATTCGATCCAATAAATGTTCGATTGAATTTATCTTGGTCTAAGTCGTTTTTGACCGGTGTGGTTACTATTTTTTAGATTTCTATAGGTTAGAGACAGAAACTACTTTGGTCGATGATTTTCTCGAACGACATTGTCTCAGTCAAAAATTTTGTCGACCGAGATTGTTTTTGTACTATTTTCAGTAATCTGTTTATGTCAGTTTTAAACTTGAGTTATTGCAATAAGATAAAGTACCAGTCCATTTAGTTGAGATGAGACATTAAGATATTCAAATGAAGTTTTAGGTCAAATCTCAACTAAATCATATTAAAATTTGCTAAGTTTGAGGTCTTGGGACCCATACTAATTCAACATCCCTTTTTATGGGCATGAAAATGAGTAATGTCCAAGACGCAAGCAATAGTGACAACAAATAGAATCAATTTCATTTCTTTTTTAATTGTTCTTGGGTACATACATGATCTTGGTCTTTGGTGCTTGTGTTCTTTTAGGTTTAGGTTGATAGAATTTCTCTTTTGGAACATATCCTAAACCTCTCCTTCCATTATAACTAGAAGAATTTTTCAAAATCTTATCAAGAACATCATTGTTTCTCAAGCTACTAATTTCTCTTTGTAATTGAGCAATCTCATCCATTTTCTTTTTGATATATAACTTTTCTTGATCTAGATCATATGATAAAGTATCTCTTTCTTTAACAATAGCATCATAATCTAGATGAGTACACAAGATAGGTTGTGATTGAAGATCATTCAATTTTTCAAGCAATTCAACTTTTTCTCGACGAAGCAAATTATGATTTGTCTCAAGAGTAAGAAATTTTGTATTGCAATCATTAAAAGATGATTTCAAGGAAGAATTTTTAGAAATAATACTATCCTTTTCAGAAGCAAGATCATCTAATTGTGCATACAAATCCTCATTAGTTTTAGTAACTCTTTTTAGTTTCCTTTTACTATCAATATATTTATCATGTAATTCCTCAATGCTAGCAACTAAATCTTCCTCAGATAAATAAAAAAGGCTTACCTCTTCTTCTTCTTCATTTGTTGTAGCAATAAGGCACTCTACTTATTTTTCTCCATCTTCACTATCATCACTTGAATCATCCCATGCAACTTTGTAGGCTTTTTTTATTCTTCTTGTGAGATAATTTCTTTCCCTTCTTAAGTTTGGGACAATCACCTTTTAAGTGTCCCTTTTTACCACATTCAAAACACCTGGAAGAAGAAACACTATAAGTTTTGTTAGTTTTAAAACTTGTATACTACTTACCATTTACAATGAGAGTTTCTTCTTCACTATCATCTTCACTTGTGTCATGACTAATCTTAGTTGATGCTTTGAATGCAATGTCCTTCTTTCTCCCTTGTTGAAGTTCATGCTCTTGTCTTTCTTCCTCCTCCAAGGTTGCCTCATGTGCTTCTAAGTTGCCAATGAGTTGTTCCATCCTTAGTCAGGTGAGGTCATTGCTTCTTCAATTGCCGCCACTTTAGGCTTGTACTTGGGAGGAAGAGACCTAAGAATTTTTGAAACTTGATCCTCTTCACTAATTTTTTTTAACTAAGGCATTCAAACCATTAACAATAGAAGAAAAGCTTGCATACATTTCACTAATAGACTCATTTGGTTCCATACGAAACTGTTCCAATTTTTGTTTAAGCATACCAATTTTGGAGTTCTTTACTTGAACAGTTCCTTCATAAGTAATAGAGAGTCTATGCTATATTTCATATGCAGTTTCAAATTTTGATATTCTATTAAACTCACCTATGGAAATTAAACAATAAAGAATACTTACAGCTTTTACATTCAATTGGGCTAATCTCACCATATTAGCATCCCATGTAGCATATTCAGTTTGAGGAAGATCATATGCATTTGAAACCATTCTCCAAAGATCCCAGCTGATTCCTTAAAAATAGAATTGCATCCTCCTCTTACAATAGGTGTAGTTGGTGCCATCAAATGGTGGAGGCCGAGCTACAAGTGTCCCTTCCAAGTTGAGGTTGTTTCGTACTCCATCACCCATTTTCTTCAAGACTCGATTAAAGCTTCTTGAAGCCTGCTCTGATACCAATTAAAAAACCACTAGAGGGGGGTGAATAGGATTTTATAATAATTTTAAAATTAATTCAACCAAGTAACCACAATTGAAATTTGGAGAAGGAGACACGGCGTTTAGAGTGGTTCCACCCTTAGCAAAAACTAAGGGAGTCAGTCCACTACCCGGTTGATCCCCAACCGGGATTTTGAAAGCAATTGTATTTCATTACCTCACAAGGATGTTACATAAGATACAAATAACTACACCCTTAAGATAACCTTCACCTAGAAGTAGTCTCACCAACCTTGAAGCAGCCTTCCTTGAAGTAACTCCAAGCCCCCCTTGAACTAGCCTTCATCTTGAAGTAGCTTCCCATTGAGACAACCTTCTTGAAGTAATTCTAAGTCTGTCAAGCTACCTTCAAAACCAAAGAAGCTCCAACAACCTCCTTTCTGCAGCCTCCAACCTAGGAGTAGCAAAGGAGAACAAAATATAATAGAAGGAACAAGATTGGAAGAAGGAAACAATGTTACCAATTGAGTACAATGCTTTGATCCTATATCAAGCATTTGATCTCCTAACCAAAGTGGATGGACATGGATATATAGTGGATAGGAGATATCAGCCTATAGGACATGAATTCACAGCTTGTGGAAATGTTTTGCAAGTGAAATATTTGCTAATGGCTTGCTACAATGTGATCTCAAGTGAATTGTATATGCAAGTGATGCCTTGAGGTGTCCTATGGCTTTCCTATTTATAGGAGTGATTTTCTAATGCTTGGGGACGTTGTAGACACCTTCTAGGGTGTTCTTAGTTCTCAACTAGTCGTTAAGTGTCCACTAATTATATTTTTTAAAGCTAGTTAATTAATTCTAAAAAGTGCAGAAAGAACCATTTTCGGTCGAAGTATTTGTCGACCGAGAGTTTCTCAGTCAAGGAATTTGTCGACCGAGTGGGAGTCTGAGTCACCGTGTTGTAACGTTCGATTCCAACTCCCAACCACTTTATAACCCAGTCTAATGGCTAGAGAGGGTCTATTCTCAGTCGAGGAGTTTGTCGACCGAGAGTGTCTCGGTCGAAGTTTTTGTCGACCAAAAATATCCCTGATTCAATGTATTCATTTACTGAGTGTGTGTATCAATGTGCAATTGTGACGTTAAATTAGGAGATGACCTATCTAAGTATTGTGTGTGAATAGGGAAGATCTAAACGCTTGATTTACATGATATCTAAGTACTTGTACATTATATACTTGTACAAGTTTTTACATTTGATTACAATAAAAAAATAAAGCAATTTTAGCAAATTGATCTTTGAAGTCTTTTCTATCCACCACCTTATATGCTTGTCCCTAAAACACTCAAATAGCAATTTAAAACCACAAGAAAGAAATGTTTGTCATCATCAAAACAAAGAGATTATATAATGTCCAATTTAGACAACAATTCTTTCTCCAACACATTATTGCGGTGAAGCACAATGTCAGGAGGGGCACACCTATACTCTTTGGGGGACTAATCACCCCCATTGCTCTTCACTTAGGCCTCGATCTTTCTACTTTGGAACTACTAAAATCCAGGCTTTGCATTGACCTCCTTCATTTCAAGCAAGCGAGCCTCATCACGGTGGAAAACAACATAATCTATGCCATATGTCCAGTCAACAATACATTCTACGAGCGTCGACTTCCTGATCCTATCTTCAACATCCGCCAAGTTGTGCACTATAGATGGCCAACTGTGTACGATGACAATGCTGGAAAACAAGAAGGCAATGTTGAGGAGGTAGAAGATTCAAGCGATGATGTGGAGGAAGTGGAACCTACTATTCCTATGACACATGGAGTGGCTCTACGAAAGCGTCCTCGAGATTACGTTGCCTCGTCATCTTCTTCCCCGCCACCCTCTCAGGAAGGAGAGGATGCTTATTCCATGGTGGGTATGTATTCTATGATGTAGGACATCTAGACGTATCAACATCAGCAAGCCTAATCTTTGGCTGGCATTCAGGACGTGCAAGGTCGGATATATAGCAACCAACATGCAATCTATGAGAATGAATGTCTTCTCTTAGCCAACCAAGAGAACATGCATCATCGTCTGCAATAGATGGAAAATTATCAGCAGTTGTTCTTTGATCATTACTGGAGCCAGGGATATTTTGGAGGTTATCTGATGCTACCAGACATGTCCCCGTTTGATCTGACCTTCCAGGGGATGTTTCCTCCTCAGGATCCGACGCAGCCACCGCCACCACCATTTTATTCAGGTATCATTGTTCCACCCCTTCAGTTTGGATTTTGACTATGAGGCCATAGTCATATTAAATCTTAGGGGGGTGCGGGAACAATTTCTATCTTAGTTTCTTGTTTCCTTTTATTTTAGTTTTTGTTTATTTTATTTTAGTTAGTTTTCTTTTTAGTTTTTCTGTTATGTAGGATCCACAATCTATCTACTATAATCTGTGGGAAGTAAATGCATGGTTTCAATGGAGAATATCAATCTCTGGGATGGGTGCAATTTGTAAATTTTCTTTTGTGAGCTTATCTTAGGAGTAATCAAGTTACATAGCTAAGGAAGTGCTTGAGTAAGTCAACTTTAGGACATTAGAGCATAAATGACCATATAATTTGTCTAAGAAAGTGATCGACAAGGATTGTTGAGCCTAAACTAATCAAATGCTAATGTGACCTTAAATTAAAATTTAAGAGAGAAACCCCTTGATTGCCTTGTACACACGTCATTATAGAGGGAAATATAATTTTCTCTAAAGGTTCTATCTCTTAGTTGTGTGATCTCATCCACCGCATACATCCTCTTTACACTCCACCATAATAAGATTGAGTACATATATCATTCTTTCTCTTGATTTCATTTACATTACATGGTAGACCTTGCATAATAGTTGTTTATTTTTGCTTGCATTAGTGAAAAATGAAAAAAAATAGAAAAACATACATGCACAAAAAAATTATGGTGCATGTCATTTAGTTGCATAACATCTTTGTTAATATTGTTACAACTGTATTACACAAAGCATATAGTATCATCATGTGCTAAGCATTCTTCTAAAACATAAGAAGGTGGTGACTTTGCCCATACCCTTAAAATAAAGAAGAAAAATAGTGTCATGATTAAAAAAAATGTAGTGTAAGTAGAAGCCCGTAATAGAATGTTGAAAGGGGGCCTAAAAAAGAAGAAGAAGAGATTGAGTAGAGTTTCAAAAAGTGAGGGAGAAAGGGCATAGTCCTACCTATATCATAAGGAAGAATTAGTACATGATGTATTTTTGTAGATATTTTGTCTTATTTTGAGATGAAATAATAGTTGCATGCATCATTCCACCTTAATGATTAGGCATTATGGCATTTTATAAATTTTCATCATCATATGTTCATAATAATTTTTGATTACATGAATGATTTTATGAGCTCATGATTCTTCCACAACCACCCATCCCGACCACCTATTGCTCTTATGGGTAGGCCACTCATTTGATTTTCTCCTCATTCATTATATATCAGGAGAACTGCTTCCATCTAGATGGTAGGTAGAGAAAAAAGGGCAACATAGATAGGAGATCACACAATGCATCAAGTATGAAATGAATGAGTCTATCATATTAACTGCTTTAATTGATAGTGTTTCATTGATTGGGGGACGAACATCTTTTATAGAGGTTTCTGGTCGTATGGACGGCAGTTAGTGTTCAATAGTCAGTAAAGGCCGGAAGGAGGACTGAAAGAAAGAGTCTTTTTAGTTGTACCTTATGCATTATGTCCTTTAACTAACTTACCTCAATCAGATCCAAAGGTGTGTTGCTCAAAGATGAGAAAGATTTTATCTTAGGGGAGTTTGATGTATGAGTTTTGAGTCGCTATTTGCAGGCCTAGTTTATATTTGTTTTGTGCATTTGTTAGTCAATTTGTTGATCATATTTGAATAAATCTTTATAATTGGCTTGTATAATCTGTTTGCATAAAACTATGCTTATTTCATCGTGATTATATTATCTTATATATTTCTCGATTTGATACATGGTCTCTGTACGATTTCAAGAGCTGCCAAGTAATTGAGGAGTCAGTGCCACAGACCACCCTTGTCGGTGCCACCAAGATGATGTCAGGGACAAAGCCTTAATCGACCAAAAGATTTGATGGCACCGAATGCACAAGTCGATGCCACAGAGAGAGCATCAGAGAGGAAAGGGAAAATTTCACATTAGCTCAGTGCCAGCGACTTCCCAGTTGATGGTACTAACTCTTCCAGAGCATGATCAGATCCCGATACCGTCAGTGCCACTGACATCCAGGTCGGTTCCACCGACCCTGCCAGATTTCAGTAATCTGAATTGGCCGCCCCGATCCAACAATCCACGTTATGTGGTACCGTAAGTGACCTAGGACAAAAAGGGAGGACGACCAGACCTAAATAGAGGAGTTTTTTTTTGCACTCCATGAAGACCAGAGAAGAGAGGGAGAGAAGCACAGAGCCGAAGGACGTCACCCGGAAGATCCTAGCACCTTCGACGGATGATTTTGCTGCCAGAAGACTGTAGAATATACATTTCTCGAGGAGGATCAACCAAATCACCTTCTTTCCAGGGGTTACACAAACTTCCTTCATGTTTCCCACATTTTTCTTCTCTCCTTCTATGAATTTCAACTGAGAGACATGCGGGGCTAAACCCCTTCTTTCCTTAGGACCCGGGAGTAGCCTGGGGAATCATCCAGAGTTTTTAATAATGCACCTAGACTAAGAATAAATTACCACAGATGTGAAATTGGCTTAGATTTAGGTAGTGAATTGCATTGTGGAAGCGAGCAATTCTGACTATAGGCTTTCTATCCAGGGTAGAAGTAGAAATTTGTATTAATTTGGTAGAAATAAGATACGACGAGACCCCGTGGTGAAATCGACAATCCTAAGGAATTCATTTCATTCGAATCAACCGTTTTAATTTTCTCTTAATTTTCTTTTATTTTGTTCAAACTCAATTCAACCTTTTTAATCGGCTTAGCTGATTGCACTGTAGTTAGTAGTATTTACTGAGACTACGTCTCTCTGAGTTTGACTTGGGCCTCACATAGGCCTATATTACTCGACGCGTGCACTTGTGTTTCTAAGCACAATTTTGGCGTGTTACATCATCAAAGACTTAGCATTTTTTGAGGGTGTTGAGAGTTTCCAATTGCATCATTGATGGTGTCAGTGATATAACAACAATTATAGAATCAAGAATGGTTACAAATACATTGAGGAACAAATAATTAGATTAAGATTTACACATGTGATATATGATCCACAGGATAATTTTCTTATACATAGAATTTGATTCAAAACTGATAGTATTCTCCACTTTAAGTTTATGTAGAATTTTAATTAGTTGATAGTAATGTTTACTTTTAGTTTATGACCTGAGAAGGAACTCAAGCTGGTATACCCTCCAATCATAACACAAAAACTAATATACACATGCACATACACATAAAAACTAAAATTAATATAGAACAAAGAACACAATAAAGTATGTATGAAAAAATATCGAAGTCACAAACCTAATGCAAGGGTTACAACGATAACATATTCTTTATCAGTGAGTTTATGTTAGTGGTTCACTCTTGGTGGATTATCAGTGAAATCAATACTCCCTTGCGGGAAACATATATACCTACTATCATACCTTAATACCCTTCTGGGTGATATTTTGATTATAGTAGCAAATAGATATTGGTATACTCCATGTATGGAGCCCATACAAGTCTCAAACCTACTCGATCTTGCTTACCCTTGAAACTTGGAACGCATATTATAATCCCTAAGATGAGTATATGTACAAATTTGAAGTCACTTAAGGTTTTCTACATTTGTCTGCAACTTTCTAAGTTTTCTACTCTAATTTTCCCCAAATACCCTTCTAGTGTATTGGGCTAAGTAGAGAAGAAAAGTTAGAAAAACTATAGGAGACTCTGATGGCTTCAAATTTGGACCACAAGCTCATCTTAAGGATTATGATATGTGTGAAGATTTTCAAAACCAAAAGAAAATGTAGATCAAGTTATTAGTCAACCGATTCAAAGGTCTATTCAAACTAGGATTTTATGAAATTAGATGCATTTATTATGAGTTAGAAAATTGAGTCAATTGAGAAGAAAAAGTTTAATTAGATCAATATTGTGCCAAATGCACCTCACCACACAACTACAATTCAATTAGGTCTTCTCAATTTTATCTACTCAATACTTCACCTCTTCATGAAATCAAATTAAATGGTCATTGTTTTTCAAAATGATGATGATTAACAAGAAGATACTATACTTCACTACTTCTAAAAATGCACGATGTTATGAATTAATTATATACATGCTATAGCATTGGACCTTGACCATGTAAAAAGAAAACCCTATTAGTTCTTGAATTACACCATTATGATGAATGAAAAACTAGCAATTCTAATTGTGATAGATAGTATAGACAAGAACGGGAAGAGTGTCATTCAAATAAATGAATATTCCCCTAAAATGACAAGATATATATATTCCTCCTAGCTTTATCTAGAGACAAACTACAATTATGAATTATAAATTTTATTATAGTGAATCACACAATCAATTAAGGGTTCATCTTGGGTATCAAAACATCTATTTATGAGTTCATTTGGAAACCTAAAACTACAAGCATTTGCAACTTCTAAGGATATTGATGAGTGAATGTTGGCCATTACCGCATTAGTTTGTTTTATTGTTGTACTTTACTGGATCTTATAGATAAATTTATTAAATAGGGTCAACAAAAGTAACTTCAAAGTCAAATTTTGTAGCGTGGTTTGTGGTTTTAGGGTGAAACATTAAGTTCAAAGTCAAATTTTCTAGCATGGTCAATGGTTTCAATGCCATTATTGAAAGTTATGATCCTAAGCATTGTTGTCATATCAATGATGTTATCTAGGCCTCCTAAAACATGTTATGGATCATCTCAAATCTAAAAGTCACGACTGTGCCATTTTCAATTGATGCATGGGTTTTCATTCATTTTCATAGGCATATTTTCCTTGATTTTATGTGTTGATTTGTCATTTATTTGATTAATTATGCATGAAATACTATCAACGACTTGTTCTATCTAAATGCATCAAATTATATGATTTTTACTATTTAAGATGGTTTAATATTTATCTCGAGTATTTATCCACGTTCTTGTGCATTTTCAGGTACAATCACACTTCACATACTCGGTGCTTCTGACACCAAAAGTCAGTGGTATCGACTTCACGTCAGTACTGGACCAGAAAACTCACCCAGACTTGATACTACTAACACTCAAAGTTGATAGTACCGAAACCATGTCAGTAAAGCACAAGAAGGATTCAGGGAAACTCGGTACTACTAAGTTATCCAACTCGGTACTATTGAGATGGCATCAGTGAACCAATTCTCGAGCAAACGAAAGACACAGTGCTATCAAGACAAGTTGATAGTACCGACATTGTGATGAATCACGACATAGGGGATCATCCAGATCAACCATTCTCTAAGGGTTACTTAGTTTTTCTAATGTTTCCTACATTTTTCTCTTTTTCTACCATGTATTTGTCAATGAAAACCATGTGGGGCTAAATCCATTGATTCCTTAGGATGCAGGAGTAGCCCGGATATACATTGTAATTAATTTCTATGCATTAATATCATTGTTGTCCCTATTTTCAGGATATATATCTATGAAGTTGTCTTGTATAGTTTATTCCTGATCAACATAGATAGATGATCACACCATTAATCAGTTTGGGAGAGAGGTTAAGGATTGAAAAAACATAGATTTACCCATTTATTACACCCCTTGGGAAAGGTGGAGAATAAATAAGAGGAGAAACCCAGAGATTAATTTTAAAACACCTAATTAATCAACCAATTACTATGAAAATGAGATTGGCATTAGAAGTGATAGTGAACTACACTGCGGAAGTGGGAAGTTTTAGCTATAGGCTCTTTATCCAAGGATATGGGTAATAGATATTGGTGTGTAGAATAAATTGCAATGTTAGCTATGGTGAAACCATTGTCCTGAGGAATTCCCTTAAATCTGAGTAACTTAATTGTTAAGCTTATTTTGTTCTGCAATTGTTTTTGTTCAATCAAACCAATTCACTTTCAGTGGCCTAAATGATTAGACTGTAGTTAGTAGTAGTCTTTTGGAGAACGTTTCCCTGTATTCAACTCAGGCCTCAAAAAGGCCTATATTACTTTGATATGTTCACTTGCGTATAACACACAGTACACACATGTCAAGTTTTTGGCGCCATTATCGGGGAAACGACAACATCCAGTACAATGAGTGTTGTGGTTTGCCACTCTAGGCCAACCCTTTTTATATTTTAGTTCTAGTTCACTTAAAGCTTAATCGTAACATCATTATTGTTTCTAGCTCCACTATCATGTCTGACAATTATTTCGCTACTTTCAGGTACTAGGGTATGGTGAATACTCGAGCCCACGATTATGGAGAGCCATCTTCACTAGGTTTTAGGCAAGCAGAACTCCTTCATAGAGAGAGGGAATTTGGAAGGTCTGTAGACAGATTCAACCAAACTCCACCATCGACACCTTCTCCTGAAGGACCTGTAATACTAGAAGAACTAGAGTCAGTAGAAATGGGTGATGGAGTAGAAGAGCAGACAATATGGGAGAGGATCAGAGCCTCTTCCTCAAAAACTCAATAAGGACCAATCAAAATACATCCCATCAATGTGGGTAGCTATAAGATTGACCCAGGGTTGATCTCTTTAGTCAAAGACAAGCTTTTCATGGCCATAGTTCTGAAGACCCGATGATGCACATCAATAACTTTGTTGAGAACTATGATATTGTCAAAATAAATAGAGTACCAATGACTATCATATATGTCAAGTTGTTCCCGTCATCTCTGGAAGATAGAAAAAAGTTGTGGTTTCACAATCTTGATGATGAGTGTATCAAGACATGGTATTAGATGATCGAAGCCTTTTTTTAGTGTTACTTTCCTCCACAGAAGACAAATGACCTGGTGAAGAAGAACCATAATTTCAGACAACAAGATGACAAATCCTATTTTGAAGAATGGGAGAGATTCCAGAATACATTGCAGAAGGTACCTTATCATGGTATTGACTTGTTGGGGCAAGCAAATATCTTCTACTATAGCCTGCATAAGGGAGAAATAACCACACTTGACAGTGCAGGAGTAGGGTTCTTTCTCAACAACAAACCTGCTCGCTGTCATGAGATTTGAAAGAACATGTCTAAGAATTAGTCATGGGGCGATGAGAGAGATAGCTTTTGACAACTGTCAAAAGCATCAGCGAGTCCAAGGTCATCTCTATGTTAAATGAGAAGCTGAACCTGATTGCTTAAAGGTTATGTGCTAACGATGGACCACCTTCTGAAGAAGAAGATGAAGAGTGCAAGTTTGTGTACCAACAATAGAAATATAGGAGAAATGAATATTCATGGAGGAAGGAACCTAAGTTTTCATACAAGGATCCTAACAATTTCCAACAAGACCCATCTCAGGCACAATAACCTCATCGACCTCTCGAGAGGGCGGTCAGACTTTAAATTTAGAACCCAAAACCTTCAAGGATCCTCGTAACTTTATTATGGGGTCAAAGTAGATATACAGGGTCAAACATAGGGACGTGGGGACTCTTAGGACACTTAAGATCTTGCTCTTAAGTTAAATAAGACAATCTGATAGTCGATAAAATAATGGAGCTAGAAATAGTTTAGCAAACTGTCACAAAATAAAACAAAATAAAGAAAAGAAAACAAAATAGAGTCCATAGGATTCTACTAATCAGAGAGGAGTTCCTGGCTATGTAACCACAAGTTGGGCAGTCTATGCATGCATTCTCAGGCATAGACAACCCTTGAACACCTCAACAAGCAACCTACATCCAAACATAGTACGTACTGTGATATCTGTTCCAATGGGGTCATCCCACTCGTTTTCACGTAGCGTGACTAAAACCCATCAATGATGTGAAACCTCTCTCAAGGACAACAAATTAGCACCCTAGAATATTCTAGACACCCTCTCAGGTCTAGAATGTTCTGCGACACTAGGAACATGTGTGATCTGGGAAGAACCAGGTAGTGGGCCCGATCGTGCTGGGTAAATCCTGACTGTACCTAGGTCTACGCATCTGCTCAGATCACCTTAAACCGTCCTCCTTTTAGATTCTGATCCAAACTACCTTCTCTTATCTATTTCTACAACAAATCTCTCGATATAGGTAGAAATATAAGTTCGAGCAAGAAAGAGATCAACCAAACTAGCAACCATAATCAGACTTAGAAGATAGAACATAAACGTACTAGATCTAGAATTAAACTACTTGCTTAAGGTAAAAGTACATAAACATGCCCAAAACTGTCTACATAGCCAAGAAGGAGCTCAACTAGTCCTGGACAACCATAGTTGACAGTGAACAAAGATGGAAGAACATCGTTTGTATAGAAACAAAGGAGAACAGTAGAAGAAAGGAGAAGAAAAAGATATTTAACCCATAGAGGAGAGGTGGCTCTTGCTCCTTGGCCTCCCTTTAGACCAGATCTTGTCATTAGATCATCCTCCTTGGTCTTTTGGACTCCTTGTCCTCTTTTCTCTTTGATTCTGCCACAAATAGCAGCTTGGTGGGTGTATGGAGGTGGCTAGGAATGGTAGGATATAGGTGAATGCTGGTGGAAAATGGTGGCAGATGGAAGCAAACTGGAGAAATGGATGTAGGATGAGCACTTCAGCCTTTTTAGACCTTGGAACTCTCCCACGAGGCTCTAGGTACAGAGAATGTGCAGAATCACAACATGGAATCTTTAAAAGTTCGAAACCTGGAACCCCTCTCCAGGTCATGAGGGGTGGGTATTATATGTGAAGGCAGAAGACAGTCATGACACCTGCCTCGGTCGCGGCCCTGGTCTCAGCCCGACCATGCCAGACTGGGCACGATCATGCCAAGGGTCATGGTTGACACAAACACCATGGTCGAGGCGGATCCCACGGTCGAGACTAATGCCTCAGTGGAGGTGGGTCGTGTCGAGATCATAGTCGTGCCACGGTCGAGGTTGACGTTCCTCAGTTGCGTTCGTGTCGCGGTCAAGGTGTTCGGGCCACGGTTGAGGTGGTCGGGCCACAGTAGAGGTTGATGTGCCTCGGTTGCAGTTGTGGCCTCAGCCCAACCATGTCAAGCCTCGACCTGGTTGTGCTGAGTGTCAGTCGACACAACATCTTAGCCGCAATCGCGACATCCTCCTTGGCCATAGTCGCAATATCATGGACCAAAACCATCCCCACCGGGGGGTATTACTGGTGGTTGAGTGGCCCACACCGATGAACCTTTTGATTGATGAGGATGCATTCTGATAAAGTACCGATCATCGAAAATAGGGTCTAAGATATCAAAAGTTTCTTGGGTCACCGTCTCCTAAACTGGGGTACATAGTGTGACTCTTAGTCCACTGTGGTCGCAACAGATGGAAGTCTAACTGCTGTAAAAACCATGTTTTGGGGAGAATCTTGGAGAGTAGATGTATTTTCAGGTTCGGTGCCTACGAGTCCCAAAATTGGCTAGTTGAGCAACTTTATCTATGAAAAGATATAAATTACTAAAAGATAAGGATCTATGGTTATTTTGGGCATATTAAGGCTATAATGACACAAACGATATATAAATACTTAGCATAAATGCCTGAATTTGGGTGTTATCACAACCCAAGCCACAACAGTTTGGTGGCCAGACATAATATCAACAAGAATAAAAAAAGATTGACCATATTGAAGAGATGCTTGGAAAGCTGGTTAGTCAAAATGAAGTTCTTATAGGTCAAACTTAGAGAGAACTCCAGAACCAAGGGGCACGGATCCACAACATAGAAACTAAGATTTCTCAAATAGAAGCGGATGTGGGTACATTGAAGTAGCCAAAACAACAGGGGTTCCCAACAAATACTAACGTGCCTTCTGAAAATCAACATGTCAAGGAAGTCCTACTTCGTAGTGGTAAGAAACTAATGAATGAGGAATTAGCAAGCTTGGACGCAAGTGAAGTTACAGGAATAACAACTCAGACTGTGAGAGAAGATGTATATAAACTGGATGTGTTGGAACATGAGAAAACAACTAAGGAGCACACTGATGAGGTGGAGGATATTAGATCAAAAGCATATGTCCCGCCTCACCACAGGACACCAGTGACCCTAGTGCCCTTCCCAAACATCTTGAAGGAAACCAAAGTAGACTGACATTTCCAGAAATTCTTAGATGGATTTAAGAAATTATCTATCAATATTCCCCTCATTGATGCAATTGAGCAGATACCATCATATGGAAAGTTCTTGAAAGACATAATCAATAAGAAGAGAAGGATACATGAGGCTGATGTGGTGGTGTTAAAAGAGTAGATGAGTGCTTTTATTCTAGAAACACTACCTCCTAAAAGACAAGATCATGGTTGTTTCATCATCACATGCTTCAATGGAAAGACCAAGTTCAGTGAAACTCTATGTGATTAATTCAGGGGCTAGTATCAACCTCATGCCTTTGTCAACTTTCAAGAAGCTAGGTCTTGAGGAGATGAGAAAAAGTACTATGACTATTGAATTGCCAGACAACTCTGTGGTCAGGCCATATGGCATTTGTGAAGATGTCCTCGTGAAATTGGATAGATTTGTTTTTCCTACTGATTTCTTGGTAATGGAAATGAAGGAGGATAAAGGCAACAAACTCTTACTAGGTAAGCCATTCCAAGCCACTGTTGATATGATTCTGGAAATGGGCAGGGGACGTCTGACCATGGGCACTCATGATGACCAGTTTGAGATTATGATGCCTGAGCACTCAAAAGAAAGAGGGGATACAACACAGTGTAACATTCTGCAACACATGGAGGGCGAGATTTCTCTGTGTCAGGGGAAGCCATTCCTTGACATGGCTCATGTGATGACAAAGGTGGAAAAAGACATTGTAGCATTTGATATAATTGAAAATATTAAGGTGATATCACTAAAAGAAGAAATGTGTTACCCAGATGATAGAGAAGAAGACTATGATCTGACTACCATAGAGGAGGACAGTGTTGATTCCCTGATGCAAACATATCCATAGTTACCCTTGGAAACATGCTTGATGAATAAAGTCAATGAAAATACACACAACCTCTCTCTAGAGGAGTGAGTATTGATGTTGAAGGTGGTACCTTGCTATTATAAAAGATATTTTGAAGATTTGGGACCACCTTCCCCACCACTCGTCCCATCTCTGCTGAGCCCACCTGAGTTGGAATTGAAGCCGTTGCCCCACATCTGAAGTATGTCTTCCTGGCTACAAAAGAGAAGCTCTCGATGATCCTAACATCTTCCTTGAGTGGTGTAGAAGAGGGGGAGTTGCTTGCTGTGTTGAAGAACCACCAAGTTTTTTTTGGGTGGTCCATAGCAGACATCAAGGGAATCTCTATGAGTTTGTGTCATCATAAAATATGACTGGAAGAAAGAGCCAAGGCAATAGTTCAACCTCAATGACGACTAAATTCAATCATGACTGAGGTAGTGAACAAAGAAGTGGGAAAGCTCTTTTTGACAAGTATCATTTATCCAATCTTAGATTCTATGTGGGTTAGCCCTACACAAGTAATTCCTAAGAAAAGGGGAATCACCATCACAACTAATGCATCTAATGAGTTGATTTCAACTAGGTTGGTGATTGGGTGGTATGTATGCATAGACTACTGACACTTGAATGCTGTCACTTTAAAAGATAATTTTCCTTTACCTTTCATTGATCATATTTTGAAATGACTCATCGATTGTTCACACTTTTGCTTCCTTGATGGGCATTTCAGTTATAATCAGATTTCGATCGATCCAACGGATCAGGAGAAATCTACTTTCACATGTCCTTATGATACATTCACATATAGACGAATGCCATTTGACCTTTGTAATGCCCATGCCACCTTCCAATGATGTATGCTTGCCATCTTCTCTGATATAGTAGAGCGGTACTTGGAGGTGTTCACGGATGATTTTTTTTGTGTATGGGGAGTCATTCAATGATTGCCTATATAACTTGGACAAGGTTTTACAAAGGTGTGAGGACACTCACTTAGTCTTGAATTGGGAGAAGTGTCATATGATGGTGAGTGAGGGCGTTGTGCTTGGACACAAGGTATCCAATAAGGGTATGGAAGTAGACCTAATTAAGATAGAATTTATCTCCAAGCTACCTCCATCGACATCGGTGAAGGGAGTAAGGAGCTTTTTGGGACGTGTTGGGTTTTATCGACGTTTTATCAAAGATTTTTAAAAAATTGCTAAACCTTTGTTGGAACTGTTGGAAAAAGATGAAGCAATTTCTTTCGATGAATGATGCTTGAACACATTTGAAGTACTAAAGGAGAATCTTAGCTCCGCTCCTATTGTGCATGATCTTGATTGGAGCCTACCATTTGAGCTGATGTGTGACGTATCAGATTATGAAGTGGGAGCTATGTTGAGACAACACAAAGATAAACCTCCTACATTCATATATTATGTGTCTAAAACCTTGAATGACGCACAACTAAATTATACAACCACAGAATAAGAACTCTTAGTGATTGTTTTCGCATTTGAGAAATTCTACCAATATCTAGTTGGGGCGAGGGTGATTGTTTGGACCAACCATGCTGCCATCAAATACCTGTTATAAAAGAAAGATGCAAGACATAGATTAATTAGGTGGATTTTACTTTTATAGGAATTTGAAATAGAAATCAAAGACAAGGCAAGGGTGGAAAATGTAGTAGCAGATCACCTATCTAGGTTGGAAAGAGTGAATGAAAAAGATGTAGATATCCCTATTGTTGAGGATTTTCCAGATGAAAAACTTTTTTCTATCAAGACTAAGGATCCCTAGTTTGTAGATATTGTTAATTATTTAGCCCGCAAAGAGATGCTTGCAGATTGGGGATATCAAGAAAAGAAGAGAGTTTTCCACTCATTGAGGTTTTACATCTGGGATGACCCAATTCTTCTTAAATAATATAGGGTTGGACTTTTGAGGAAGTGTGTACCCGAATGTGAGGTTGAGAGCATTTTGCCACAATGCCATTATTTACCTACAGGAGGGCATCACGCTAGATCTAGGACTGCGAACACAGTTTTAAAGATTGGGTTTTATTGGCCAACACTAATTTAAGATGCACATGATTTTTTTTCATCGTTGTGATGCATGCCAACGCTCAGGTAACATTTCTAAGCAACATGAAATGCCGCTAAATGTGTTTCAAGAAGTTGAAGTGTTTGATCTATGGGGAATTTATGTCATGGGCCCATTTGTGTCATCTAATTCTAATATCTACATTTTACTTGCGGTTGACTATGTATCTAAGTGGGTGGAAGCAATTCCAACCCGCACCAATGACAGACAAGTTGTGTGTAGATTTGTGAAGGATAACATTTTCTACATATTTGGTGTCACCTGACTGATAATTAGTGACGGTGGATCACATTTCACCAATAGGAAATTAGGAGCCTTATGGAGTAAATATGGGGTGAAACACCGAGTGGGTACTCCTTACCACCCACAGACACAAGGTCAAGTTGAGGTGTCCAATAGGGAAGTGAAGAATATTTTAGAAAGGACAGTCTCAACTAATAGGACAAAATAGAGTTTTGTGCTTAATGATGCTCTATGGGCATGTAGGATGACCTATAAATCACCTATTATGAAGACACCTTTTAAGTTGGTTTATGGACGTGCTTGCCATTTACGAGTAGAGCTTGAGTATAAGGCAAAATGGGCATTGAAAAAGCTAAATTTTAGATTGGATGAAGCAGGTAGGAAGAGATTGTTAGAGCTGAATGAACTATATGAGCTTATGATGGATGCTTACAAAAGTTCTAGGAATTATAAGGAGAAGATGAAGAAGATTCATGATAGGCACATCTTGAATAGGGTGTTTCTCTAAGGACAAAATGTTCTTCTTTTAACTCTCGACTTAAGTTACATCCGAGCAAATTGAGGTCCAAATGGAGTGAATCATTTGTGATTGAACAAGTTTTCCCCATGGTGCTGTGAATATTATAGATGGGACCATTGTTCTGAAAAGCAGTAATCGGTGTACGGGCGGAGAGGGTACCGAATAGAGTATATACGGTATGTGGGAGTATAAGTGGGAGAATATTCAGTTTTAATCGGTTTTGATTTTTTTTAATATTAACCATAAAGATATGTAAATTATATATTGATCATATAATAATGACAATGATAAGTAATTAGAAACATTTTTAAGTAATAGACTAATATTGCATTCATAAGTAGTTAGAAACATTGATGAAATTAGAGAAGAAACTTTGATAAGTAATTACAAACATTGATAAGTCATAGACTAATATCACATTAATAAGTAATTAGAAACATTGATAAGTAATAGACTAATATTGCATTAATAAGTAATTAGAAACATTGATAAGTCATAGACTAATATTGCATTAATAAGTAATTAGAAACATTGATAAGTGATAAGACTAATATTGCATTAATAAGTAACTTGAAACATTGATGAAATTAGGGAAAAAACATTGATAAGTAATTAGAAACATTGATAAGTCATAGACTAATATTGCATTAAGAAGTAATTAGAAACATTGATGAAATTAAAGAAGAAAACATCAACAGTAAGGATCAGTTCAATAAACACTAACTATAAACTTATAGAGAAAACATGAGGAGAAGACCAAATATGTAAATTGGAAGAAGAAAATGTAATTGTAATGACCAATAGTAGTATTAGAAAAAATTAATGTAAAAAAAAATTATTACTAGCATTTGATTTTGAAAATCGCCGATTAATCGGCCGATTATTCCCCCGATCGGCCAATTAATTGGTCCTGGATCGATTTTAGGCCACTTATTCATAATCGGAGCGGTAGACCCCCAAAAAGGAATATTCGGCCGATTATTCGGCCTAAGTGGCCGATTTTCTGAATAATGGATGGGACTAAGTCATTCCTTGTTAATGGGTAAAGATTGAAGCACTACTATGGTGGGGAAGTGGATCCAAGAATAGACGAAGTGCAACTTATGGAAATCCCTTAGATTCTTGCTCTTAAGAACATCTAGTCTAGGACGTTAAACAACGACACTTGTTGGGAGGAAATCCAACCTTTATTTCTCTTTATTCATGTTCATTTTAACATTGTAGTTGTATTTTCATTCTTATTTCTTGAAAAAAGGTACCTTGACTCATTTTTGGAGTGTGTATATTTTTGCAGAGTTGGTACTACCACGTCCCCAAGTCGGTAGTACCAAATTTACATCAAAAAGTCACCCTCACAAGAAAAACAGACTCAGTACTATCGACTCTACTAGTCATTACTACTGAGTCTCTAAAGATTTTCAAGTGCTTAACTGATAAGCACTCAGTAGCATTGACATCTGAGTCAGTACTACTGAGTTTTTAGTGCTCCCAGGGTCGAAACACTGAGAAGGGTCAAAACATCAAGATGAAATTCTAAAATAACGAGAAAGAATTGCCAACTCGGTACTACCGACAGATCAGTCAGTAGTACCGACACATGGCTTTAGCAATCTGTGGATGCTTGCTTCAATGACAGATGCAATTTTCATCACACAGTTGGTAGCACTGATCCGTAACTCAAGTCAGTACTACCGACTTGAGCTCAGTATTACCGACTCCGAGCGATCCTCGCTCGAGACATCATCAAACGTCAGTCGTCAATAAATCCGATCCATAGATTCATTCTTGTAACTCGGTACTACTGACATAAAAGTCAGTAGTAACGACTCTACCCGACTAAGATATTTAAGGAGGGGTGGTGAATCTATTTTCTCCACACCACTTCCTCCACTCCTCCTGCAACTCAGAGCAAAGCTGCACCAGGTGCCAACAATCTTCACCGAGCCTCTCTTTCCTCATCCTCTTTCTTGAATCAGCATCATGGCACTAAGGAGAGGACCTTCTACATTGGTGGATCAAGGAAAGTTGGTCCCTCAACCAACACACATCCAACATCCCTCCTCGAAGATTAAGAAAGTTTATGAAGAGCTGCAGACGATGTTGATAGTGCCAACACAATATGGAGATGGCGCCTTGATTGAGAGAGCAAGCTTCACCGACAACATATGATGGGTGTGTCAGAAGCAGTTAATGGATGGAGACAATCCTTTCTTCAGTGACTGGAAGACTTACCCGGAAATCATCTTCGAGTTATTGGCATCGCTGGAAGTTTTTGTCACCTTCAAGCAACAATTAGGAGGCAAATGGTGGGAAGACAAAGTCATCTTCTGCCTCTTCAACAAAAACTACTCCATTACTCTACAGGCATTCAACTACATCTTCAATTGGGCTCATGTCCCATAATGCTCAGACCCATCAGATTTTGACAATGACTTGGCTTGAGAGCAGCTAACTGAGGTGCTAGAAGGTTTTCACATCAGTAGGCATGTTAATTCTGTTACTGACATCGAGCACCCATTTGCTCAAGTTCTTCACCGCCTTTGCACCCACACTATCTTTTCTCGTTCTGGACAAGCCCAAGGGAAGGTCCAAAGGACAGACCTCTACTTCCTCTATAGGCTATTGGAGGAAGAGGCCATAAACTTTTAGGCCTTCCTTCTCTTCCACATGATCTCCGTTCAACGCAACATGAAGAGGAAGGAGCCAATTGTGTTTGGGGGGCTCATCACCCCAATTGCGTTGCATTTCTTCCTTGACTTGTCAAACCTCACGCCGATGGAGAATACAAAGAAACTAGACCTCCAAAACTTCCGTAAGGCAAGCCTCCTCAGCGTACACTATAACACAATGTATGGAAGCTGCACACTTCAAGGAAAGTTCTGGGAGCATAGCCTCCTCGACCTTATCTTCAACCTGCAAGGAGTGGCCCATTTTTAGTGGTTGCTGGACGAGGGAGAGGAAGAAAATGAACCCAGGGAAGCAACTCATGACAACAACAAGTAGAAAGATGATGACGACTCTGACGATGACATTGAAGAGGTGGAGCCCTCCATCCCCATTAACCAGGGAGCGGTCCCCTGCAAACGGGCCCACACCTATACTACCTTGACTTCATCTTCCCCACCCCCTTCTCAGGAGGAGCAAGACCATTTGTCACAGAACCGGAATCCCAGTCCCATGAAACAAACGTATACCAAAGGCAACATGTGGAAGCGTAAAGCATAGCACAATTGAACAGATAACAAGATAAAGGCACCAACACAATCTCAACAGTCAACAAGTATAAATTATACAAAATGCATTATATTCATGAATTCAGTTACATATTTCCAGAGTCAAGGTACAAGTACTTCATGTGCACTAAATCTGGATCTTACAACAAGTACACCTAGCATAGCTCACTGAGCCCATCAACCTTCTCGCCATCTCTGAACCTAAAAACAAAATACGAGAAATGGGTCAACACACGAGGTGTTGAGTATGGGGCAGAAAGATACATATATGTATAAGCTTTGCATAATTTGAAAAGATTTCAAGACTAAAAAAACAAGAATAAACATGTTAACTATTTAACAAAATGTGAAACCATGTTTTATGTCATTTCACTCCATTATATCAACAATATCAAGTATGTTTAAGGCCTTTGACCATCTTCCCATCGGAAGGGTTCATAAGGGTGCTCAAGATTAGCTAACCCTTTTATACGAGAGGGACCTCAAGGCCATAGACCAGAGATAACCCTTTATCAACAATATTATAATGGAGTTCTACATATATGTGTGTTCAAGTTATAAAACCGACGAGGCAAACATCGAGTAAGTCATAACAATACTACATGGCAATATTTGAGCAAGTAAACAAACAAGCATACAATACATGTCTTTTCAAGCAAGAAAGTGATATTCATATAACTAGATAAGGCCCATACCTAATTCAGAGATTTCATAACCTAACATATCCTTCACCATCTAGCCACATGCCAAATCTGATTTAGGTGCATTTTAGAGTTCTGGCCAAGTTAGGTTCAATGTTGGTTAATTACATGATTAGTGATCTCCTAATGATTTAGGGGTCATCATAAGAGTGTGGTTCAAATTTTCATATCATTTTGAGGTTTCATGCAGACATTACAAGATTTAGGACACTTATGCTCAAATTACGCCATGAGACTCATAATAGGGTAATCAAGGTCAAAGATCATCAATGAAATAGAACCAAACATAAGGGACGGTTTAGATCAGCAAGAATAGGACATAAGAAACACATTTAAAGTAAGGTGATGTGTTGGTATGTATGCCCTGAGAGCCAATCATGAGATGATTGGTGGGATACATTAAGATTGATTTGATAAACATCAAAGGCAAGCTTCCAATTCTTTCTGGTTCAGTCATATGAGATAGTGATAGAACAGATTGAATGTCCAGAGAATGACAGTACTCAATGACGTATGCCTTCAGGTTCATGACCTGAACGATGAGATCATACAGATGCTAAGAGTTTGTACATTCTTGTTTTGTCCCTAGTCGGATATCATTGTGGAAGGTAGATAGACAACAATGACACACAAGACTAGATTGTGGTGTTGGTTGATGACAAAATCTCATTAGTCATGATATAGAGATATCAAACCAAACACATAGGTGCTTGTTAGAGAACAAGTGTACTGGACACACCCACCGTGAGTTTGACACATGGAACCATGACATGGTAGTCACAGTCGGTACTCACAGTGATGGTGGTGAGTGTGATTCTTTGGCCTGAAATCACTACACTCAACACATGTCGTTGGGCACACTTTGACATCATCAAACGCAGTCTTGAAACATGGGTTGTTATAAAGGTGATGATTGGGTGGCTTTGACACATGGGGCTTTTGAGGGGTGAGTGATAGATATGGGATTTGTCCCTCCTGAGGGAGTTTGATATCCAAGGCCACTTGATGAGTAGGATTGAAATAGGTGTGCGCACGCATGTGTGAATCAGTATGTGATATTGATGTCATACATATCTCTTCCAATCTACTATGAGATCAAGAAACTAAATGAACGTTGACAGGATGAATGTTCCATGCCTCGAGTTCATTCGGGATATCAGTGACAAAGGAATTATACATTCACTGTAAAACCATTCATGGATTGTAGGATTGAAAGTTGTTCTCCAACTTTCTATTTTCACTTGGGTAGCACTGATGTGTGACTAGGTACCGCTCTTTGCTTGTGAAGTCATAAGTGTTATGGACTTTCACTACCAATGTGAAATGGACCTGTAGGGTCACACACATAGGATTTAACCTGAAAGAGAAGTTTTGTCCACAAACAATGTTTAGATTGATTCCTAAAGGAGTTTAGTAGTTCAATTAAACACTCAATTAATTGATAGCTCAAAATCATAGTGTTCAAGGTGTTTGATAGATTGATTGGAGTATCAGATTGATTGAAATCACAATTAACTGATTCTGCACAATCTACACTCCCAACCGACCGGCTCATGTAATGAACTGATCGACTGAGCTTGGTGAACCGGTCGGCTCAAGTGTTGAGTCGATCGGCTCAAGGACAGGGTGAACGATTGCTTGAAGTGTTGAAATGATCGGTTCAACTGTTGCAACCGGGCAAGTTGGGAAAGTAAGATTGGTGAGAATTTTCCTTGCGTTTCACTTTCCCAATTTGATTGGAACAAGGATTGGTATTCGATACCAATTAGAAACAAAAGAAGGAAAGTCAATCGGGAACCGACCAAGACCACCAATCGACCGGTTCTCTTGTGAACCGACCGGTTGAGGTGTCCCAATCGACCAGTTCACTTGTGAACCGACCGTTTCAGGTCCCCAAATGACCGTTTTAGTTGTGAAACGATCGGTTCAGGTTGCGAGTTGGTTGTTTTTTGTGGAAAATCTCAAACCCTTCTACTCCTACTTTAGTCCCATATTGCCCGGGATGGAGAACCCTGTCCCATGACCCTCCTATATATAGGGGTATTGGGGGCTTCTCACAGTACAAATCAGTGCAACCAGTTGCTCTACAAAGTTGTCGTTCTCTCTGGTTTTGGTAACTGAGAGAGAGCCCGAGCAAGTACTACCCGCAAAGGGAGGTGCAGTAAGGGAAAGACAACTACAGTTGCAACTGGAGGCATGAGAGTGTGTTGGCGACTAGTACGTCAACAGGAGGGTGCGACTCCTTCCAATTCCTTATGGGACAAGGAGATTGGAGTTCTAGGTGGTCTGTGTGGACTATTTCAGAGGTGGGAGGTTTTTTCCGCTCAGGAGGACAACTGTCAACCCTTACAATCCCGGTGAGAGGAGGAGTCGTCAGTCCCGGTGCGACTAGGAGCTGCACAGACACCGTCCAAGACCGGAGGTGAAGACCACACAAGGCACGAGGTATTGTCACCGAGCAAGCCTCAGGACAAGGTATAATTCCACAAACCATCCTTTCCTGTTATATAGACATTGACGTGTTTCCTTGTTCCGGGTTTGGGGGAGAAAATTTTTGTTTCCGCTGCCTTCTCTGCCTCCCCTAAAACCCAACAGTGGTATTAGAGCCACGTCAACTGCTCTATATTTTAGGAATATCGATATGATCGATTTTGGTTTGTCGCCTTTATTTATTGCATACGATGTGAATAAAATTGACTTTATGCATGTCCAATCCTAAATCCACAAATCCCAATTACATATATGATATGTATTATTAATGCACTCGATACGCGTCGCCCTTAAACGAGTTTTGTGGTGGATGTATAGCATGGTTATGGCCAATAAACCCTATCTGTGTATGGTTGTATGTGGTTTCTTGCATCTCAGTCTGCGCACCGATCTTCCCTCTCCTATTCCTGATGTAACTCAAAATAATTCGAGATTCTTTCCTACCTTTGCTCCCCCCAAATGTAACTCGGGGTTTCCCTTTTAAGCAATGTAAAATTAGGATAGATTTTATTTCCTGTTATGTCAAAGAACGAAGGACATCGAGACGACAGCTGAGACGATCGGTTCAAGGTGTGAACCGATCGGTTGACATTCCAGACGATCGGTTCAAGGAGTGAGCCGATCGGTTGATGACTGATTCCAGGAGAGAGACGAGTAGGTGGTGGCCATGACGAGATGCACGACGACTAGGCAAACCGATCGGTTGGAGGAGCCAACCGATCGGCTGGTGACACCCTGACGACCGGGCCAGAATGAGCAAGTCAATCATGTGATGAGTTGATCTACTCCGAAGGCAAAGCACAAAGTTCATCTTGTACAGGTTGCATGTGATGTAGACCTGGATGACCATGATTCCTCTTGGCTCGAGGAATCACATTAGGATGGCCATAATCATTACTTTTATCATTTGTGCATGTTTTCTGTGGGATATAGCATGTATATGATACATACTATGTATTGTGGTGATTGGATATGTATATGTATATCAAACAAAATCCCTCATTAAAATATTAAGTTTTAGATGCCTTCCAAATGCGACACACATGAAAAGCTTGATCGACCAAGTGTGGGCACGCCCTAGCGTGGTGCACCGTCTATCTCGTGGAAGCGTGAAGGATGAATGTGTAGGTCTGCCCTAGCAGGGTGCATATTCATTGTGTTTGCTTTGGGTCGGACATAACAAGGTGACCTAGATAGGATCTAGCACCTTGAGGCATGGAGATGATCATGGAAAGGAGTTGCATATGACATCTTATCAAGAGTTGCATATGATGCAATTGGCAAGAGTTGCCTACCTGAGAGATCTATGTTGTGGGCGACAGCCCTAGCTGGTCCACGACTTAGAGGATTTCAGGATCTTACCCACTAGAAGGTTGTACGCAACAATCTTCCAAATTTATGGTGAGGGCTATCAATTTGAACTAAAATAGTGGGAGCGATAATTAATTAAAGGCCTAATTTTATCGTCACTTTTCAAATCAATCAAATAAGTCAAAAATGGGTTTTTGGACTAAAATTTCATATTTCCTTTTGTAGTACAAATGACAACAAACAACAATCACTTCTCTTTGTGATCAGTCCTTGAAAAGGACAGACTAAATGGGACAAACTTCCATGACTGGTATAGGACATTGAGAATTGTTCTCACTCAAGAGCGAAAGCTCTATGTCCTGGATACTCCAATTCCAGAGGAACCGGCTCCTAATGCAGCAAAGATAGAAAGGGATTCTTACAAGAAGGATTCTAATGATGCCATTGATGCAAAGTGCTTGATGTTGTGCTCCATGAACCATGAGTTGCAGAGACAACATGAGAATATGGGTGTCATTGAGATGATTCAACATCTCAGGAACCTGTATGAAGATCAGGCATGGCAAGAGAGATACGATGTCTCAAGGGCACTGTTCAAGTGCGTCATGACAGAAGGAGATCGAGTTGGTCCTCACACACTCAAGATGATTGGGTATGTGGAGAACCTGCAAAGACTGGGATTTCCACTGAGCCAAGAGTTGGCTACTGACCTGATACTGCAATCGTTGCTAGAATCTTACAGTCAGTTTGTGATGAACTACAACATGAACAACTTTGATAGGCCACTGTCAAATTTGTTGGGCATGTTGAGGATTGCCGAGACACAGATGAAGAAGGACAAGCCTAAGTCTGTGATGGTGATCACGAGCAAGAAAGGCAAGTCCAAGCGCAAGGGCAAGGGCAAAGCTAAGAAAGGTTCTGATGCTAGCCAGGAGCCCAAGTCGTCTTCAGCTCTCAAGGCCGAGGGATGCGTGACCAAGAATGGCAATTTACACCATTGTCAAAAGCCAGGACATTGGAAAAGGAATTGTCCTCTCTATCTAGAAGAACAAAAGAAGAAGAAGGCAACAAACGTCTTTACTTAAAGGTGTCATGAAAGTCAACTTGTAACACTTTTTGAGGTATATGATACCAAGATGTAAAGTGTAAAGCACTCATAATTGGGGCAACTGTTGCCACCATAGATAGGAGTACTTTAGTTTATTTTCAGCCTACAAGGCATGTAATACAATTGTGAACTGCTATTTCATATTTGCCAATAGATAGAAACACATTATTTTGCATATTGTGTGACAATTATGGCAATTAATAAAGAAATGTTTCAATTTATAAAGATATGATCTTTGTGGCAATGCCTTGTTTATGTTGTGGTATTTGATATGCATAAGATAAAATGATACCTAAAATTTATAGATAACTCAAACAATGAAATTAGCATCAATCATGAGATATTCATTTCTAGTTTCCATGTGATGGATAAATCTAGACTCTTTTGGTTAGAGAACTAGTAAGAGACATGAATCTCTTGTACATGATTAATCAATCTTCACTAAAGGTAGTGGGAGAATGATTATCCTATTAGGTATGATACATGTGATGTATTTACATACCTATTGGAACAAATGCTAATACTTCAAATGGTGTTTAGATAAATACCAATATGAATATCTTGAAGTGTTCAAGATTATCATAGATGAAGTGCAAATTTGGTAAAGTGTTAATTCTTGATGAGATCAATGAATGAAATACTTGGACCAAATGTTTGAGATCCTTATGAGTGATTATGATAGTGTATCATAGTGAACTCATGATTAAGGCATGGTGATGTCTAAATCAAGAAGGAATCATACTCTAAGGAGTTAGAGAATGATTATCAAATAACTGAATTCTTCTTAATAAAAGAATACCCCTCACTAATAAAAGAAATTAAGAATCACAAGGGTTGTGAGTTCTTATATCTTTAACAGATACACCTCAATTATCTATGTGATAAGTTGTTCATGTGATGAGTCAACTATCTAGATGAATATGAGGAATCAAATTCTGAATTATGGTTTATGACCGTTACATCCTAAATGATATCCATGTGAACCATAAGGTATGACCTTGATGGTAGCACTCATTGGATGAAATCCATAAGTGCAAATGAGTCTTAAGTGTTAAGACACATGGATAACATTTTGAGAAGGATGATGCTTGTTGATTGCAACTTAATGACTAAGACATTTGGCATATGGATACTAAAACCGCATTCCTATGAGGAATAAAACAAGGATGTGTACGTGACACAACCTATAAGGTTTATGAATCCACTAATGCAAATGAAGTCTGTAAGTTACAATGGACTGATCAATGTGATTGATTGAGTACAAGCAACTCAGAATTGGATCTTTACTTTGATGATATAGTCAAAGGGTTTTACTGATATGTCAAAGATAAAGAAGGGATCTGTGATTTAGTGGGAGCGTGTTCACATTCCACATGTTGATGTGAAATGGAATTGTTCTAGAATGGAAATCCAAAAATGGAAATTATCTTTAAGGAAGATAGAGATGTTTCCTATGTGATAGGAATAGAGATTCTTTAGAGATAGTTGTCGAAAACCTCTTGACCTGAAAAGAGAAAGCATACATTGGCAATCTGTACTGAAGGGTTCAATATGCATAGATTTAGTGGGAGAAAACTTGTCCATGTTACATGGAGTTAGTATCCCAAGGCCAAGTGTCCAATTCTTATGAAGAATGGGAACACTAAGAATAGACATGGATCTATCATGTATGTAATCATCCCATTATCTTGCATGTATCGACATGGCAAGAACAAAATGCATTCATCATCTTATATGCAGGACATGACAATATGATGTGCTCATCATGATAACTCGTATGTGGGACATGACGAGTGGATGTCTGTCTACTTCCAGTAAGGGTTACTGGAATACCATGAGAACTTGACAAGTACTTGAGAAGTGTTGGTTCTATGGAGATAAGGAAGAGTTCAATGTAAAGAGTTACATTGATACGAACTTCCTAAAGGACAGAAAATTAATCGCAAAATATATATAGGATATATAAAAGTGAAAGTTTGTTGATAATTGGAAGTGTTCCAATAAAGACGTTTAAAAGGAAATGCCGAGTATCTATGTGTTAAAAAATAGCAGTGGATACTATATGGATCTAGAAGTTCATGAGATGAACTTATATTTCACTCACTGATGACAAGTATGGAATCCTTGATCATGTAATGTGGCTAAAGGTTAGCAAAGGAATACTAGATCACATATTACGACACCTCCATCTTATACGTGTGACGTACAGTGAAGAGATGAGAGACATGCAATTAATACTAACTTTGGCAAGGTGTTTCCATTACTCACTATCTTGGCACTAGAACACAATAACATGTGGGATATGTTTGAAGATCACTATGAATATGATTCAAGGGTGATTAGCTCGTAGTACAAGTGGGAGTTTGTTGGTATATATGCCCTGAGAGCCAATCATGAGATGATTTGTGGGATACATTAAGATTTATTTGATAAACATCAAAGGCAAGCTTCCAATTCTTTCTGGTTCAGTCATATGAGATAGTGATAGAACAGATTGAATGTCTAGAGAATGACAATACTCAATGACGTATGCCTTCAGGTTCTGACCTGAACGATGAGATCATACAGATTCTAAGAGTTTGTACATTCTTATTATGTCCCTAGTCAGATGTCATTGTGGAAGGTAGATAGACAACAATGACACACAAGACTAGATTGTGGTGTTGGTTGATGACAGAATCTCATTAGTCATGATATAGAGATATAAAACCAAACACATAGGTGCTTGTTAGAGAACAAGCGTACCGGACAGACCCACCGTGAGTTTGACACATGGAACCATGACATGGTAGTCACAGTTAGTACTCACAGTGATGGTGGTGAGTGTGATTCTTTGACCTGAAATCACTACACTCAACACATGTCGTTGGGCACACTTTGATATCATCAAACACAGTCCTGAAACATCGGTTGTTATAAAGGTGATGATTGGGTGGCTTTGACACATGGGGCTTTTGAGGGGTGAGTGATAGATATGGGATTTGTCCCTCCCGAGGGAGTTTGATATCTAAGGCCACTTGATGAGTAGGATTGAAATAGGCATGTGCATGCATGTGTGAATCAATATGTGATATTGATGTCATACATATATCTTCCAATCTACTCTGAGATCAAGAAACTAAATGAACGTTGACAGGATGACTGTTCCATGCCTCAAGTTCATTCGGGATATCAGTGACAAAGGAATTATACATTCACTGTAACACCATTCATGGATTGTAGGATTAAAAGTTGTTCTCCAACTTTGTACTTTCACTTGGGTTGCACTGATGTGTGACTAGGCACCGCTCTTTGCTTGTGAAGTCATAAGTGTTATGGACTTTCACTGCCAACGTGAAATGGACCTGCAGGGTCACACACATAGGATTTAACTTGGAAGAGGAGTTTTGTCCACAAACAATGTTTAGATTGATTACTAAAGGAGTTTAGTAGTTCAATTAAACACTCAATTAATTGATAGCTCAAAATCATAGTGTTCAAGGTGTTGGATAGATTGATTGGAGTATCAGATTGATTGAAATCGCAATTAACTAATTCTGCACAATCTGCACTCCCAACCAATCGGTTCATGTGATGAACCGATCGGCTGAGCTTGGTGAACCGGTCGGCTCAAGTGTTGAGTCGATCGGCTGAAGGACAGGGTGAATGATTGCTTGAAGTGTTGAAATGATCGGTTCAACTGTTGCAACCGGGTAAGTTGGGAAAGTAAGATTGGTGAGAATTTTCCTTGCGTTTCACTTACCCAATTTGATTGGAACAAGGATTGGTATTCGATACCAATTAGAAACAAAAGAAGGAAAGTCAATCGGGAACCGACCAGGACCACCAACCGACCGGTTCACTTGTGAACTGACCAGTTGAGGTGTCCCAACCGACCGGTTCAGGTCCCCAACCGACCGTTTCAGTCGTGAAACGATCGGTTCAGGTTGCGAGTTGGTTGTTTTTGGTGGAAAATCTCAAACCCTTCTACTCCTGCTTTAGTCACATATTGCCCGGGATGGAGAACCCTATCCCATGACCCTCCTATATATATAGGGGTATTGGGGGCTTCTCACAGTACAACTCAGTGCAACCAGTTGCTCTGCAAAGTTGTCGTTCTCTCTAGTTTTGGTAACCGAGAGAGAGCCCGAGCAAGTGCTACCCGCAAAGGGAGGTGCAACAAGCGAAAGACAACTGCAGTTGCAACTGGAGGCAGGAGAGTGTGTTGGCGAGTAGTATGTCAACAGGAGAGTGCAACTCCTTCCAATTCCTTGTGGAACAAGGAGATTGGAGTTCCAGGTGGTCTGTGTGGACTACTTTAGAGGCGGGAGGTTTCTGCCACTCCGGAGGACAACTGTCAACCCCGAAAGTCCCGGTGAGAGGAGGAGTCCTCAGTCCCGGTGTGACCAGGAGCTGCACAGACACCGTCCAAGACCGGAGGTGAAGACCGCACAAGGCACAAGATATTGTCTCCGAGCAAGCCTCGGGACAAGGTATGATTCCACAAACCATCCTTTCCTATTATATATACGTTGACGTGTTTCCTTGTTCTGGGTTTGGGGGAGAAAATTTTTGTTTCTGCTGCCTTCTCTGCCTCCCCTAAAACCCAACATGATGTCCACTAGGGTCTAGGCATAAAACCACCAACATGGGGTACCAACATTCACTCATACATGCAATAAGTGTCATGTGAAATGGACATAGCAAATAGGGATCTAGGGGATGATATTACAATCATAGAGAGGTTTATACTTACTGATTTCAAGGTTGGTTCAAGATTATATATCATCGAGGAGCATGATTATATAATTAGGGCAAGGTACATCATTATAATCCAAAATATATGTCACTTATGCAACTAGGGACATTCAAGAGCAATTGGGATGATTAGGACATTCATTAGGGTCACAAGAGAATAAGAGTTACTGATTGATGCTTAGGAGGCTATAAATATATCAAAATTTCAAACTTCATTATAATCATGAATTAAAAGTGGTCAAAAACGTCAAAGATTACAGATTTGGCAAAACTGAGATATAGAAAGAGTTTTTAGGGTTTAAAACTATTCTCATATTGTAGATCTTTTTGAGAGGATCAATTTGGTATGTAGTTTCGTATGTTTTGGTCTTAGTATGAGCAAGATATCATTTTTGATAGTTTATATCCAAAACTATATAGAACCAGAGGAGTGTTACCATTTCATTTATGCGCTACCTATAACTGTGGATTCCCATCCTACGGTCCATGATGATCAACTATGCCCATCATCACTGGGCCACTTAGTCACAACAGCCTACCGGATGTCTTCTCACCAGCCATCAGCCGCTCACCATCACAACTCCTCACCTCTGGCCCACGCTGCCCGTGAGGTCACCACTAGATGAGGGATCGAAGGTCCTGCCCTTCCCTGCCCCCCCTATGAGCCCATGCTTGGGAGGGTTGTCCGCCCATCGCCCCCCTTCCGCAGTCCGCACACGACCCCCAGTTCCGCATGCAGGAATATAGGAAAGGCAGGGGACGACGCCCCCATCATCCCGATGACTGTTGCCTTTGAAGTAGCCCAAAAAAAAGCAGGACTGGGGTTGGAGTAGGGAACACCACCGCCGTTCGCCACCTTCCTCGCTCGTGCTTGATTGGTGGAGAAGGGGAGAGTGTGGGCAAGCTCCCCAGAAGCCCCCAGCTGGAGGCAGCAGGCTTCAACCATGCACCATTGAGCAAAATAAAGAACAAAGGAGGGGGAAGGAAAGTCGGCATCCCGAGAAGACTAGGGTAAAAGGTAGAAGGGAAATCAAGGGAGGGGATATATAAGGAGCAAACTAGGGTTGTGTTATCCGTTACCCAATCTGGGTGGAGGCGGGGAAGCTCATTCCCTGTCGTTCAGTGGTTTCTAGAAAGTGGAAGGGGAGGAGGGAACAAGCCGTTGAGCCACAAAGTTCATTTGGGCCTAGAGCGACCAAAACCGGCCCAATACAACATAAAACACATAAAGAGAAAGGTTAAAACATAAAATCTTTAAAGCACCATATCTAGAGTTTCATAGGTCCAAAAGATGTGATTTTGGTGTCATTGGATTCAGAATTGAACCCTCTACAACTTAATGTACATTATAAGGCAAGAGGGTCACGTTAGAGATGTATAAAAATAGTTGCAAGATAGGGTTGCTTTCAAGAATGACATTAGATTGGTTTGAAATTTTATGTCACATATTGTGAAATGGATCGTTGAGGTCACTAAAATAGACCATCATCACATTTATAATACAAACTTGACATTTGATTGAGTAAGATACCACTAGATGGGAGAGAAGGAGTACCATGGAGGAGAGAAAAAGTTAGATTGTCACATCTTTCCCTCCTTACAAGTAATTTCATCCCCGAAATTAATCCAAGATCATAGTTAAGAGCCAAAGTCAAAATAAATGGAGTCTAGGTATCCAACCATAGTTGTCAAGGCATTCCCCACAATGGGGTGCAACTTAGGTTATCATCATAGAAGGGTATACTCATCTCAATCATACATGTCACTTGGTGTTTTTATCATATTATGACATCATCATGTCTTAGTGTTTTCCTCCTCCCTCATCGTCCCCACATTAGGGTTTTGTTCAAGTCTTCATACAAGCTCCACATATTTTATCAAAAGACTATGTTTTCAAGTTCTCAAATTAGCATTTTCTTCATCATTCTTTTAAAGGAGGTTATCATTGTATGTCTATTATTTCATTGCACTAGATTTTGTGCATGTGTTTTTTTCAAAATCCTACCAACTCGAATCAATTATGTTCATATATTTTTCCTTTCAAATCTAAAATTAAACAATTTATTTAGCATGTTTATTCGAGTTATGCCTCTAAGAGTATCGTCATATCGAGTTGATCATTTTTCATTTGGGTATGAGATTAGGCATTCTACCCTTATTATTCAAGGTAAGATCTCTAGACATCATCATACCAAGTTCATGATTTCAAGGGTACATATTTTATGTATAGTATGATTTCATGCTAGTTCTAGCTTATGAGAGTGGCTATTGCACATTTATTAAAATTTGAACTTAAGTTATATTCTTTCATGCATTGAGCATCATTCCAGGAAAAATATTATCATCAACATCAAGGTTTTGTAACATTCTCACCTGTATCTAGAAAGAGCTCCACAAGCTCAAGCCACTCAAGATAAGACATATATATGTCCAACATAACCTGCTAGCCACAAACTTCTACCCATAACAAAATTTCTACCCATCTTTCGAGGAAAAAGGGTAACCACTAAACTCCTTTATATACAATTACTAACCCGACTATGAGGCTCATCATGGATATCACTCATCATATACGTTATCTTAGGGTCTTGGGACATCCCCCTCACCTATATAGCAAACATCAAATTTTCAATTACCTCTTCCTCTAGGGTTAAAATTATTCATAGGACGTCTAGGGTTCTACACTTTCAAGGAAACCACACACTAGGTCACTCAATTCATATACTTAGAAGTATTCTAGTTAGGGACTCGTCATCAAGTATTTCATCATTCATATTTTTCAACATTTCAAATATTTTGGAGTTTAGGTACTCTAACCTTCTCCTGAGGCGGGTCGACTCATATCAAAAGGTCATCCTATTCATATGTCACATGCCGGAGGTCCTCCTTTGTAAAGAGATTGAGGCCCATGTTGGTCTCAAACTATATGTCACATATCATATCACAACATGCACAAGACTAGGTACAAGCAAACATGCAAACCCATTTTCTATGTTTAGCACATCAACCAAGTCATATGTATAAACAAGATGCTAGGTCTAGATAGGGTTGCATGGTCAAACTCATTTCATATCATCAAACTACTTGACCCTCTTAGGGACTAACTTGGATCTTATCAACATCAACGTCATTAACAACATCAACATCAACATCGAGATCGACATTAACATCATTATCACCATCTTAGGTTATCTATGCTACTCACTTGCCTAGCCTTTATCATGGCTCTAGACAACTCTAGATACTACAAATATCATCTAAACTATAGACTTGATGTTACATCTCTTTCTCTTAGGTTACATAGATACTCTCTGCCTTTCTGGGTGTGGTAACATTTTCCATAGGTACATATACTAGTACTTAAAAAAAATTTCTCCAACGTTGAAACCTTCGATGAATACCACCATACTCCATTCAAATAAAACTAAAACCAAAATGAGTTACCACATTCATGATGCAGTCTAGTATCATGATACCCAGAGAACTAGCAAGAACATGGTGCACACTTGTGTAGACATCCTAAGAACATGTCGCGAATCATGTCTAGGGAGGTAATTTACACAAGTCTACACCTAGTTCTAGAACATATAGGTTCTAACCTAGAGGCTAAGTCAACCTAGTCCACAAAGGATCTTATTCAGTTTCTAGGGTTGAGATGTAGGGTGAGTTTAGTTTGTGTTTCATGTGAGCAATGTTTGGTGTAGTTATTGTTCATGCTCTGATACCATCTGTCACAGAATCGGAATCCCAATCCCATGAACCAAACGTATACTAAAGGCAACATGAGAAAGCATAAATCTTAGCACACATGAATAGATAACAAGATAAAGGCACCAAAATAGTCTCAATAGTCAAAACATATAAATTATACAAAATGCATTATATTCATGAATTCAGTTACATATTTCCAGAGTCAAGGTACAAGTCATTCATGTGCCCTAAATCTAGATGTTACAACAAGTACACCTAGCATAGCTCACCGAGCCCATCAACCTTCTAGCCATCTCTGAACCTAAAAACAAAATATGAGAAATGGGTCAACACACGAGGTGTTGAGCATGGGGCAGAAAGATACATATATGTATAAGCTTTGCATAATTTGAAAAGATTTCAAGACTAAACAAATAAGAATAAACATGTTAACTGTTTAACAAAATGTGAAACCATGTTTTATGTCATTTCACTCCATTATATAAAAAAATATCAAGTATGTTTAAGGCCTTTGACCATCTTCCCCTCAGAAGGGTCCGTAAGGGTGCTCAAGATTAGCTAACCCTTTTATACGAGAGAGACCTCAAGGACATAGCCAAGAGCTAACCCTATATCAACAATATTATAATGGAGTTCTATATATATGTGTTCAAGTTATAAAACCGACGAGGCAAACATCGAGTAAGACATAGCAATACTACATGGCAATATTTGAGCAAGTAAACAAACAAGCATATAATACATGTCTTTTCAAGCAAGAAAGTGATATTCATATAACTAGATAAGGCCCATACCTAATTCAGAGATTTCATAACCTAACACATCCTTCACCATCTAGCCACATGCCAAACCTGATTTAGAACAAGATTGCATATATACATTAGATTCTCATCATTAACCCTAATTAGGTGCATTTTAGAGTTATGTCCAAGTTAGGTTCAACGTTGGTTAATTACATGATTAATGATCTCTTAATGATTTAGGGGTCATCATAAGAGTGTGGCTCAAGTTTTCTTATCATTTTGAGGTTTCATGCGGACATTATGAGATTTAGGACACTTATGCTCAAATTATGCCACGAGACTCATAATAGAGTAATCAAGGTCAAAGATCATCAATGAAATAGAACCAAACATAAGGAACGGTTTAGATCAGCAAGAATAGGACATAAGAAACACATTTCAAGTAAGGTGATGTGCACTAGGGTCTAGGCACATAACCACCAACATGGGGTACCAACATTCACTCATACATGCAATAAGTGTCATGTGAAATAGACATAGCAAATAGGGATCTAGGGGATGATATTACAATCATAGAGAGGTTTATACTTACTGATTTCAAGGTCGGTTCAAGATTATATATCATCGGGGAGCATGATTATATAATTAGGGCAAGGTACATCATTATAATCCAAAATATATGTCACTTATGCAATTAGGGACATTCAAGAGCAATTGGGATGATTAGGACATTCAATAGGGTCACAAGAGCATAAGAGTTACTGATTGATGCTTAGGAGGCTATAAATATATCAAAAATTCAAACTTAATTATAATCATGAATTAAAAGTGGTCAAAAAAGTCAAAGATTACATATTTGGCAAAACTGAGATATAGAAAGAGTTTTTAGGGTCTAAAACTATTCTCATATTGTAGATCTTTTTGAGAGGATCAATTGTATGTAGGTTCGTATGTTTTGGCCTTAGTATGAGCAAGATATCATTTTTGAGAGTTTATATCCAGAACTTTAGAGAACCAGAGGAGTGTTACGATTCATTTATGCGCCACCTGCAACTGTGTATTCCCATCCTACGGTCCATGATGCGCACCTATGCCCATCATCACTGGGCCGCTTAGTCACAACATCCAACAATACCAGATGTCTTCTCACCATCCATCAGCCGCTCACCATCGTAGCTCCTCACCTCTGACCCACGCTGCCCACGAGGTCACCTCCGGATGAGGGATTGAAGGTCCTGCCCTGCCCTGCCCCACCTATGAGCCCACGCGTGGGTAGGCTGTCCGCCCATCGCCCCCCTTCTGCAGTCTGCACACGACCCCCCATTCTGCATGCAGGAATAGAGGAAAGACAGGGGACGATGCTCCCATCATCCCGATGACTGCTGCCTTTGAAGTAGCCTAAAAAAGCACAGGATTGGGGTTGGAGTAGGGAACACCACCGTCGTTCGCTGCCCTCCTTGCTCGAGCTTGATTGGTGGAGAAGGGGAGAGTGTGGGCGAGCTCCCTAGAAGCCCCCGACTGGTGGCAGTAGGCTTCAACCATGCACCATTGAGCAAAATAAAGAACAAAGGAGGGGGAAGGAAAGTGAGTGGAATGAGAAGACTAGGGAAAAAGGCAGAAGGGCAATCAAGGGAGGGGGTATATAAGGAGAAAACTAGGGTTGTGTGATTTGTTACCCAATCTGGGTGGAGGCGGGGAAGCTCATTCCCTGCCGTTTGGTGGTTTCCAGAAAGCGGAAGGGGAGGAGGGAACAAGCCGTTGGGCCACAAAGTTCATTTGGGCCTAGAGTGACAAAAATCGTCCCAATACAACATAAAACACATAAAGAGAAAGGTTAAAACATAAAATCTTTAAAAAACCATATCTAGAGTTTCATAGGTCCAAAAGATGTGATTTTGATGTCATTGGATTTAGAATTGAACCCTCTACAACTTAATGTACATTATAAGGCAAGAGGGTCACGTTAGGGATGTATAAAAAATAGTTGCAAGAGAGGGTTGCTTTCAAGAATGACATTATATTGGTTTGAAATTTGATGTCACATATTGTGAAATGGATCGTTGAGGTCACTAAAATTAACCATCATCACATTTATAATACAAAAGTTGACATTTGATTGAGTAAGATACCACTAGATGGGAGAGAAGGAGTACCATGGAGGAGAGAGAAAAGTTAGATTGTCACACTCATACAACATGGTAGGTATGTATGGGATTCTATAGGAGATCTAGATAGGAAAACAACAACATCAGCCGACGCTGGCTGGTGTGCAAGATATACAAGGATGATTGTACTAAAACTAGCAGGCGATATATGAGAATGAATGCCTTCTCTTGTCCAACTAAGAGAATGTTCAAATGTGCCTGCAGCAAATGGAGAAATATCAATATCCCTTCTTTGACCATTACTAGAACCATGGGTACTTTGGAGGGTACCCATAGCCACAACAGATGCCACCGTCAGATCTATCTTTTCAGGAGATGTTTCCTTCCCAAGACCACAACATGTCACAACCACCTCCTCCATTTTGAGCAATGATATTTTTGTTCTACCTCTTGAGTGAGAATATTGACTATGTAGACATAGTCTTATTCAAGCTTAGGGGGGATGCTGCAACAACATTCTATCTTAGTTTTTATTGCATTTTTATCTTAGTTGTTTTATTTCTATTTTGGTTTATGCAATGTTAGGATCCACACCTATCTAGTGTAATTGTGGGGTAGTAATACATGCTTCGTATGTCGATTCATATGTGTTTGTGCAAATAAATGGTCAAGTTTATAGCTTAATTGCGACATCTTTCTACAACACCACTTGAGGAAGTATTTAGTTAAGTCAACTCTAGGACATAGGATATGAATGAACATCCAAATCAACTGGGAATGTGAATGAAGACATTGTTGAGCCTAAGATGATCAAACCTTTAATGAGATCTTAAATGGAAATCTAAGAGAAAAACCTTAAGATTACCCTGTGCACAAGTCATTAAAGAGGGGTATATCAAAATCCTATGAAAGACATTGTCTCTTAGTTATGTGATTCCATCCATCTTTTCCATCCAATTTTGACTCGCCACCTCAAGATGAATGAGTAGTACAACTTATTTCTTTTGATTGCATTGCATAGAATAATAGGTGAAATGATAGATTAGCTTATTCTTGCTTGCGTTCGAAAAAAACAAAAGTTGCATTTGTATGCATGAACAACTTTAGTGTATACCATCTTAGTTGAATAGCAATTGCATGTAGATTACATATATTTTATAGCACTCATTTCTCTTTATCATGTGGGTTTTAGTCTCCATTTGTTAATATTGAAGTAGATGATACCTCCATATAAAAAAAAGTAGGATTGAAAGCCCGCGCATAAACCCAATCATGCTGAAGACAAGAAAAATTATGGGCTAGAAAAAAAATTAATCGAAAAAGTTCTTAGGGAGAAAGTATGTCCCTGAATATTCTTGAAGAGATGAGTTAATTCACATGATGCATTTGTTTGTTCTTGATAGTCTCATTTTTTGTCACGAGATAGCTTCATACATGCATCTTGTGTTAAAAAGAAAAAGAAAAGAAAAATACAACAGACGTTAGGATTCATGCATAACATTCTTTTCACTCATGTAGGTCATCATTCCGTTTGCCTAAATAAGTTGGATGTACTTGTGATTCTTCAATTTCCACCCATATCATGTCATTAATTGCTCTCATTGGTAGGCCACTCAAATGATTTATCTCATCATCTATTATTGTAAGGAGATCTACTTCCAAGTAGTTAGTAGTTAGGAGAGAGCATCTTAGATTAGGGAATCACATAGTGTACCAAGTGAATGTCTGAATAATTATGTTATTAACTTATTTTTTGATAGTGTTCATTGATCAAAAGGTGGACATCTTCTATGGAAATATTTGGATAGCAATTTTTGGTTTAGTCAATGACCGGTTTAGGGATTGTTTGGTGGATTGATTAAGAAAAGAATTCATGTGTTATATCCTTTTGATGACTTACATCAAACAAATGTGAGAGAGTATTTCTCAAGGATGAGCAACATTTAAGCTTAGGGGAGTTTGATGCATGGATTTTTAGTCATTTTCACATGCATATTTTCCTTGATTTTATGTGTTGATTTGCCTTTATTTGATTAATTATACATGAAATACTATCAATGACCTGTTCTATCTAAATGCATTACATTTTATGATTTTTAATGTTTAAGATGGTTTAATATTTATCACGAGTATATATCCTCGTTCTTGTGCATTTTTAGGTACAATCGCGCTTCACAGGCTCAGTGCTACCGACACTAAAATTCGGTGGTATCGACTTCACGTTAGTACTGGACCAGAAGATTGGCCCAGACTCAATACTACTAACACTCAAAGTCAGTAGTACCAAAACCACGTCAGTAAAGCCTAAGAAGAAATCAAGTAAAGTTGGGACTACCGAGTTAGCCAACTCGGTACTACTGAGATGGCATTAGTGAAGCAGTGCATGAGCAACCTAAAGACTAAGTGCTATCGAGACAAGTTGATAGTACCAACATTGTGATGAATCTCGACTACCTTAGAAACTCGTTACTATCAACTTCCCTGTCATACTACCAAGTCTGCCCAATCAGGCAATCTGAAGATAGCAATCTAATCTAATGGCTGGTGTTATTTCATACCTTAAGTGATTCTTATGACTTGAGGGGAGTTTGTCCGACCAGAGGAGGTAGCTATTTTCTATTGCATGATACTGGAGAGAGAGGAGAGAAGAGAAAGGAACCAAAGGCTTAACCTGGGATAATCTGAGCACCTCCATAAGACGAATCTGTAGGTAAAAGAGCATACTGCACACACGACGCAGGGGGTCATCCGGATCAGACATTCTCCAGGGGTTACATAGTTTTTCTAATATTTTCCACATTGATCTCTTTCTCTACTATGTATTCGTCAATGAAAACCATGTGAGGCTAAACTCCTTGATTACTTAGGATCCGGGAGTATCCCGAATATACATTGTAATTGATTTTCATGCATTACTTGTTGGTATGTATGCCCTGAGAACCAATCATGGGATGATTGGTGGGATACATTAAGATTGATTTGATAAACATCAAAGGCAAGCTTCCAATTCTTTCTAGTTCAATCATATGAGATAATGATAGAACAGATTGAATGTCTAGAGAATGATAGTACCCAATGACGTATGCTTTCAGGTTCAGGACCTGAATGATGAGATCATATGGATGCTAAGAGTTTGTACATTCTTATTATGTCCCTAGTCAGATGTCATTATGGAAGGTAGATAGACAACAATGACACACAAGACTAGATTGTGGTGTTAGTTGATGACAAAATCTCGTTAATCATGATATGGAGATATCAAACCAAACACATAGGTACATTTTAGAGAAAACGTGTACCAAACAGACCCACCGTGAGTTTGACACATGGAACCATGACATGGTAGTCACAGTCAGTTCTCACAGTGACAGTGGTGAGTGTGATTCTTTGACCTGAAATCACTACACTCAACACATGTCGTTGGGTACAATTTGACATCATCAAACATAGTCCTGAAACATGTGTTGTTATAAAGTTGATGATTGGGTGGCTTTGACACATGGGGCTTTTGAGGGGTGAGTGATAGATATGGGATTTGTCCCTCCTGAGGGAGTTTGATATGCATGGCTACTTGATGAGTAGGATTGAGATAGGCGTGCATGCATGTGTGAATCAGTATGTGATATTGATGTCATACATATCTCCTCCAATCTACTCTGAGATCAAGAAAGTGAATGAACGTTGACATGATGACTGTTCCATGCCTTGATTTCATTCAGGATATCAGTGACAAAGGAATTATACATTCACTATAACACCATTCACAGATTTTAGGATTGAAAGTTGTTCTCCAACTTTCTATTTCACTTGGGTAGCACTGATGTGTGACTAGGCACCGCTCTTTTCTTGTGAAGTCATAAGTGTTATGGACTTTCACTACCAACGTGAAATGGGCCTGTAGGATCACACATATATGATTTAACCTGGAAGAGGATTTTATCCACAAATGATGTTTAGATTGATTACTAAAGGAGTTTAGTAGTTCAATTAAATACTCAATCAATTGATAGCTCAGTATCATAGTGTTCAAGGTGTTGGACTGATCGATTAGAGTATCAGATTGATTGAAACTGCAATTGACTGATTTTGCACAGTTTGCACTCCCAACCGATCAGCTCATATGATGAACCGATTAGCTCAGCTTGATGAACTGATCAGCTCATATGATGAACCGATCGGCTCAGCTTGGTGAACCGATCGTCTCAGGTGTGAACCGATCGGCTCAAGACAGGTTGAGACGACCGGTTCAAGGGTTGAACCAATCAACTCAATAGGTCCAAATGAGCAAGTTGGGAAAGTCAGGTTGGTGATAATTTTTTTTCATTTCACTTGTCCAGTTTGATTGGAACAAGGATTGGTATTTGGATCAATTCGAAACAAAACAGGAAAATTCAATCAGGAACTGATCAGGACCACAAATCAATCAGCTTAGAAGTGAATCGATCATCTCCGGTGTCCCAACCGACCGGTTCAGGTGTGAATTGATCGGCTCGGGTCCCCAAACGACTGTTTCATGTATGAAACGATCGGTTTAGCTAGCGTAGTTGGTTGTTTTGTGGAAAATCTCGAACCCTTCTACCCCTGCTTTAATCCCGCATTGCCTGGGGTAGAGAACCCTATCCCATGACCCTCCTATATATAGGGTATTAGGGGCTTCTCAAAGTATAACACAGAACACCAGTTGCTCTATAAAGTTGTCATTCTCTTTGGTTGTGGTAACCGAGAGAGCCCGAGCAAGTGCTACCCAATAAGAGAGGCACAGTAAGGGAAAGACAACTACAGAAAAGTGACTGGTGGCAGGAGAGTGTGTCGGTGACTAGTACGCCGACAGGAGGGTACGACTCCTTTCGATTCCTTGTGGGACAAGGAGATCGGAGTTCTAGGTGGTTCATGAGGACTACTTCAGAGGTGGGAGATTTTTGTCATTTGGAGGACAACTGTAAATCCCGACAGTCCCGGTGAGACTAGGAGCTACACAGACACCGTCCAAGACCGGAGGTGAAGACCGCGCAAGCCGTGAGGTAACGTCGCCGAGCAAGCCTCGGGACAAGGTATGTCTCTACAAACCATCCTTCCTATTATATAGACATTGACATGATTCCTTTATTCTGGGTTTGGGAGAAGAAATTTTTTGTTTCCGCTGCCTTCTCTGTCTCCTCTAAAACCCAATAGTGGTATCAGAGCCACGTCAACTGCTCTATACTTTAGTATTATCGATGTGATCGATTTTTGTTTGTCGCCTTTATTTATTGCATACGATGCAAATAAAATTGGCTTTAAGCATGTCCAATCCTAAATCCACAGATCCCAATATACATATATGATATGTAATATACATGCACTCAATACGTGTCGCCCTTAAATGAGTTTTGTGGTGGATGTATAGCGTGGTTATGGCCAATAAACCCTATGTATGTGTACTTGGTTGAATGTGGTTGCTTGCATCTCGGTCTGTATACCGATTCCCTACCTCCTTATTCCTGATGTAACTCGAGATAACTTGAGATTTCTTTCCTACTTTTGTTCCCCCTCGAATGTAACTCGGGGTTTCCCAATTTAAATGTAAATAGGATAGATCTTTCTTATATTTCCTATTATGTCAAAGAACGGATGACATCTGACGACGACTGAGATGATCGGTTCAAGGTGTGAACCGATCGGTTAGCATTCTAGACAACCAGTTCGTGGAACGAGATGAGCGGGTGCTAAGGAGATGCATGATGACCAGTGAACTGATCGGCTGGAGGCGCCAGTCGATCGGCTTGTGGCACCCAACCGACTGGCCTAATGGAGAGCTGATCAATCATGGAGATGAGTTGATCAAACCCAAAATGGAAAAGTACAGAGTTCATCTTATACAGGTTGCATGTGATGTAGACCTAGATGACCGTGATTCCTCTTGGCTCGAGGAATCACATTAGGATGGCCATAATCATCGCTTTTATCATTTCACATGTTTTCTGTGGGATATAGCATGTATATGATATGTACTATGTATTGTGGTGATTGGATATGTATATGTACCTATAAAACCAAATCCCTTATTAAATTTTAAGTTTTAGATGCCTTCCAAATGCAACACACGTTTAAAGCTTGATCGGCCAAGTGTGGGCACACCCTAGCGTGGTGCATCGTCTATCTCATGGAAGCATGAAGGATGAATATGTGGGTCTGCCCTAGCAGGGTGCATATTCGTCATATTATCTTTGGGTCAGACTTAACAAGGTGACCTATATAGGATCTAGCATCTTGAGGCATGGAGGTGATCATGGCAAGGAGTTGCATACGACATCTTTCAAGAGTTGCATATGATGCAATTGGCAAAAGTTGCCTACTTGGAAGATCTAAGTTGTGGGCGACAGCCCAAGCTGGTCCATGACTAAGAGGATTTCAGGATCTTGACCCACTAGAAGATTGTATGCTCCAATCTTCCGAATTGATGGTGAGGGCTATCAATTTGAACAAAAATAGTGGGAGCCATAATTAATTAAAGTACTAATTATATCGTCAACCTTTCAAATCAATCAAATAAGTCAAGATTGAGTTTTGGACTACATTGCATATATTTCCTTTTGTAGTTCAAATGACAACAAACAACAATCACTTTTCGTTGTGATCGGTCCTTGAAAAGGACAAGATGAATGGGACTAACTTCCATGACTGGTTTAGGACATTGAGAATTGTTCTCACTCAAGAGCGAAAGCTCTATGTCCTGGATACTCCAGTTCTAGAGGAACCTGCTCCTACCACATCAAAGGCAGAAAGGGATGCTTATAAGAAGCATTCCGAAGATGCCATTGATGGAAAGTGCCTGATGTTGTGCTCCATGAACCATGAGTTGCATAGACAACATGAGAACATGGGTGTCATTGAGATGATTCAACATCTCAAGAACATGTATGAAGATCAAGCACGGCAAGAGAGATATGATGTCTTCAGGGCAATGTTCAAGTGTGTCATGACAAAAGGAGATCCAGTTGGTCCTCACACGCTTAAAATGATTGGGTATGTGGAGAACCTAACAAGACTGGGATTTCCCCTAAGCCAAGAGTTGGCTACTCACGTGATACTGCAATCATTTCCATAATCCTATAGTCAGTTTGTGATGAACTACAACATGAACAACTTTGACAAGTCATTGACAGAGTTGTTGGGCATGTTGAGGACAGTTGAGGCACCGATGAAGAAGGACAAGCCTAAATCTGTGATGATGATCAGCAACAAGAAATGAAAGTCCAAGCGCAAGGGCAAGGGCAAGGCTAAGAAAGGTTCTGATGCTAGCCAACAACCCAAGTCGTCTTCAACTCTCAAGGCCAAGGGAGGTATGACCAAGAGAGGCAATTGCCACCATTGTCAAAAGCCAGGACATTGGAAAAGGAATTGTCCACTCTATCTGGAAGAACTAAAGAAGAAGGAGGTGACTGACGTCTCCACCTGAAGGTGTCATGAAATAAACTTATAACACTTTCTGAGGTATATGATACACAGATATAAAGTGTAAAGCACCCAATAAATGGGGAAAATGTTGCCGCCATAGATAGGAGTACTTTAGTTTATTATCAGCCTTAAAGGTATGTAATAGAGTTATGAACTGCTATTTCATATTTGCCAATGGATAGGAACACCTTAATTTTTTCATATTGTATGACAATAATGGAAATTAATAAAGTTGGTGTTTCCTTGGGGCAATGCCTTGTTTATCTTGTGGTACTTGGTATGCATAAGATAAAATGACACCTAAAAGTTATTGATAACTCAAACAATCAAATTAGCATAAATCATGAGAAATTCATTTCTTGTTTCCATATGATGGATAAATCTAGACTCTTTTGACTAGAGAACCGGTAAGAGACATGAAACTCTTAGACATGATTAATCAATCTTCACTAGTAGTAGTGGGTGATTGATTATCCTATTAGGTATAATACATGTGATGTATTTACATACCTATTACAGTTAATGCTAGTACTTCAAATAGTGTTTAGATAAATACCAATATGTATATCTTGAAGTGTTCAAGAATATCATAGATGAAGTACGGATTTGGTAAAGTGTTAATTCTTGATGAGACCAATGAATGAAATACTTGAACCAAATGTTTGAGATCCTTATGAGTGATTATGATAGTGTATCATACTAAGCTCGTGATTAAGGCATAGTGATGTCTAAATCAAGAAGGATTCATACTCTAAGCAGTTAGAGGATGATTATCAAATAACTAAATTTCTTCTTAAATAAAGAATACCCCACACTAATAAAGGACATTAAGAATCACAAGGAGTTATGAGTTCTTATATCCTTGATAGATACACCTCGATTATCTAAGTGATGAGTTGGTCATGTGATGAGTCAATTATCTAGATGAATATGAGGAACTAGATTTTGAGTTATGGTTTATGACCATTACATCCTAAATGACTTCCATGTGAACCATAAGGTATGACCTTGATGGTAGCACCCATTGGGATGAAATCCATAAGTGCAAATAAGTCTTAAGCGTTAAGACACATGGATAACATTTGAGAAGGATGATGCTTGTTGATTGTAACTTAATGACTAAGAGATTTGGCATACTGATACTAAAACCACATTCTTATAAGGAATAAGACAAGGATGTGTACGTGACACAACCAATAAGGTTTATGAATCCATTAATGCAAATGAAGTTTATAAGTTACAATGGACTAATCAATGTGATTGATTAAGTACAAGCAACTCAGATCTGGATCTTTACTTTGATGATATAGTCAAAGGGTTTGAGTGATGTGTCAAAGATAAAGAAGGGATATGTGATTTAGTGGGAGCATATTCCCATTCCACATGTTGATGTGTGATGGAGATTCCACTTACGTGGAATTGCGTGCACCAACTAAAAATCCTAAAGATGGTAAGTCTTTAGGTTTAGCCTTGCTTATACTAGATAGATAACTCCACCCACGTATGCTAAGATACGTGGAAGTCTTATCGTAGTATAGTTAAGGGTCGAATCCTCGAGACAACGGTCTTGTTGTTGCCAACAAGATGGAAAACATAATAATTTCACTTAATCTCTTTAGTAGTTGGTATTTAGATCAAAAGGTTGATTTGGTTGTTTTTAAGCTAAATGCAAGTAAAGTAAAGGCAAGAAAGTAAACTTAGGTTGTTAACAATGATTAATGAATCACTAGGGTGTGATCGGTTTTCACCACCACTACACATGGATCAACACATGCAACATAAAAGCATAACCTGCAATAAGAGTTAGATCAGTTAGTATCTTTGTAGACTTAGCTTCCTTTCGGATGACTAACTACGAGGAGTGTGGGAATGTTGTAACACCAGCCATCCATGTAGGTATGGTCACTTACTTTACAACATTCCCTCCGCAAAGTGTGTTCCTCGACTCATCAAGGTTGTACTTTCACACGTCAAGTGATTCCATTTCATAACATGAAAGTACAATGATGGGAGTGAGTATACTCCACTTCTAGGAAGGCACTCCTAGATACCGAAACAGATGCACGGTGGATACATGCACCTAAAACCAACATGAAAATGAGTTTCAGATCTAATAGCACAAACGTAGACAATTCATACTAAAAGATAAAGGATAACACAAGTTGATGATCAAGCAACAAGCATTCATTAAACGTTTGATGTTGAACTAAAAAGATATGAACTCTATATTACAACTTATGGATTACATTTGCATGATATGAAAACATGGATAGCGGGGATACTCCCTGCACCCTAGTGAGAGAGACTACTCGCTCATGACTAGGACAAAGAAGGAGGCAAGAAGAGAGAGAGAGCGTCATCCCCACAAAGGAGAGAGGAAAGTCAACCCCTTGGAGTGAGAGAAATGATCCACCAGCTTCACAGGTTGCTTGAAGATGAGATCTCCCTCTTCCCACCTTTGATAGAGAGAGAGAAAGCAGCTTCGAGATGGAGTATGGGTCTTAGACCGGTAGCCCCTGGGTGGAGGATGGAAGTCAGATTTTCTCTGGAGTGATTGAGGCAGCCTTTGGACGTCTGAACACTTCCTCCCCCGTGATGGACCCTTGGGGTCTTATTTATAGGCCTTAAGTGAAGTCCAAACGGTTTGGAGACCGTTTGGACCTCAGGACCATTTGGACCTCAAGACCGTTTGGACTTCAAGACCGTTTGGACCTTGAGATTGTTTGGACCTCAAGACCGTTTGGACCTTGAGACCGTTTGGACCTTGAGACCGTTTGGCTTCATGCGGTCTCGGGACCGGTTGGCTTCATGCGGTCTTGAGACCGTGTGACTCCATGCGGTCTCAGGATCGATTGACTCCATGCGGTCTTGGGATCGATTGACTCCATGCGGTCTCGGGACCGTTTGGCTTCATGCGGTCTTGGGACCGATTGACTCCATGCGGTCTCGGGACCGTTTGGCTTCATGCGGTCTTGGGACCGATTGACTCCATGCGGTCTCGGGACCGTTTGGCTTCGTGCGGTCTCGGGACCGTTTGGCTTCATGCGGTCTTGGGACCATTTGAGTCCATGCGGTCTCGGGACCGTTTGGCTTCATGCGGTCTTGGGACCGATTGACTCCATGCGGTCTCGGGACCGTTTGGCTCCATGCGGTCTTGAGGTTGATTTAGTCTTTTATGATTTTTTATGTCTTGTTCTACAGATATAAAGAGGAAAAGTTAGTCTGATGGTATATTTACAATAAGAGGGAATATTTAGGGATTGAGGCTAATTCTAATTGAGAAAGAGTATGGAAAACTAAAGAAAAGACTAAGGTAAACATCCAAAATTGGAGGTTATCACCCCCCTAACTTAGAGTCTAGCTTGTCCTCAAGTTAGATAGAGCTGAGGCATGTAATGGCGAGGCGATTTTATTTAGTTAGGATTTCCATACTCTTGCTTCAATTCTTAACCTGAGTTTTCCTAAGGTCATATCAGGTCTTATTTCTTGCCATGACTCTTTCAGGTTTCGAGAGTTGCTTGGGTCTTAGGTTTCTTCTGTATCTCGTAGCTCGCGTTGGGACCACCTTTATTATGTGCATGTTGTTGACTCTAATCAGCTTTATACCTCTATGAAGGACCTACTGGAAACTAGAGGGGGTATGAGGGTTGGCTAAAGGTTTGAAGTGTAACTCCCCCTTCACGTGGGGGAGGGGTTGTCTATGCTTTTTAGGATCTCACTACCGGGCACGACACATCTGCCTTTGTGAGGGCAGCTGAATGTACCGGCCGGGCGAGTCCTTTATAAGCATTTCATATATTTGGATACCTTAGGGTTTCACTACCGGGCACGACACATCTGACTTTGTGAGGGCAGCTGAATGTGCCGGTCGAGTGAGACCTTCATCGGTTCTTTATATAGATCCTTATTCATGGCACAACTCTCATAATTTTATTCGACTCTCTGGCTTTTATTCGGAAACTCACAGGCTTGGGTTTTGGGGTTTTGTTTGGGAAATTATTTTGGGCGGCCAAGCCTCTTTTATTTTGACGAGAGGAAAGCTGTTCTTAGAGTTTTTTAACATGCACTTATTTGGTTTGTGGTCCACTTGTAGAACTTCTTGATTTGGAAGTTGCCTGATGCCCTTCTCATCCTTGAGAGCCTGGCTTATTTCTGCCTTGATATTGACCTGTGGAGAGTCAGATAAAGAAGTGAAGCAAAAGCATGAAAATCAATAGTGGGGGTATATTATTAGATCGCCATTAAATGTCTAAGTGCTATTTACTTTTGGGAACTAACATGATTCTAAAGTTAACTGAGGGTGACTTTATTCAAAAAGATTTATTGTTGGATGAGTTATTTAAAATGGAAGCTAAATGTGTAGAGGAAACTAAGAAAAATTGTACAAAAAAAGAAAAAGGAGATGGAAAAGGAGGGATATAGAAATGATACCTCGCCCTTGTCTAGTGTACCCCCCCTAACTTATCACACACTCTGTCCTCAGAGTGGCAAAGTGATAGGTTGAGAAGTACAAAGGCAAGGGCTTCAAGTTTACGTTAATCCTGAGTTTGCTCCTTGAGATTGAAGTAGGTTGGCTGTGAACTGTCCGCGTAGAGCGTGGTAATCCACGTCAGTCATATCCTCTACCGGTCTTTGAAGGGCGATGATAGTATACATCCAGTAGAGGATGTGGAAGCCGCAGTCATTTGATTGTCGGATTTGTTGGGGACATTTGTGGCTGAAGGAAGGGCGATGAAAATGCTCTTTGTCATAAACCCTTGTGTGCTGACTGAGAAGGGTGATTAATTTGTCAGTGCAATCCTTCGCTACTACCTCTGTTTGCGTCCTTGGTAACACGACATAGTTCTTTTGTCGTGGGTTGTACTAGATGTCGGAACTGTTATATATTATGGTTGTTCCATCTGGTAGGTTTGTTGCCAAGAGCATCCAATGCTCATGATAGAGGAAGGGTAACATGATGAACTTTGGCGTTGTGTGTTGTAGAAAGGAGATCACTACTTCAATTGTGCCGAAGTTTTTGAGCTTTAAAAGATCATCCTTCATGTATGGGGATGCCATAAATGTAGTGGGGTTGTGTTGGCCGAGTAGAGACTGGTAAGCGCTCATTAGGATGGCGGAGAGGGATCCTTTAATCTGTAAAGTCTCTCGAAGCGTGTCTGCCATAACTAAAATGTCCCCAGACATGAATACGAGCTCATCCTTCTTGACTGAAAGTCGTGCCATAATGAGTCAGAGTTTGATGACTGAAAGTCATGCCATAATGCGATCAAAATCAAGGAAGGTTGGTTCAATGGCAGACATGAAAACTACTAGAGGGGGGGGGGGGGGTGAATAGAGTTTTATAGATAATTTAACAATTATTGAACTTAAACAACCACAATGAATATATTGGACAAGGAGACACAAGGTTTAGAGTGGTTCCAACTATAGCAAATACTATAGCCGTCAATCCACTACCCGGTTGCTTACCCAACCGGGATTTGAAAAGAAATTTATTTTATTACCTCTTCAAGGAATTTACATAAAATACAATCTCTTTTCCTAAACCCTTCAAGCAGCCTTCACCTAGAAGTAATCGCCAACCTTGAAGCAGCCTTCCCTTGAAGTAGATGCACCAACTCCCGTTGCACCAGCCTTCTGAAGTAGCTTCCCTTGCGATAGCCTTCTTGAAGTAGCTTGAAGTCCCCTTCTCCACCTGAGAAGTCAACCCTCTCCAATCCGCAGCCTCCAACCCTAGGAGTAGCAAGGAGAGTACAAAAGATAAACAGGAACAAGAAAGAAAAAGGAAATTACAACTTATCCTTTAAGCCCGAGGCTTGATATGCCTAGATCAAGCGTAAGATATCCTAGCCAAGTATGTGAACTTGTAATTGCTGTGGGTAGGAGAATCTAGCCTATAGGACACGAGATTGAGCTAAGGAGAATGTAGGCCAATGATCACAGTGCTCAAATTTCTTGCAAAGGATTTCTCAAGTATGCTCAAGTATTATTCTCAAGTGTAAAAGTGAATTCTAGTGTCCTATGGCTTGTCCTATTTATAGGAATGGCCTAAGTATGCTTAAGGACGTTCTAGACAACTTCTAGGGGTTTCTAAGTGCTTAACTAGCCGTTAGGTACAAAGTTGTTGCTTTAACAACGGCTAATTAATTTATTCTGCAGTTGTTGTTAGAGACCATCTCGGTCGACAAATGGTCGACCGAGACACCTACTCGGTCGAAGTTTTGTTGACCGACAGGCTCTCTGGAACAAGTGATTTGCAACGTCTTTCTTCAACTACCAACTAACTTGTCTGTTGTGTCTAACGGCTACTTTGGATCTTTCTCGGTCGAGAAGATGGTCGACCGAGAGTGTCTCGGTCGAGGAGTTTGTCGACCGAGAATGATCCTGTTTCAAGGTTTCAATTTAAGCATTAATTATATGTGTGAGTGTGCAAAGGTGATCCTAATTAAATGGGATGACATGTCTAACTATGGTGTTTGGCTAGGGAAAATCTAACGCTTGATTTACATGCAAATCTAAGTACTTGTACATTATATATTTGTACAAGTTTTACAACATTGATTACATTGCATGAAAATAAAACTAAGTAAGCTCTTGGATTTTCCCTTGCGACTTTGTCATCCTGCACACTCAAGTAGCTCGTTAGATTAATAAGAATGAAATGTTTGTCATCATCGAAACAAAGGGATTTTTAGATGTCCATTTAGCCAACAATCTCCCCCTTTTTGAAGATGACAAACATTTCCAAAATATGAAATAAGGAAATATAAAGCATGTGAGTTTCATACCTGAAAATTACCTTTTGTAGCCATATAAAGCATGTTATGAAACTCATTTATATTTTTGATTTTTATATTCTTTCTCCCCCTTTGTCATTTCAAAAAGATATCCAAGTTGAATATTTTATTTTTCTTCTCCCCCTTAATATAATGCTCCCCCTTAAATAGATATCCATGGATTTTTGTCTAATTTATCCACAATTTTGTTTCTCAATCATTTGCAAAGGATGTTAAGCCTTGAAATGATATGATATTCCCTTAAGCGTATGATGAATATATATTGATTTCTCATTTATCAAAGAATGTTAAGCCCTAAATTAAATGAGAATCCTCTAAGCTTAGAGTACATAAAAATGTCTCCATCCAAATGCAAGGGATGTTAAGCCCTATTTTGGGTAGAGAGTTCCTTCAAGTACAAGATACTATTTTGAATAAATTTATAAATCGCTTTATAATCAAGGAAAATGTCCAGCTACACATGGTGGTTACAATGTTTTTGTAAGCTTCTTCAATCAAATGGTCAAAGTTGTTTTTAAGATCTCCCCCGAAGGCTTATGCTTTGCTCCCCCTTAGATAGATATCTCAAATGAAAGTTTGAGTACTATATAAAATGTTGTAGATGATCTCCATGATTTAACAATGATGTATGCAATTTTATGTCAGTCTGGAAAACAGAAACCCGGTCGGTCGACAATTGCTCGACCGACAGTGTTCTCGGTCGACTAGTTGCTCGACCGAGGATGTTTCTGGAGAACTGTTTTGTCATTTGTCAATTTAGCCACAATTTTAATCGTTGCCTTTTTTAATTATGACTCCCCTTATTTGTTATGCTCTACAATAATGAACTTATAATCCATATTTTTTGAAGATGTCTCATATGCTTAAAAAAATAACCATTTGAATCAAGCAAAGATGGCAAACTTCATTCAATAGCATGGAACATATTACAATCATATAGAAATGACCAATTTATTACAATCATTGTTATTATAACTAGTACAACTACAACTCTGCACTGGAAAGATTTAAGAATTACATTGATGTCCGGATCTTTCCCAAGGAATGGCTCGGCTCCATAATATTTGACCAGAGTTTGCCAATCCAAAGCACCTGTTGTAGTTAACGCATATGCTTCTAGAAATGTGGGAACTCGGTCAAATCGGAAGTGAGCAGCTATATCTTGCAATTGGATGGAGGAAAATTGAGTATGTGCAAGATCCATTGATGGTGGAGGTGGAGGTTGATAGTAGTTGTATGAAGGGTTAAATGGGTTGAGCATGCCAGGATTTAAGGAATGCGGATATTCATCAGTTTGGCTCGGAGAAAGATTTTGCATTCTTTGATTTAAGTATGTCATGGCATGGTGGGTATAGTTGAGTTGGTTACTAAGATGATATTGGGAGCCGACAAGATAAGTGAGAGTATTTTGGATGGGATCAACAGAAAGATTAGTAGGAGGAGGGGGTGGTGGTATATCTTGATGTGATGATTCTCCTTCTACTCTTGCCCTTTTATGACCAAAGTCAATCCCCATCTTCTCTACGGTGTTCTTACTTATCTTTGGTGGTCTACGCTCCCATGTATACCCCATATCTTCAATTTGTAACTTAAGACAATGTTGAGTGATCTGGCATACAAAATCGGCATACGGTGGATTGCCAGAAAACTCAAGCATGTTTTTAAGTATTATGCGAATGAAGTTTATAGGAATTTCTTTTATGATAGCATAAATTAGACACATGCGGAAAATAGGGACCTCAGATTTATTGGCTCTAGGATGTATGTTAGTGGAAACAATGAGGTTTACTATCCTACATGCAGGTTTCAGGTTTATTGCATAATAGGTTCCCCTATCTTCATGACAGGTGGTATTGGTTTGAAATATGGCACTTTTTATATCACTAAAGCTAGTGGACTGGTCATCATGGGAAAATAAATTTAGTGGATTGCCGGTGGTAAGGTCAAGGAAATCTTGGTATTCATCTATATCAATTTCTAGCATATCAAGAATATCCCCTTCGGAAAATTTAAAACTACGCCCATTGACCATGGTGTAGAAGAATGTGGTTTCATTTTCGGTGTGGGATAAGAGATTGGCATAGAATTCGTTGACTACCTTAGTGGAATAGATAGGAAAAGAAGGATTGATGAAGTCCTTCAGCTTTTGCACTCCAAAGAGATTCTCCAGATCGACTATGTTGATGAAGTCCATAGCTTCGACCGGGCGTCGGGGAAGAGGAGCTTTAGAGGAAAGCCGTAGATATCGATCTCCAGCATCTCCGTCGACGAAGGCGATGTCGTTGATGATCGTCAGTGGCGGAGTGGCTTCCCGATCTTCTCTTCTTTTTCTTCCGGCGACTTTCTTCTTCCCACGGATAGCTGAGGATGAGGCCATTTGTGTTTCTTGAGTGTGGAGAAGAAGCAAGGAAGATTGGAGGATAAGAATGCTGAAGGGTTGCACGAAAATGCACTAGAGATGGACTATGGAGGCAAGGAAATGCAAGTGTGAGTAAGTGACTCGTTTTTGCTCCTATTTATAGCATTCCAGCGACCTGGTCGGTCGACGATTCGTCGACCGAGCGTCCGCAACGGTCGAGTTGCAGACGCGCCACTTGGTTCCCCAACGGTCAAAAAAAAAAAAAAACGGTCATAACGGTCGGTTTACAACGGTCGTATCCAACGGCTATTTCTCGGTCGATCACTTGTCGACCGACGTTGTCTCGGTCGAGCATTTGTCGACCGACAGTTCGTCCGATATTGAGTCTGTTTAGTATTTGTCGGTCGAGAGAGATGGGCTGACCGAGAGGTTCTCGGTCGACGAATTCGTCGACCGACAGACTTACTGAGTACATCTTTTAAAGCTGATTTAAATAAAATGGTAGATCATTTTTGTAGAGCATATATATATATTCTAAGGGAGTAATATTGGAATAATTTAAGGCTTTAAATGATAAAAAATGATTTAATTTTCAAGAAAAATTTATATTAAGATTAGGTCCAAAGAGAGAATTTCCAAAATAAGCAATTTTTGTCGAAGCTTATTTTAGGTCGTCCTTGACTACGACCATAGCGCCCCTTAGTCAAGTTTTATTTTGACTAAGAGGCAAATTTTGCAGATATTTTTCAGATTTGAATATATTGAGTCTAATATCTGCATAAAATTTAAATATCAAGTTGAAGCATACTACTTAATTGGAGACATAATTATTTCAAAAATACTGAGTTAGAGATTTTGTGGCAAACAATAACATATAACTGATAAGTTATTTTGCTGGCTTGCAAACAATTTTCTATGCGCACCCAATGATGAAAGCATGGTATAAAGCATACAATGATAATTCCATTAGTATATGAATAGACCAGAAAATATTTTTACGAAAAATTATATGAAAATAGGAATTTTCTTTTTCATTAGACTTTAAATCATTTAGGGAACAAACTAATATCAATTTCATTTATATTTGTAATTATGTAGAGTTGAGATAGACATAGAAATATGCAACTAATGTCATTGGTCATATCTCAACTTTGATTTTGTTTATTTAGTTTGGAGGTTTTGGAACCCAAACTAACTCTACATCTTTTCTCTTATAAGGACATGAAAATGAATAGTGACCAAGGCGCAAACAGTAATGACAACATATTGAGTCAACTTCATATCTTTTTCTATGGTTGTGTCCTATGTTGTCATTGGGTGAGGATGTCCTTTTAGGTACATATATAGATTGGGTTTGTGACTTTCTCTGACTAGGTTGTTGATGAGATTTTCCTTTAGGCTTGTAACCTAGTCCCCTTCTCCCAATTTGTTGATAGGGATTATCTAGAATTTGATCAAGAATGCCATGGTTATTCAAACTACGAACTTGTTGTTGTAGCTTGGCAATCTCATCCATTCTTTTCTTAATGTCTATTTTTGCTTGGTCTAGATTTGATGACAATAAATTTCTTTCTTTAACAATAGTGTCATAATCTATATGGGTGCACAATAATGGTTGTTTCTGAAGATCGTTTACTTGAGTCTGTAAGTTTGAATTTTCAACAGAAAGGAGCTTGCAATCGGCTTCCATAGATTTTAACTTAAGATCAGAAAATTTATTTCCCTCTTTAAGATTCTCATTTTCAGATGCAAGAGCAAGAAGTTTAACATTTAGATCACCATTTTCCTTATTTGATTTCTTTAATTTCTTTTTGCACTCAACATATTTATTATGTGTTTCTTCAATAATAGCAACTAGTTCTTCTTTAGATAAATCAAAAAGACTTACCTCTTCTTCTTCTTCTTCACTAGTTGTAGCAATAAATCATTCTTTGTGCTTATCCTCTTCCTTTGATCTCCATGGGCATCCGGTTGTTTTGTGATTTGTTTCTAAACACCAATTGCAGCATGTAGTGGTTTTGTCCAAGCACTTTTCACCATTTCCCTCCATTCTTCAAGACCTGGTTAGGGTTCCTTGAAGCCTGCTCTGATACCAATTGAAAACTACTAGAAGGGGGGGTGAATAGAGTTTTATAGATAATTTAACAATTATTGAACTTAAACAACCACAATGAATATATTGGACAAGGAGACACAAGGTTTAGAGTGGTTCCAACTATAGCAAATACTATAGCCGTCAATCCACTACCCGGTTGTTTACCCAACCGGGATTTGAAAAGAAATTTATTTTATTACCTCTTCAAGGAATTTACATAAAATACAATCTCTTTTCCTAAACCCTTCAAGCAGCCTTCACCTAGAAGTAATCGCCAACCTTGAAGCAGCCTTCCCTTGAAGTAGATGCACCAACTCCCGTTGCACCAGCCTTCTGAAGTAGCTTCCCTTGCGATAGCCTTCTTGAAGTAGCTTGAAGTCCCCTTCTCCACCTGAGAAGTCAACCCTCTCCAATCCGCAGCCTCCAACCCTAGGAGTAGCAAGGAGAGTACAAAAGATAAACAGGAACAAGAAAGAAAAAGGAAATTACAACTTATCCTTTAAGCCCGAGGCTTGATATGCCTAGATCAAGCGTAAGATCTCCTAGCCAAGTATGTGAACTTGTAATTGATGTGGGTAGGAGAATCTAGCCTATAGGACACGAGATTGAGCTAAGGAGAATGTAGGCCAATGATCACAGTGCTCAAATTTCTTGCAAAGGATTTCTCAAGTATGCTCAAGTATTATTCTCAAGTGTAACAAGTGAATTCTAGTGTCCTATGGCTTGTCCTATTTATAGGAATGGCCTAAGTATGCTTAAGGACGTTCTAGACAACTTCTAGGGGTTTCTAAGTGCTTAACTAGCCGTTAGGTACAAAGTTGTTGCTTTAACAACGGCTAATTAATTTATTCTGCAGTTGCTGTCAGAGACCATCTCGGTCGACAAATGGTCGACCGAGACACCTACTCAGTCGAAGTTTTGTCGACCGACAGGCTCTCTGGAACAAGTGATTTGCAACGTCTTTCTTCAACTACCAACTAACTTGTCTGTTGTGTCTAACGGCTACTTTGGATCTTTCTCGGTCGAGAAGATGGTCGACCGAGAGTGTCTCGGTCGAGGAGTTTGTCGACCGAGAGTGATCCTGTTTCAAGGTTTCAATTTAAGCATTAATTATATGTGTGAGTGTGCAAAGGTGATCCTAATTAAATGGGATGACATGTCTAACTATGGTGTTTGGCTAGGGAAAATCTAACGCTTGATTTACATGCAAATCTAAGTACTTGTACATTATATATTTGTACAAGTTTTACAACATTGATTACATTGCATGAAAATAAAACTAAGTAAGCTCTTGGATTTTCCCTTGCGACTTTGTCATCCTGCACACTCAAGTATCTCGTTAGATTAATAAGAATGAAATGTTTGTCATCATCGAAACAAAGGGATTTTTAGATGTCCATTTAGCCAACAAGACAGAGGATCGATATTGCTTTTAGCTTGCTCAGTATCGGCGACTGGCACCTTGGTCTTTTCTGACTCCTTCAGAGTTTGTCGGAAGGGTCGCCGCTGCGGTCGCTAGATAGCTGAGAAGAGGTAGCGAGGAACATCATCTGGTGTCATAGTTGGGTCCTTGAAGAATCGTCTATCACAGATGAGCTCCATGTCATAACGCCCGTGCAAGGAATGAAAATCATCAGCAATCAGATCAGTGAAGGGGATTTCCTGGTTCAGTGCTTGGATATGACGTATGGTGCAGAAAGCGCAATCCCCAGATCCCTCGGCGGCTTGAACTTTAGGGTTTATGATTTTGAACCAAGGCTGGCTCCAATCTTGGCGGAGAGATGGGCGTGCGGCCCAAATTAACTTAAGCAGCCAGAAGGGTATACACCTGGCTTCTCCTGCTGCTTCACCAACGAAGTTTATTGTACCGGATAGTAGCTCGGCACCGTAGAAATTATACACCTTGGCATCCCGAGCCTCGGTATCCACGATCATAAAAAGCCAGTGGTCCGAAACTTGGAAGGGCACGGTAAGATAACGTGCCTGAACGTGCTAAACTAGCACGCAGCCGCTCGATCGACTTTGCTCTTATGTCTTTGTATAAAAGGCCAATAGACAGAGCGGGCGAGGCATTGAAGACCGATTGTTGCCTCTTAGAGCTTCTATACATTTCTATACTGTTGGTGAGAAGGACACGAAAGATTGCCATTGGCATCGTGGACCGAGGTCGGAGGATGCTTCGGAAGTCTTCACGTGTCATCTTACGCCTAGTTTTTGTATTGTGATAAATTATGTCTTCCCCCACCTTTGCATCGTCAACTATAGTGTTCAGTATAAAAATAATTTGAGCATCTAAAGTGGAGATGGCCACCATATCCAGGTCTGTGCGGCAGAGGTGGTGGCGGGGGAAGCTCTTGTGGAGGGGGAGAAGCAGGTTGTTCTAAGGCCTGTTCATGGCCTGGTAGATCGTCGTCCGAGTCGGAGGCAGAATTGAGGTCTTCATCTATATCTAAGCTTACTCGTTCTGCCTTGTCCTGGTCATAGGGAGAAGGTGTGGAGAGAGGTGGAGTAGTTGTTTTTGGTGAGTTGGCGCTGGTTTCTAGTATACAATGGTGGAACTCAGCGAAAGCCGTGTCTTTAGCAGCTTCCCCGATGGATCCCAGTGCGGAATAATCAAAGAATTGGTCCCTGTATGACATGTTGACTTTATCATTGTGTGGGGACGTGGGGGTGATGGTCACTGTCATGGTGACCTTTATCGGACCCTTTATGAGAGGGTTCTGCTGCATTTCCAGGGTCCCCTCCATAATCATGTTTATTACCAGAGGAGGTGTTATCTTTGTTTGAATCAGCAGATGAGTCAGAGTCGTCTTCTTCATCATCATCGCCATCCTTGTCGTCCGCTGCCTTGTCTGCTTGCTTTTTACTCACGGATGTTTTGCACCGCCGATGGGTAGCTTGTAACTCATCGAAAGCCACTTGGAGATGCTCGTGTGTTTTGAGCAGTGCATCATGGGATTCTTTGAGGTCGGTATATCTGCCCTCGGCGGAGAGGAGACGTGTTGTAAGATTTGTAACTTGAGCACGTAACTGCTGGATTTCATCATAATTGGACTCCTCTTGGCGATGTTGTAGCTGTGTGAGCGTGTTGTTGATGGTGTCCAAGTGCGTGCTCAGAACTGCTTGTTGTTGCTGGAGCTCGCGGAGAGTCTCTGGCAGAGGCTGAGTCTACGTGGAGATCTCATCGACTTGCATCGCCGTTGCTTCTTACTGACGCTTCGCTCCAAGGACCAGGTCCGGCAAGGTGTTGTAGTGGTTGTTGATGTGCTCAACTTGCTTAGCCACCTCATCTTGTCGTTACTGGAAGCCTTGGAGGATGGTGGGTAAGCCTCGGTGTTGTTCGTCGATCGTGGCCACCTGTCGTGATAAACCCTGCACACAAGAAAAAAATAGAATGTAAGATATTAGAGGGATCGGTGAGGAGGTTTCAGACAGTGTCGAATTGACGGCCGAATTCCTCACCGATATTTGCAAAAGGGACCCCAGGAGCGGAAGGGTGGGATGGCTGGGGTCTGCGTGGGATGGTGTTAATGTCTTGTGGAGGAGACACTGATGATGCCCCGAGCTGCGTAGTGACTGTGGATGTAGTCACCAGCGGTGTCGGGGTGGTGGTGGAAGTGAAAAGTGGTGGGATTTGAGGTGAAAGCGGTGGTAGCGATAGTGATGGGGTGGAAACTGCGGAGGTGAAAGGGAAAGTGGTAAATTCGTGCATAGGGATGGAGAAGGGAAAGCCCGAAGTAAAAATGGGTGAAGAAGAAGATGTGAAAGGTTGCGTGGATGTGGGGAAGAAGGGAGGAGTGGTAGATGTTGGAAACGTGGAAGGTGGAGAAGTGGTGGAGTTTAGATGATCATGTAGACTCTGAATGAAAGAGTCGATTGAAGAGGTGGTTAAGTTTTCTTCATGGAGGGTCTCGGCCTCTAGATTTGGCTGAGATGTTGGTGTCCCTGACAACTGTTGGGCCTGCAACTGCCTTCTGGAAAGATGTTTGACAGGTATTTTTGTTGGTCGAGTTGTCGGGGCTGTGATGCTCAGCTCTGTCTGTCCCGCTGTTGCTTTCTTTTCGGTTGTTTTAACCGAAGCTAGTAGTTGTGAAAGCTCCTCATCAGAGAAGAGGAGCTGTTTGGTGTCGTAATGTGCTAGCTCCGGAAGCGGGATGAGTGCTCTAGATGACTTGACCATGGGGTAGAAAACATAGTGTAGTTTCCCATCCTTTTCCTTGATGATGAAGGAGTTCTTCAGAGTTTGTTCATTGGTAAGGATGTCGCCATTTAGTTGTGTGCAGTGGGGTAGGGGTTTGTCCATCTTGAGGTATTTAATAATGGATGTGACATGACCCCCCATATAGATTTCCTTCCCAGGCCAGAAGCTGATGATTTATGGATCATATGTCGTCCGATATTGACTGGCCTTTCCTTGAGAATAGACCAGAGAATGAAAAGATCTGACATTATAACGTTTCCCCCTTCTGTCCTGGGGAAGAGTGTGCCAGCAAGAATTTTGTGGAGGGTACGCACAAATCCAGAGTGTATATTTGATGCTTTGCACGTCTTCACATAATAGGTGGGGATCCCGGTTAGAGATTTCCAGAATGTGTGTCTGTTGAACTCTGGATGACCGGTTCCCACTGCCATGGCTTTCCGCAGTTGTTCCTGGTTGTCAATAAAGACTGTATTCAACATGTTTTCCGTTAAGACAACCTTGCTGCCGAAGATTTGGGTGACAAGCCTTCTGTCACCTCCGTCCCGTGACCTATCCATGATGTCGACGGGCTCCTTGGTCAGAAAAGTGAAAAACTATGTAGTGGGTTCAGAGTAGGATACTTCAGGTACTAGACACAACCTGGCGAGTTGGCTTTTTCTAGTGCGTTGAAGATGCGGTCGAATATCCCCATCTTAAGCAGAATGCTGGAGCAAACATACTTGGTGGGTTTTAATGTTTTGTCAGTGGAGAGGTTGGTTTGGATGAAAAGATTTTCTGGTGGCAGTGTTGTGGTGGTGATGGGAGTGAAGGTGGGGGTGGTAACAGGGATGGTGGTGGTAGTAGCAGGGATGGTGGTGATGGTGGTGGTGGTAGCAGGGATGGTGGTGGTAGGTTTTGCAAAGTGTTGATCCATGGCAGAGGCAGGTCGAACTTGTTTTCTTGCCCGTTTCTTGGAGGGCTGCCCAGTTGCGGTCTCCAGGACCTTGTGTTTCCCCTTTTGTTCTTTGGCAGGGGATTCCTCCTCGGAGTTAGGATTGTACTCCGAGCCTTCATCATCAGAGGAAGAGATGTCTTCCACTTCTTCTTCAGGTGCCTCTGCTAGGCACTTTTCGATTTGGTCAAGGTCGCATAGGACTTGCATCATCTTGACATTTGGTGGCGCCTTTCCGGTCCTATTGAAGTCATCTCTCATCTTCTGGAGCTTAGATTGTTCTATCATCAGTTTCTCCGTTGTCCAGATTGTAGTGTCTTCAAAGCTGGTGGCCTCCTTTGCTGGTGATGCCATGGCTGAAAAATGGGAGATTAAGAGTTAGAAAATCATATTAGAAAAAAAAAGATTTTATTTGTATTTATGTGTTTTTGTGATTTTATGAAAGTTAAATGAAATTTAAAGGCCAAATAGTTTGAAAACTATTTGGTTCCAAACGGTTTCAGGACCGTTTGGTCTCAAATGGTGTCAAGACTGTTTGATCCCAAACGGTTTCAAGACCGTTTGGTCCCAAACAGTTTCAAGACTGTTTGGTCCCAAACGGTTGCAAGACCGTTTGGTCCCAAATAGTTTCAAGACCGTTTGGTCCCAAACGGTTTCAAGACCGTTTGGAAAGCGAAGCGTCGTGCAACCGCCGGCGAAGACAAAATGGCGAATGGAGGGCGGAAGCGCTGGCGACGAAGGTGAAGGCAGCGGCGAAGGCGCTGACGATGATGGTGACGATGGAGGAGGCCAACGGCGATAAAGATGTAGGAAAAGAAGATTGCGGCGAGGCTGGCGGTGGTAAAGACGAAGGCGGCGATGGAAAAGGCAGAGTCGACAGAGATAGAGGCAAAACTGACGGTGGAAACGGTGGAGTTGCCGGCGAAGAAAAGGGAACGAAGGCATTGGCTAAGGTGGAAACGGTGGTTGCAGGAGAAGGTGACTGCTGCGGCCGGACTACCTTGTTGCTGTGAGCAAGGGAGACGACGGCGAGGGCGCTGGAGGCGGAGGTCGCGCGGGAGCAGGGGAAGCAGAGGTCGACGGAGGCGAGAGCAATGGAACAGCACTTCGAGAGTTTCAGATGGCTCGGGAGTCGAAAGAAAGAAAAACGAGGGGGTAGGGTTTATATTTATAGGAAACGGGGGGTTGACCTGACAAAAACCCTAAGTCAAACGGTTAAGCGACCGTTTGGCTCCAAACGGTTTCTGGACCGTTTGGCTCCAAACGGTTTCGAGACCGTTTGGTCCCAAACGGTTTGAAGACCGTTTGGCTCCAAACGGTTTCAGGACCGTTTGGGAGGGTTAAGGTCAAATAGATTTTTATATTTTTATGTTTGTTTTAGTTATATGAATTTTTTTTGTATATTTTCATTTTGTTATTTTTATGTTTGTTTTGGTTATATAATTTTTTTGTATTTTCATAAAATAAACCTAAGGTAAAGAGAACGGGAAATAAAGGAAGAAACTGAAATCTTGGGTTGCCTCCCAAGTAGCGCCTGGGTTTTACGTCATTGGCTCGACGAAGCTGTAATATAGTTATGTTGTTGGTATGTCATCTTTGATTTCGATGGTTTGTCTTGGCATTTTATCTTTCGGAGTGTAGTATCTTTTTAAACGGTGACCGTTAACCATCCTTTCTCCTCCGTTGTTGTCTATGATAATGGCAGCTCCAGTTGGGTAAATATGTTTTATAGTGAAGGGCCCAGACCATTTTGTTCTAAGTTTTCTGAGAAACAACTTGAGCTTGGAATTGAAAAGGAGCACTTTGTCGCCAACGACGATGTCTTTCTTTTTAAGATGATTGTCGTGCCACATTTTTGTCTGCTCCTTATAGATTCTGGCACTCTGATAGGCAGTCATACGGAGCTCTTCTAGCTCCTGTAGGTGAAGTTACCTATTCTCTCCCGCACTTTTAAGATCGAAATTTAGTTGTTTGATGGTCCACCAGGCTTTATGTTCCAGCTCTACTGGAAGATGACAAGACTTCTCGTACACTAAACGGAACGGGGTTGTTCCGATTGGTGTTTTATAAGCTGTTCGATATGCCCAAAGGGCATCAGGAAGTTTGGTGGACCAATAAGAGCGGTTTATGTTCACCGTTTTTTCAAGAATCACCTTCAATTGTCTATTTGATACCTCTACCTGACCACTGGTCTGTGGATGGTAGGGCATGGCGACTTTGTGATTGACTCCGTACTTTTTTAGTAAGGCTTCGAAACTTCTTTCCAAGAAATGGGTCCCTCCATCTGATATGACAGTTCTTGGAACTCCAAATCTTGGGAAAATAATATCTTTAAACAATTTAATAACAGGCTTGGAATCGTTGGACATAGTGGGTACAGCTTTGACCCACTTTGAGACGTAGTCCACCGCGACCAAGATGTAAGAGAAGCCATAGGATGAACGGAAAGGGCCCATGTAGTCTACCCCCCATACATCGAAAAGCTCAATTTCTTGCCACATTGTGAGGGGCATCTCGTCTCTTTTTGATATGTTGCCCGAAAATTGTCATTTGTTACAGGCTTTCACAAAATTGTATGAATCTTTTGATATGGTGGGCCAGAAAAAACCAGATTGTAAAACTTTTAGAGCGGTTTTCTTAGCACTCATGTGCCCCCCCGTGGGTCCGGAATGGCAATGTTCTAGGACCGGGGTTATTTCTTCTTCTGGCAGGCAGCGACGGAAAAGTCCGTCGGCACAAAGGTGGAATAAGTAGGGTTTGTCCCAGTAATAATGTTTTATGTCGTGAAGGAACTTCCTTTTGTCCTGGTAGGAAGCAGATGGGTGGATATACCCTGTGGCTAGATAAATAACGATATCAGCATACCAAGGGAAACCATGAGTGGCCTTCATAAGTTGATCATCAGGAAGAGAATCCCGGATAGGGATTTTATCTTTTTCTTCTACCTCAATCCGGCTGAGGTGATCATCCACAACGTTCTCCACTCCACTTTTATCTTTAATTTCCAAGTCAAATTCCTAAAGCATTAGCACCCAGCAGATAAGCCTGGGTTTGACATCCTGCTTCTGAATCAGGTATCGAATGGCAGAATGGTCGGTATAGACAATGACTTTGGAACCAATCAAATAGGAGTGGAATTTTTCATATGCATAGATGACAGCCAGAAATTCTTTCTCCGTGGTAGTGTAGTTTTTCTGTGATTCGTCTAGCGTTTTGGATGCGTAGTATATAACATAGGGTTTCTTGTCAATCTACTGTCCTAAAACAGCCCCTATGGCATAATCACTTGCGTCACACATGATTTCAAAGGGTTGCGACCAATCTGGAGCTCTTAGAATAGGTGCGGAGATTAACGCATCCTTAAGGATGGAGAAACTTTGCATACACTCATGATTGAATATGAACTCAACATCTTTGGTCAGGAGTTGGGTCATGGGTTTGGCTATCTTTGAGAAATCTTTGATGAATCTTCTATAGAATCCTGCATGACCCAGGAAAGCTCAAACTCCTCTTATGTCTTTTGGAGGTGACAGCTTTGAGATAACATCGATTTTTGCTTTATCAACCTCTATTCCCCTATCACTTACCATGTGTCTGAGGACGACACATTCTGTCACCATGAAATGACATTTCTCCCAATTCAAGATAAGGTTCGTTTCCTCACAGCGTTGCAGAACTTGTCCAAGATTGATTAAAAAGTTGTCGAAGGAATCTCCGTAAACTGAGAAATTTCCCATAAACACTTCCATGACGGATTCAGTTAAACCAACGAAGATGGCAGACATACATCATTGGAAAGTAGCGGGTGCGTTACACAACCCGAACGGCATTCTTCTAAAGGCGTATGTCCCAAAAGGATAGGTGAAGGTAGTTTTTTCCTGGTCCTCCGGGTGTATGGGTATTTGATAGAACCCGGAGTAACCGTCAAGATAGCAAAAATATTTCTGATGAGCTAAACGGGTAGAGGGTATTGGTCCTTCCTCGTGGCTTTGTTCAGCTTTCTATAGTCAATACACATCCGCCACCTTGTTACAGTCCTGGTGGGTACTAACTAATTTTTGTCATTAAGCACTACGGTAGTGCCTCCCTTTTTCGGAACAACCTGGACGGGGCTGACCCACTGGGAGTCATAGATAGGGTAGATTATGCCAGCTTTGAGTAATTTGAGGACTTCCAGGCGAACCACCTCCTTGAGATTCAGATTCAGTTTTCTTTGATGTTCGCGGGTTGGCTTGTATTCTTCAACCATAGGAAGTATGTGCATACACAGGGCTGGATTTATGCCCGTTAGGTCAGTTATCTTATATCCAATGACCTTTTTATACTTCTTCAGCTTGTCCAGAAGTTTTTCTTCTTGATCTCTTGTAAGGGTAGAGTTGATGATGACTGGGCATAGTTTTTCTATCTAAGAAAACATGTTTGAGCCCTGTAGGTAAAGTCTTCAATTCAGGGGCTTTCGGTGGCTCAACTACTTCTATAATAGTAGCAGCTTTAAGCTCTTCAACAGTGGCCTTTGGCGTTTCTTCAGCCTTTTCTAGATGTTGGAGATACTACTGAACCAGTTCATTTGCCGAGAATTCAACATCTGGATTGATCAGAACATTCTCCAGTTTGTCAGCTGGCTCGGATATTTCTAACTGTGACATTTGTTGAATAGCGTCAAGAAGGAAAACCTCCTCTTAGATGCTAGGGCCTTTCATACTATTAAGGACTCGGAATTGAATTGCCTCTTTTCCGAGCCTAAGAATGATGGTGCCAGCTTCGACGTCAATAAGCGCTCTTGCAGTAGCGAGGAACGGTCTGCCAAAAATGATTGGGTACCTCAGGTCTTGTTTAATATCCATGATAATGAAGTCGCATGGTACGTAAGCATCCTTTCCTATCCTTACCGGGATATCTTCAATGATTCCCAAGGGTGCGGTTATGGTGGAATCTGCTAATTGAATAGTCATTGTTGTAGGCAGCAATTCAGTGAAACCGAGATGTTTACACATCGAGTAAGGCATAATGGATATGCTGGCCCCAAGGTCAGCTAATCCCTTTTTTGTAGATGCATTTCCAATGCAAAATTGAATTCTGAATGATCCTAGGTCCTTCTTCTTTTTTGTCATTTTGTTTAGGATGATGTCAGAAGTGGTCTGAGCAAGCTTGACAGTTTCTTTCTCCTCGGTGATATACTTTCTTGATAGCAAGGTTTTGAGATATTTTTCCCATACCGGCACCTCGGAAAGAGCGTCAAGGAGCGGAATATTGATGTACAGTTTCTTCATTGCCTCTTTGAACTTTTGAAACCTTGTGTCCATCTTTGTTTCTCGCAGTCTACCTGGATACGGGATTCTCGGTTTATATTGCAAAACTTCAGGTTCTGCAGATGCTTGGTCTTTATCTTTGCCCTGTATGCCCTCAGAGGGCTTCTCAATTCCTTGTAGCGGGCTTTCTTTTGTCATAAAAGCGGGTGTATCATCATTATCTAGAGTGATCTTGGTAGTCTCATGAAGAATGCGTCCCGACCTTGTGGTGACAACATTCAACTGTTCATGTCTGTTCTGCCCATGCTTAGGATTTGATTCAGGCTGCCCAGCAAACGTACCTGCTGGAGGCTTTAATTGTGCAGCGATCTGAGCGAGTTGAGCTTCAACTTCTTTCTACTGAGCCTGTTGGTTAGCAAGCATAGTTTGTTGTGATTGTAACATCTGCCTTATCAAGGATATTTCATCTTCTGGTTGGACAGGAGCGGTTTTTGGAGGAATTTGTTGTTGGGCTTGTTGAGATTGTTGCGGCGGTAGCACCAGCTGAGGTTGCTGAGTATGTAGCTGCGGATGGAGCGGAGGATGAGTATACTGTTAGTAGGCCGATTGGTTCCTGGGGTAGTTAGCCCTAGGGAAGTTGTTCCTGGAATTCCCTTGATTTTGGTTGAAACTGTTTGGGAACCCAGGTGGTAGCCTGCTAGAGGATCCCCCCTACGTTTGATGTTGACGATTAGCAGTTCCAACAGGGTTTCCATATTGAAACCCTGGATGATTCCTTGGATGATTAGGGTTGTAGTAGACTTGCCCAGGGATAGAGTGGATAGAGTTAACTTGTTCCGGTAATTGTTCTTCCGACTGATCAATGATAGGTTCATATGGTTGTGGTGGTGAATGCATATCCATCATCACATTATACAGCATATCGCAGGAAAGGGTCAGATGATCATAAGCATGACAAGCCTCACAGGATCCTGTGATGGCTTTGACTTGTTGAACTAGGGGAGTTTTCTTCTTATCAATCTCTCCGAGAGAAGTCTCAAGAGCTTGTTGTTTGTGAACTATAGTTTTCAAGGCTTCAACTATTGCCTTCATCTCTATAGATTCTTCAACTTTGTAAACCTAGAGAACACCTTTACCGGCTGACCGTCCCCAGTTGGACTAGTTTTCAGCTCCGAGTGTAACAATCTTCTAGGCGTCTTCATAATTCTGTCTCATGAAGTTTCCTCCAGAGGAGGAATCTAAAAACTGTTTAATATCATCGCTCACTCCCCGATAGAAGGTTTCTATTAGTTGGTTCTGGGAGATTCCATGATGGGGGCATTTGCGCAAAAGTTCTTTAAACCTTTCCCATGCTTCAGCAAGGGATTCTCCAGGTAACCGAGAGAAGTGATCGATCTGCCCTCTGATCTCATAAGTCAGTGAGGGGGGAAAGAACTTCTCTAAGAACTTTTCCTCTAGGGGAGCCCAGGTAGTTATTATAGGTTCCCGGTCAAGAGAGTTATACCAACTCAGGGCTCTTCCAGACAGAGTGAAATGAAACAGGTGAAGCATTATAGCATCAAAAGCGACTCCGGCTTGTGGAACCAGGCGGCACAGCGCCTTAAACCTTTTCAGATGATCCATGCAATCATCTCCAGAACCTCCAGAGAAAGAGATGCCTTGCATGATCTGGATCCACTGGGTCTGAATCTCGAAGTTGGGGATATTGATAATCGGAGGTCGGACCGGGTGGTTATCCTCATAGATCTTCGGGACAACGTAGTCCCTCAGTTGTTTGTTCCTTAACTCCAACTGGGCAGCTTGGGTTGCTGCTTCATTTTCAGCTCTAATGCGGGCCTGCTCTTCCACATGAATCTCCACTTGAATATGGGCACGAGTATCAGCGATGAGTTGTGCCCTTTGAGCGGCGATGGCGGCGTTGACCCTCTCCATCACCAAAGCAGCATGGCGTTGATCTTCAGCCATTTTCCTGGCCCTTTGGCGATTTAGTTGAATGTGATGGTGGAAGCTTCTCTCTACCTCAGAGTCGTACTCTAGATCAGGGGAGAATCTGGGGTTATGCACTGGTTGCATACACGTTTTCTACCTGAGTAGAGGGAAGAAAACACCTTTTTAGATAATGGTGGAGATATAATGAATTTTAAGAAGATATGGTTTAATGATTAAAAGAAAGTGTAAAACCCTAACCAACTAGCAAGATACTAAATAAAATTAAAACGTTCCGTTGTCCCCGGCAACGACGCCAATTTTTGATGGAGCTTCCGCTTACGTGGAATTGCGTGCACCAACTAAAAATCCTAAAGATGGCAAGTCTTTAGGTTTAGCCTTGCTTATACTAGATAGAGAACTCCACCCACGTATGCTAAGATACGTGGAAGTCTTATCGTAGTATAGTTAAGGGTCGAATCCTCGAGACAACGGTCTTGTTGTTGCCAACAAGATGGAAAACGTAATAATTTCACTTCATCTCTTTAGTAGTTGGTATTTAAATAAAAAGGTTGATTTGGTTGTTTTTAAGCTAAATGCAAGTAAAGTAAAGGCAAGAAAGTAAACTTAGGTTGTTAACAATGATTAATGAATCACTAGGGTGTGATCGGTTTTCACCACCACTACACATGGATCAACACATGCAACAAAAAAGCATAACCTGTAATAAGATTTAGATCAGTTAGTATCTTTGTAGACTTAGCTTCCTTTCAGATGACTAACTATGAGGAGTGTGGGAATATTGTAACGCCAGCCATCCATGTAGGTATGGTCACTTACTTTACAACATTCCCTCTGCAAAGTGGGTTCCTCAACTCATCAAGGTTGTACTTTCACACGTCAACTGATTCCATTTCATAGCATGAAAGTACAACGATGGGGGTGAGTATACTCCACTTCTAGGAAGGCACTCCTAGATACCGAAACAGATGCATGGTGGATACATGCACCTAAAACCAACATGCAAACGAGTTTCAGATCTAATAGCATAAACGTAGACAATTCATACTAAAAGATAAAGGATAACACAAGTTGATGATCAAGCAACAAGCATTCATTAAACGTTTGATGTTGAACTGAAAAGATATGAACTCTATATTACAACTTATGGATTACATTTGCATGATATGAAAACATGGATAGCGGGGCTACTCCCCGCACCCTAGTGAGAGAGACTACTCGCTCATGACTAGGAAAAAGAAGGACGCAAGAAGAGAGAGAGAGAGCGTCATCCCCACAAAGGAGAGAGGAAAGTAAACCCCTTGGAGAGAGAGAAATGATCCACCAGCTTCATAGGTTGCTTGAAGATGAGATCTCCCTCTTCCCACCTTCTTTGGCAGACAGAGAGAAAGCAGCTTCGAGATGGAGTATGGGTCTGAGACCGGTAGCCCCTGGGCGGAGGATGGAAGTCGGATTTGCTTTGGAGTGATTGAGGCAGCCTTTGGATGTCTGAACACTTCCTCCCCCGTGATGGACCCTTGGGGCTTTATTTATAGGCCTTAAGTGAAGTCCAAACAGTTTGGAGACCATTTGGACCTCAGGACCGTTTGGACCTCAAGACCGTTTGGACCTTGAAACCGTTTGGACTTCAAGACCGTTTGGACCTAAAGACCGTTTGGACCTCAAGACCATTTGGACCTCAAGACCGTTTGGACCTTGAGACCGTTTAGACCTTGAGACCGTTTGGATTCATGCGGTCTCAGGACCGGTTGGCTTCATGCGGTCTTGAGACCGTGTGACTCCATGCGGTCTCGGGATCGATTGACTCCATGCGGTCTCAGGATCGATTGACTCCATACGGTCTCGGGACCGTTTGGCTTCATGCGGTCTTGGGACCGATTGACTCCATGCGGTCTCGGGACCGTTTGGCTTCATGCGGTCTTGGGACCGATTGACTCCATGTGGTCTCAGGACTGTTTGGTTTCCTGCGGTCTTGGGACCGTTTGGCTTCATGCGGTCTTGGGACCGATTGATTCCATGCGGTCTCGGGACCGTTTGGCTTCATGCGGTCTGGGGACCGTTTGACTCCATGCGGTCTCGGGACCGTTTGGCTTCATGCGGTCTTGGGACCGTTTGAGTCCATGCGGTCTCGGGACCGTTTGGCTTCATGCGGTCTTGGGACCGATTGACTCCATGCGGTCTCGGGACCGTTTGGCTCCATGCGGTCTTGAGGTTGATTTAGTCTTTTATGATTTTTTTATGTCTTTTTCTGCAGATATAAAGAGGAAAAGTTAGTCTGATGGTATATTTATAATAAGAGGGAATATTTAGGGATTAAGGATAATTCTAATTGAGAAAGAGTATGGAAAACTAAAGAAAATACTAAGGTAAACATCCAAAATTGGAGGTTATCAATGTGAAATGGAAATTTTCTAGAATGGAAATCCAAAGTGGAAATTATCTTTAGGGAAGATAGAGATGTTTCCTATGATAGGATTAATAGAGATCTATAGATATAGTTCTTGAAAAACCTCTTATCCTAAAAAGATAAAGCATACATTGGCAATCTATACTGAAGGGTTCAGTGTGCACAGATTCAGTGGGAGAAAACTTGTCCATGTTACATGGAGTTAATTAGGGGTGAGCATAGTACGGTTAAAACCGATTAACCATTTGGTTAATCACGATTTGGTTAATTTGGTACAGGCAGCTCGGCCAGAACGGCCAAAATGGTTAATTAGTCCCGGTCAATTCGGTAATTCGGATAACGGTTCGATCAATTTTTTAAAATTTTTGGTTAACCGATTAACCGAAGTACTTTGGATATATATTATTATATATTCTTGGCTATATGACCCGACGTAACTGAAAAGGATACGAAATTCAAAGCTACGTAAATAATTCGATTATTGTTTGCCAATTAAGGCATGCCTTTCTGCTTTCCAGGATTGGTTTCGGTCAATGCAGATACGAATATACAAGTTATAAAAGGAGTCGTGTTGTAGCCGTAGTATTTAACCCTAGGAAGTAGGAACCTACAGCGCCGCTACCGCGTATCGTACTGCAAGACGAATCGCTAATTGCTACTTCCATCAGCGTTGAGTATTGCTATATTGGATCCTCGCCTGGGTAAATTCAGATTGATGTGTCCTCTCTCGTTCATCTATCTATAGATGTCGAACGTCATTCTTTACTTGTTTCTCAAGAGATGAGACTTTTAACTATTTGTAAAGCATGTTGCTACTCGTCATACGAGTCAATATTTCTTTCCGAACTACAATAGTAGTTTAGACTCCTCATGGAACTATACCTTCTTAACACGAGATCATAACGTTTCAGAGCGTCTATTATTAGTTATGTCGAGCAACGTGATATTATGCTACCACATCTAGTTTATAGTTAATCTCCCTTATCGTTTCCGATCATCTAGATTCCATTGGCATGAAATTTGAAATGTATTTCTTCTTTCTTGTCATGTACATTTAGATAAATTTCCAAATAGTATATTTTCCATACATAATCATTGTCTTCATGTTCTTGCCAAATTTGTAGATGGCGGTACCATTGTATGATGGTGATGGTGGATTGGAAACTGAACAACCTCAGTCAGAAGCAACACAAGTCCCTCAAGGAGATGATAATATAGAAGCAACACCAGTTGACCTTGAACCCTCTAATGGAAAAAGGAAGAAAATTAGACCACGAGCAGAGGTATGAGATCATTTTACACCTTTTGTGAATGAGAAAGGTGAAAAGAAATGCACTTGCAATTACTTTGGTAGAGAACTAAATTCAGATACCAAATTAAATGGTACTTCTTCACTAATCTATCATAAAGATCATTGTAAAAAGGCCCCTCCTAGTGACACAAAAGTGCAACAAGAACTTTATTTTCAACCTATCAAAGGTCAGGATGGGATGGGTATGTTGTGCAATTGGAAGTTTGATCAACAAGTAATTAGAAAAGCTTTATCTATCATGATACTTAGAGATGAACTTCCATTTAAATTTATCGAGGGAGAGGGATTTAAAAAATTTATTTCTTCTATCTGCCCAAAATTTCATACTCCTTCAAGATGGACAATTGCTAGAGATTGTTTTGAAATTTATGCTGAAGAAAAGTCCAAACTCAAGTGTTTGTTAGAGGGAACATGCCAAAGGGTTTGTATAACTACTGATACATGGACATCTTTACAAAAAGTGAACTATATGTGTCTCACTGCCCATTGGATCGATTCTACATGGAACTTACAAAAGAGAGTCTTAAACTTTTGTCCAATTTCTAGTCATAAAGGAGAGCAGATTGGGAAAATGATCGAGAAATGTTTACTTGAATGGGGGATTGATAAAGTTTTTTCAGTCACTGTATATAATGCAAGCTCTAACGATGTTGCCATTGCATATCTAAAGAAGAGACTGATTAATTGGGAAGGTTGTGTTTTGAAAGGAAAACTACTTCACATGCGTTGCATTGCTCACATAATTAATTTGATTGTTGTTGACGGGTTGAAAGAAATTTCTATTTCTGTTGATCATGTGCGTGCTGCTATTAGATATGTAAGACAATCTCCCGCTAGGTTGCAGAAGTTCAAAGAATGTGTAGAAGTTGAAAAGATTCAAAGCAAAAGTTTATTACGCTTAGATGTTCCTACTAGATGGAACTCCACCTTTCTCATGCTAAATACAGCACAAAAGTTTGAAAAAGCTTTTGATAGGTTTGACTCTCAAGATCCTCATTTTCGCAATGATCTTGATCATCAAGATGGGGTTCCTACTGATATGGATTGGGAGAATGTTAGAAGATTGAGTTGCATGTTGTCACATTTTTACGAGTTTACTGTTCGCGTTTCTGGGACTTCATATGTCACTTGCAATGGATTTTTTGATGATATTAGTGAAATGGATTCCATTTTGCAAGAGTTGAAAGAATGTGATGATCTTGAATTAAGTGTGATGGCTGATAAAATGAAAGATAAGTATAACAAGTACTGGGGTAGTTTTGATAAAATGAACATGTTGATTTACCTTGCAGTTTTGGTTGATCCTCGCCACAAGATAGAATATCTAGAATTTGTTTTAAAGAAGATACATGGTGAAGAAAATGGTGTGCTTTTTGTAAACAAGATTAGAGAGGTAGCATATTCTATGTTTAATGAATATAAAAACATATATGGATCTCTCTATGAACATTGTAATGCAAAAATTCAAGATCAAGTGGTTGATGATTCTCTATCACAAAAGCATAAAAATAAGTGGAGAATGGAGTATAAGAAATTCAAGGTTGGAAGTGGATTTGAAACTAAGTCTGAATTAGAAAAATACTTACAAGAAGATAATGATATGGATAAGACACCATTTGATATCTTGAAATGGTGGAAAGAAAATAGTGTTAGGTTTCCCATTGTCTCACACATGGCTCGTGATATCTTAGTTGTGCCAGTTTCTACTGTAGCTTCTGAATCCACATTTAGTACCAGAGGTCGAGTTCTTGATGCATTTAGGAGCTCACTAACTCCTAAGATTGCTCAAGCACTTATATGCACTCAAGATTGGTTAAGGGGATCTTCAATTGACATTGGTGTTGAAGAGGAGCTAGAGAAATTGGAAAATTTTGAAATAGGTAAGGTATTTGTTTGAATTTCATGTTAAATACTACTTATTGTTGTTTGTGTCTAGTCTTTAACCAAACTTTTACTTTCAGATTTTTCAAGGTCATGCCCATCTAAATCTTCTTTTGGAATCTCTATTGATTGACAAGGCTTCAAAGTTGTAGGTATCGACATTGACTTATTTTCATATCTTATTAACTTTCCACTAATATGTTGATTAAGAATAATACTTTACTTCTCTTGTAGGAACTTGTCAGAGTATGGGGCATGCACATTCAGAACGGGGTTCATTTAAATGTTTCTTGCCACTTGGAAAACTACTTGATATCATATAGATTAGTTTAGTTTGAAATTATATATTGTCTTTTGATTTTGTCAGACCATGACATAAGCATGAATTTTGTATCTCAATGTGGATTGTGGATGACTTTATTCTATGATTTTTAATTTTAAAATCATCTTGTTGACTATACTACAATAGTCCATTTTGGTGGATGGTGCCCATTATGTTAAATTAAAATTTGACTTGGATGGTGTTTTGATGAGGTCTCTTAAGAGGAACATATAAAAATGTAATGCACATTTTGTTCAAATAAATTTACAAAATTTTCCCAAATGATGTTGTATATGTTTTGCTTAGACTTGTATGACGTTGGGTTCGAATTGACAAGGAAGAGGATTATGTAGATGCAAGTTATATTTTATGTAAATAAAGCACATGAAGCAATAAACCAATCTACTGCTAATTTTCATTTAAATTTGGGTTCATTTAACATTCTTTATTTGAATTGGCCGTGTCACACAAGTTGAATTCTTACTTCATAGGAGAGAAAGACATAAGTATCAATTATATTCTCTAGAAAAAAATTACAATAAGAGTAGATATTATAATGTTTCATATTTCATTTATTTGTTATGTGTTTTATATTAGTATGATTCACACAATTATGGTGTTTCTAGTTTGTTACTTGTCAACAATTTCTATACATCAATAGAGTTCGTATTGAATGTATGTTGTAGTGCTATGTAAGTTGTAGTTGCAGTTCTGATGGTAGTCAAATTTTGGTTAACCGAATTTTTTTCTTAACCGAACCGAAATATTTGGTTAACCGAACCGCATTAACCGCTTAATTTTAGTACGGTTAATGGTTAAATTCTATAAGGTGAATTAACCGATCAAATTAACCGTAACCGATGGAATTAACCGAATGCTCACCCCTAGAGTTAATATCCCAAGGCCAAGTGTCCAATTCTTATGAATAATGGGAACACTAAGAATAGATGTGGATCTATCATGTATGTAATCATTCGCATTATCTTGCATGTATAGGACATAGCAAGAATAAATTGCATTCATCATCTTGTATGTAGGACATGACAATATGATGTCCTCATCATGATAACTCGTATGTGGGACATGATGAGTGGATGTATGTCTAGTTCCAGTAAGGGTTACTGGAATACCATAAGAACTTGATAAGTACTTGTGAAGTACTAGTTCTATTGAAATAAGGAAGGGTTCACTGTAAAGAGTTACACTGATGCGAACTTCTGAAAAGGACAGAGAAATAATCACAATACATATGGGATATATATAAAAGTGAATGTTTTTTTATAAATGGAAACGTTAAAATAAAGATGTTTAAAAGGAAAAGTCAAGTATTCGTGTGGGTCTGGAAGTTCATGAGATGAATTTATAGATATTCTGGTCATTGATGAAAAATAAAGAGTTCTTGGTCATGCAATGTGGCTAAAGGTTACCAAAGGAATACTAGATCGCATATTATGACAACTCCATCTCATATGTGTGACGTACAACAAAGAGATGAGAGATATGCAACTAATATCGACTTAGGCAAGGTGTTCCCATAACTCACTAAGTTAGTACTAGAGCACAGTAACATGTGGGACATGTTTGAAGATCACTAAGAATATGATTCATAGGTGATTGGCTCACAGTGCAAGTGGGAGTTTGTTGGTATGTATGCCCTGAGAGCCAATCATGGGATGATTGGTGGGATACATTAAGATTGATTTGATAAACATCAAAGGCAAGCTTCCAATTCTTTCTAGTTCAATCATATGAGATAATGATAGAACAGATTGAATGTCTAGAGAATGACAATACCCAATGACGTATGCTTTCAGGTTCAGTACCTGAACGATGAGATCATACGGATGCTAAGAGTTTGTACATTCGTATTATGTCCCTAGTCGGATGTCATTGTGGATGGTAGATAGACAACAATGACATACTAGACTAGATTGTGGTGTTGGTTGATGATAGAATCTCGTTAGTCATGATATGGAGATATCAAAGCAAACACATAGGTACTTGTTAGAGAACAAGTGTACCGGACAGACCCACCATGAGTTTGACACATGAACCATGACATTGTAGTCACAGTCAGTTCGCACAGTGATGGTGGTGAGTGTGATTCTTTGACCTGAAATCACTACACTCAACACATGTCGTTGGGTACACTTTGACATCATCAAATGCAGTCCTGAAACATGGGTTGTTATAAAGGTGATGATTGGGTGGCTTTGACACATGGGGCTTTTGAGGGGTGAGTGATAGATATGGGATTTGTCCCTCCTTAGGGAGTTTTATATACATGGCCACTTGATGAGTAGGATTGAGATAGGTGTGCACGCATGTGTGAATCAATATGTGATATTGATGTCTTACATATCTCCTCCAATCTACTATGAGATCAAGAAAGTGAATGAACATTGACAGAATGACTGTTCCATGCCTTGAGTTCATTCGGGATATCAGTGAAAAAGGAATTATACATTCACTGTAACTCCATTCACGGATTGTAGGATTGAAAGTTGTTCTCCAACTTTCTATTTCACTTGGGTAGCACTGATGTGCGACTAGGCACCGCTCTTTGCATGTGAAGTCATAAGTGTTATGGACTTTCACTGTCAACGTGAAATGGGCTTGCCGGGTCACCTGGAAGAGGAGTTTATCAAAAAATGATGTTTAGATTTATTACTAAAGGAGTTTAGTAGTTCAATTAAACACTCAATTAATTGATAGTTCAGTATCATAGTGTTCAAGGTGTTGGACCGATTGATTAGAGTATCAGATTGATTGAAACTGCAATTGACTGATTTTACACAGTCTGCAGTCCCAACCGATCGGCTCAGGTGTGAACTGATCGGCTCAGGACAGGTTGAGACGATCGGTTCAAGGGTTGAACCGATCGGCTCAACAGGTCCAAATGAGCAAGCTGGGTAAGTCAGGTTGGTGAGAAATTTCTTTTCGTTTCACTTGTCCAATTTGATTGGAACAAAGATTGGTATTTGGATCAATTCGAAACAAAAGAGGAAAAGTCAATTGGGAACTGATCAGGACCACGAACTGATTGGCTCAGGTGTCCCAACTGACCAGTTTAGGTGTGAACCGATCGGCTCAGGTCCCTAACCGACCATTTCATGTATGAAACGATTGGTTTCAGCTAGCACAGTTGGTTGTTTTGTGGAAAATATCGAACCCTTCTACTCCTACTTTAATCCCGCATTTCCCGGGGTAGAGAACCCTCTCCCATGACCCTCCTATATATAGGGGTATTGGGGGCTTCTCAAAGTACAACACAGAACATCAATTGCTCTGTAAAGTTATCATTCTCTTTGGTTGTGGTAACCGAGAGAGCCCGAGAAAGTGCTACCCGATAAGGGAGGCACAGTAAGGGAAAGACAACTGTAGAAAAACAAATGGTGGTAGGAGAGTGTGTCGGTGACTAGTACGCTGACAGGAGGGTACGACTCCTTTCGATTCCTTGTGGGTACAAAGAGATCGAAGTTCCAGGCGGTCCGTGTGGACTACTTCAGAGGTGGGTGATTTCTTCCGCTCGGAGGACAACTGTCAATCCAGACAGTCTCGGTGAGACCAGGAGCTGTACAGACATCGTCCAAGACCAAAGGTGAAGACCACGCAAGCTGAGAGGTGACGTCGTTGAGAAAGCCTCGGGACAAGGTATGTCTCTACAAACCATCCTTTCTATTGTATAGACGTTGACACGATTCCTTTATTTTGGGTTTGGGAGAAGAAATTTTTTGTTTCTGCTGCCTTCTCGGTCTCCTCTAAAACCCAACATTACTATCATCTTTGTCCCTATTTTATGGATATAAATCTATGAAGTTGGCTTGTTCTGTTTATGTTTGATCAACATAGATAATCATACCCTTAATAATTTCGGGAGAGAGGTTAATGGTTGGAAAAATATAGATTTATCCATTTATTGCACCCCTTGGGAAAGGTGGAGAATAATAAGAGGATATACCCAATGTTGTTATCATTAACTATGCAAAATCTATCCATGAATGTTGTGACCCTAGTAAATTAGGGCCATAACCAAAGGAACTACTACAACATGCATATTTACCTACTTTTAGTTGGTTTCATTTTAATGTAAATCCATCTTTCATTGAAGATAGAAAACTCATTTAGTGAATATAGCGTGAAATTTTTATCGTCCCTCCGAAAACTATAAAAATGATACTTATGACAAACTAGTAAATTTACAATGTATTACAGAAAAAGTCTTTCTATTATAATTTTGGTCATCTCATTACAAATATGTGCCTTCCTATTACAAAATATATGCACAGGTAACTAACCTTAGTTACCTACACATGCAGTGAATGAATGACCACACACACACATATATATATACATATACATATATACATATTATATATTATATATATTATATATAATGAATTCTTGTTTATGGGTACATTAAAAAATGGTGTACGACTACCCCCTTCCCCGTTTTGAATTAAAATAAGATTCATAGTGCTTTAGACATGTACAAACTATCAAAATAGTAATTATTGGATAAGTAAAGAATTCAAGCATACTTTGGAACTATAGACATGGTTAATTTATATCCTATCCTTGTATAATATAATAAAGCAACAAAATACAAACTAAGACTAATTTTTCTACCCATAAATATTTATATCCACAATTGATAGCCACTTCATTTTGTTAATTGTATGACATGTGGATTTTGACATTTAATGTTTGATGCAAGATATGAGGAATTGAATTGTTATATATAAAAATGCCAACTTATGTAATGGATCTTACTAGAATGACTCCTTAGATAAATGTGAATTTGATCCATTTTTCTTATAACCCAAGAAATTGTGTTTTTGGGATTATAGACAAAGTAAATCCATAAATTTCTTAGTGTTTTGAATTATGGAGAATCATGGAGTATACTTTTATTACATATCTTGATATGGAGTCCATTTAGGATGATCTTACGGGATTTTTGGAGCTATACCAAGATCATACCCTTCTTTTATTATTGATATTAGTTTTCATGGTTTATACCATCTTGAAGAAGGCAACACCATTACCATATATATATATACTATTTTACTCTACTAAACATCAACATAAATATAGAGTCTGTTTTCATTGCCCGCGTGGGTACTGTAGTGGGGCTACCCATTTAAGAAAACGTGGTGGCATGTATTGTAAATAATTCCAAAAAAAGCAAGGGCGCGCGAATTACAGAAGAAGCACATTCGCGACTCATTCTCCGCCAGAGATTCCCAAAATCCGCCGTCTTCCCGCCCCAGAACTCCCGAATTCATCCACCTTGGTCTCCACTCCCCAACCCCAACAGTCGAATTCTTCGGCCTCTGGTCTGTACTTGCACTGTTGTGTGTGGTGTTCTTCTCCGCTACATCATTCACCGCAGTTTCCGCCACAACTGCATTTGCTAGTCTCTGTCGCTGAGATCAAAATGGGGAAAACAAAGGTAAAAGCAAAGAAGGCGATAGGAAAGGGAAGTACAAAAATAACAGAAAGTGAAGATTTGTTGATCAAGCACTATGAAGATGTGGACAACATGGTAGAAGATGTAGCTACAACCATACTGTAAGGAGATGAAACGGGCAAGAGTATTGAAGAGCCGAGAAAAGAAAAGAAAGTTAAGAAGAATAGATACAACATTGAGAAAACTGACACTCTCCAGAAGACTGCTGGAGATGACAACACATCAGGGGAGAAACCAGCCGATGAGGTTACTGAGAAACAATTGGATGTAGTGCATGAAGAGATTGAAGAGCCAGAAACTGAAAACGAATCAGGGGAGAAACAAGTCGATGACGTTACTGACAAACAATTGGCTGTAGTGCATGAAGAGACTGAAGAGTAAGAAACAAAAGATGCTGAAGAAGTTGAACAGGATGAAGCAGAAGATCACAAAAGAAACCAGAATAAGACTTTGGAACAAAAAACCAAGCAAAAAGGAAAAGCAAAAATTGCAGAAGAAGGTAATATTGATTATTTTACACTTATATACGAATGTAATTATCCTGAAACGGTGCTGACAATAGAGTAACTTTGATCACAATAATTATCCTAAAAAGTAACCTTGATCCAAGAAAAGTAACTAGATGAACCAACAAGTAACTATATCGACATGAAAGTAACTCTCTTGGATCAAAAAGTAACTGTTATACATCAAACAGTAACTTTGATCCAAGAAACGTAACTAAAGTAACTGGAAAGTAACCTTGATTCAAGAAAAGTAACTAGATGAACCAACAAGTAACTATATCGACATGAAAGTAACTCTCTTGGATCAAAAAGTAATTGTTATACATCAAACAGTAACTTTGATCCAAGTAACTAGATGAACCAACAAGTAACTATATCGACATGAAAGTAACTATGTGGTTCAAAGAGTAACTGCTACAGATCAAACAGTAACTTTGATCCAAGAAAGCTAAACCACATTTGCAAATGTGATATTGTACTATGTAACTCTGAAAGTTAAAAAGTAACTACCTGAAAACAAGAGTAGATGTGACAGATAGAAAATAACATGTTGAACTGAAAAAGTAACACTAAAATCTAAAAAGTAACTAGACAAATTAACACAAACTTTTTCATATATATGCAGGTACAGGAAAGCTTTTCCATAGATGCTACATAAAAGGTTACAACAGCATACAAAACATCATGTTGTATAGCACTGATCAAATGAGGATGATGAAGTCAACCGCATTTGCAAATATGATAGCAATGCCTCATCTTACTGTAGATGTAACTCTTTTAGAAGATCTGATAGAGAGATATGTTGAAGACGACAAGTTCATGTTAGCACCAGGTTTTGAGGCGAGGATGATTGTAGACGATGTAGGAGTGATACTAGGTTTGCCTAGTAAAGGTATGGATATAGTTCCACGAAAGCAATCACAGATTGTAAGAAAAATATGGGAGGATTTTGCTAATGCAACAAGAGGAAAAGATACAGTTGGTGAAAGTAGTAAGAAAATAAAAGAGAAGGATGTGTTACACAAGGAGAACTTGAGTAAACTCTGGCAGGAATTTGCAAATAATGACTTTGAAGAAAACTACCAAAATATGTGTCGTGCATGGATGTTGCACTTGTTAGCAACATTCCTTTTACCGGACACTAGCTATTGTGCCCCCATTTACCTTCTACATTATTTGGATGATGTAACTGCTACAGGGCAGTTAAATTGGGCAAAGTTAGTGCACGGGAGCATATTCAAGAAAATGAAAGTTTTAAGTGAGAATATAAGGATGAGGAGAAGAGGGGAAACAAGCAAAAGAACACTCTATACAACTGGATGTGTAATGTGCTTGTGTGTAAGTGACACATTTCATAGTTACTTTGGTTACATTAAACAACCATATATGAACATTTAAAACACTAATTTATACTTTTCTTGTCAACATAGGTCTTGGCTTATGAGTTAACAGGGATAGCAGAGCCTACATTCTTTGAAGCAAAACCACAAATAAAAAGATGGGCAACTCCTGTTAAGATGGTGAAAGATTTTAAAAGTTTGGACAATGACAATGTAAGAATCAATGTGGGTAAAGTGAAAATAAATATGCCAAATAATATAAAAGCTTTATAATAAATTGATAACTTTTGTGCACAGGTTTCTGTAGTGTTGAAGAAGGATGACAATGATGATTGGGAAGCTACAAAGACAGTGAAAGATTTGCCTTATTATCTCACAACAAATAAAGCCAAGAGCAAGGTAGTTAGTAAGAAGATACTTACATCATATAACACAAGAAGAGAAGTCTCAGGAAGCTTGGAGAATAGAATATTGATTCTTGAGGACGAGCTGAGACTGCAGAAGGAATCATGCAACAGAATTGCACTAGAAGCTTTTACTGCTCTAAGAGATGAAAACGAGCAGTTGCAGAGAAGACTAGAGGAAGTTGAATATGAAAATAGATTGCTAAGGATCCAAGCTGACAATTACAAGCGTTCACAATCTAAAGCTACACCAACTCCCAATTTCATTGAGAATGAAATTTGGCATTCAGGTGATCTGAAGAAAAATTTGTTGGAAATGGACCAACATGGATCTACATAAGAAAGACCAAGATTGAGCAAGCTTAAACTAAGGAGAAAATTAGTGGAGAAAATGATAGAAAATGTACCACAAGATTCAAAGAAAGTAGAAGAAGTTCCATCTGAAGAAACCAAAGAACCAACACAAGATGAAATGGAAAAAGATCCATCTAAAGAAGATCCAACTGAAGAAAAAAACACAGAAGAAAAAGAACAACTAGTAGATAAAACAGAGCTCACAGAAGATGTAATGGAAAGCATAATGATGGATATAGACAATGAAGTTGGAGTGAATGAGAAGGATATAAATTTTGGTGAATTTGAGATGAAAAAAACTAAAATGTTGAGAAAGAGGAAGGGGAAGATGCAGACGGTCATTGGGAGCATAGAGGAAAATATCAAGATAAGAAGGCATGCACAGGTAAAATTTGTTTAGTAATGGTGCTCGTTCCATCAATGAAGCAACAGTCTAATCTGAAAAGTAAAATATGTCATCCATAAAGTAACTATATTAATATAAAAAGTAACTGTGATAATGATAGAGTAATATTATGGAATGTAAAGCAATATTATGGACTAAACAGTAGAGTAACTGCAATAAAATATGTCTTTTACATAGACTACTAACCAAAATTTGTACTTCAAAAATAGAAAAAGAATTCGACATTCATAGGATTCGAGCACTTTAGACCAAAGGAGATGCAAGAGGATGTCAAAGAATTTATTGACAACATTGATGAAGTGTAAGTAGATACTTTTTAAAGTTCTATCAGTCACATGTTTATTATGTATTACTTGATCAATCCATAAATTTCTGTCTCACATCTTCAGTATGAATTCTTTTGAAAAAAAAATAAAAATGCACAGGTCAAGAAGAGAATGGATTTTTGGAAAGGACGCATGGTGCATGGGAAAGGACTTATCAACGTTGTTGTTTAAGGATAAGATGATGCAGTCACCTATAAGAAATGGAATATTAAACATTTATTACAAAATTATAGATTGCTAATTGATGCTTGTGCATTTTCAGATAATGGATTGCTTTGTATAAATGTTGAAAGAGACAACAAGCAGAAAGAGGAAGAAGGGACTACTTGGCATTGCTTAAGAACTTATGTTCCGATAAGACAAATAGACTATCACACTAGATTACATTTATCACAACAAGGCCACTAAAGGTTGCAGAAAAGTAATTCACAATATTGTTTTTACAGCAAAAGCTAAACATGATGGTGGATGAGATAACACTCAAAGAGATTGATATGCTGTCACCACTCTTCAATGTACCTGACAAGGAATTCATGACAATGGACTCCGTGTTTATAATACTTAACAACGACAATCACTGGCATTTGCTAGAAGCAAGTTTTAGGGATGGGGTGCACAGGTCTTATAACTCAATGTCAGGAAGTTTAAAATCTGAGAGAGAAGTGAATAGATGGGTAAGGAACAAAAAAGACAAACTGTTAGAAAACAGTTGAATGAACTAGTGTAGATTACATTATACTTATGAATGTTTTGTTGTGCATGCAGGTGGGGTTCATTCATGAATTCTTCAGGGGGGTGCCTGAGCGTGGAAGTCAACTGTCTCAATGGCCAATAGAGTACCCTAATTGCCCCCAGCAAGAAGATGATGATGTTTACTGTGGAGTCTATGTTATGAAGTATCTGGAATGCTTAGTGAATGGAAAGGAAATGAACTTCACGAGCAAAGACATCCCTACAATAAGGGCAGAGATCTTCCAAACAATGATGAAGAAGGGGAGACTGCAGCCAGTTGAAGAACATACTAGAGATCAATAAGAGACCAAAGAAGGAGCAGGTGACAAGCATAACAAAGAAAAAGAAGAAGATGTTGTGCCAAGTCTGAATGCTTGGCTCATGTCAGATTAAAAAGAACTCTTAGATAAACAATGTAGTATCACAATGAGAAGTGTATGTTATAGAAATTGAAGTAAACTCTGCAACCAGTACTATATGTATATGGTTATGGTTATGTTTTGTTACTTTTTGTTTGACAATTGAACCTACGGGTTCATCAGTTATATGTGTATATGGTTATGGAATGCAAGGCTTATGTTACAGAATCTGAAGTAAACTCTGTAAAGTTGTTTTAATGATAATTACTGTGATCAGCAGGTGCTCATTGCATGAGTGTAGTAACTCTCTTCCGAACTTAAAAGTAAATATGTATCCTGAAAAGTAACTTTGATCCAAGAAAAGTAACTAGATGAACTAACAAGTAACTATATCGACATGAAAGTAACTCTCTGGATCAAAAAGTAACTCGTTAAACAAAAAAGTAATTTCTGTGATGTATAACGTAACTCTCTGGATGAAAAAGTAACTCATTTGACAAAGAAGTAACATGTGTGATGTATAACATAACTTATTGAATCGGGAAAGTAACTCGTCCAGCAAAAAAGTAACTGAAAAGTAAATATGTAAAACAAAAAGTAACTCCCTGAGAAGGAAACTAACTCGATGAACTAACAACTAACTATATCGACATGAAAGTAACTCTCTGGATGAAAAAGTAACTCTATTGACAAAGAAGCAACCTGTGTGATGTATAACGTAACTTATTAAATCGGGAAAGTAACTCATCCAACAATAAAGTAACTTGTGCGATGTATAACATAACTTATTGAATCGGGAAAGTAACTCAACAAACAAAAAAGTAACTATGTAAACACCAACAAAAGTAACCTTCAAAAATCTGTAACTTATAAAAAACAGTAGAATGTCTGCAAACTCTACTGTGCATCTTTGCAACACCAAGAAAAGTAACTCAACAAATGAAAAAGTAACTATGTAAACACCAACAAAAGTAACCTTCGAAAATCTGTAACTTATCAAAAACAGTAGAAAATCTGCATAACTTATCAAAAACAGTAGAATGTCTGCAGACTCTAGTGTGCATCTTTGCAACACCAAGAAAAGTAACCTTCGAAAATCTGTAACTTATCAAAAACAGTAGAAAATCTGCATAACTTATCAAAAATAGTAGAATGTCTACAGACTCTAGTGTGCATCTTTGCAAAGATAAGTCCTTACAAAACGGAACATAGATCACTGCTACCCTCATTTCGCCCTTTCACCAAGAGCTCTCATTTCACCCTTTCATCCAGTGCTCTCATTTCTTTGCAACACCAACACGAACAACCTACCTTCTTCACAACCAAATTCTTCACAAACTACCTTCTTCACAGCCTACCATGGAGCCGTTCATCCAGCCCATCAACTACACCATTGACGACAAGACAATGGAATCCATTCAAATTCCTATAGAATGGAACCATCTCCATTTTCACATCAATCCAGGCAAGACCACCTTCCTAATCGGAAACTAGTCTTTCCAGATAACCCTTATGCAGAATAAAAATGGTCATTTTCAACTGCTAAGGGCTGGAAAAGGATGATTGCACAGCTCAGTCTTCGCAAAGGTTGGATCATCTACCTCAAGCCAACTGATCACCAGACCATCACAGCATGGATCACAGATAAGTTCTTAGAAACACCAACTGAGCTTATTCCACTCTTCAGAATGCCTGGCGATGAAGTATACTCTGGATCGGAGGACTCTGCAGATCAGCTCTTCGTTAGGGACATATACCAAGCAGCACCGGGATCAGCTGTAAATCCCGTTCAGGTTGACTCATCATGTAACATACCAGATCTAGAACCCTACCCTAGAACTTTGATCCTTTTTGGTTTGACCAAACAAGGTTGATGTTAGGATGATCCTAATAATATAATTCATGAATAATGTAATCTAACATGTCATATAATTCATTTGGTGATAATAAGATGATAAATAACTTAATTACATGCATAATAAGGTTAATGGGCCTATAGTGGGCCAGATGACATAACCCATGTAAGAAAGTCTCAAAATAAAGAATAGACTTCAAATTCGTAATATACACATTAAAATAAGCTTACATGTCAATTTTCATTTAATTTGGACAACCTTGAAATAATAAGGTAATTTAGGAGAGAGAAATTGCCTAAAAGGTGTAAATAATAAATAAATATAATAATTGACTCCAAAAGAGGAAAATAATGTTATATTCGTGATCTACATAATAAATATATCCTTTGGGTGAATTTTCATCCAATTTGGAGAAAGTTTGCTTAAAAGGTGAAATCAGGAGAGAGAAAGTGTGTAAAATCTTCAAGATATTATTTAAATATTTAAACAACTCCAATATGTAAAATTGATGGCAAATTCGTATCTAACAAATTAATTATGACTTGTGTGTCAAGTTTCATAAAATTTGGATAATCCTAATACCATAAATGAAGGAGGAAAGAGAAAATATGATTTGATTTATTTGACACATTAAAAGTTTCCAAAAGGCAAAACTAAGTGTATAATCGGAATTTACATTCCTTTATTGGCCTATGTGCAAATTTTGGTTTAATTTGGAGTTTGTTTGAACCCTCAAATGAAGAGAGAGAAATTCATTTAATACTATGTGTAATTGATTTCGAATTGGATAAGATTTTCCTTATTTGATCTGGCGCGTGGATCGTGACCGTTGGATTTTGATCCGATGATCCGCGGATCGTCTCCTATCCACGGTCGGTCTGCTACAGTGCCGCCGGGTGGGGTGCTCAGAGATTTCCTTTGTTCTCGGTGAATACATGTCCTTTTTCCGCGATTCTTTTTGCATTGAATTCGTCGAGATGTCCCGCACACAACGAACTCTTACACGAGTTCTATTTCTTCGGATCCAAAAAACGCCCAAAGCTCAGACATAATGCTTCTCTCGGCCGATATGATTAAACTCTATTTCCAAACCTCACCTATATATAGTCATATCTGGAGCATTGTCTCATCCTACCTGACCCTTCTATCAACCCAATTTCATCGCATCTTGCGTGTTTTGCCGCCGGTAACCAAGTTTTGGCCTTGTCCTTACGGCGCCTCTATCTCCCACCTGGGATCCTCTCCAATCGAATTCAAGGTATGGACCTTTTCGTTTTCCTCTTGTCTTTCCATCGGTTCCGTCGTTTTTGCAATTGGTCGCGTATTGCGAAATACCCCAAATTTTGGTCTCACTGTAGCTTCACGCTGTGCGGCTGTATCGCGAACGGAGGAGGAAGAAGCTCCTCGGTGCTTTTATGAATTTACCCTTCTCGCTTTCCTCTCTCTTCTCTCTACTTTTCGCGCGGGGCGTATTGGTCTTTTGGTTTTGTTTGATTTCTTTGGCTGGGGCCAATCGGGCCATCTGCTGGGTGCCAGCGCGCGCGAGACCGCCCTCTCATTGGGCCAGGTCATCGCGGTGTGGGCCCGCCTCTCGTTCTCTCTCTGTCTTTCTCTTGTGATACGCTGACATGGAATTTTGTCATTGGTCGATTTTATAAAATCAATAACTAATAATCTGCTCATCAGAAAAATATGCAAAAATACTCGTTGGATTCAGAAAAATAATACCCATCTAATGGTACAGGTTTTGATAACTTAATCCGAAGATTAATAACATGTGTTTTTAATATATCTAATTAAATAAGATAATAACTTGTATAATTCCTAACTAATAATTTATAAGTCAGAAAAATATAATAAAATATGTTTTGAACTCAGGAAAATATAATCTAAAATATGGAATCGTTTTGGAAACATAATTCATATATTAATAAAAAGGTGATTTTTAGGGTTTGAATAATTAATGGAAATTTAACCCTAATTTCACATATATGCTAAATAGGTGTTTTGGAAGCCTAGGCTTGGACCTAGAAGTGGTTTTGGATCTGTTGACTCTGATGTTGAGGTATGTTGCATCTCCGATTATTCATATTGAGCAATTCTTTTCTCTTATGTATGTTAGCATCTCCTATTTTTCTTTATTGAGCAATAACCTAATTTGTCTTTCTCTTGGTCCTATGGACATTAGCCTACACATTGTCTTGTTCTTTTGAAATCATGCTTCATGTGAAGTATCTTATTTATTATTGATCTTGTGATCATGGATATTCTCTTGGAATCTTATCTTAATGCCTTGGTGCAAGTTGGACTTTTGATATTATATGCCCACTGTGATGTGGATTCTTACTTGTTGATATATGCCCACTTTGAAGTGGATTTGCTTATATGTTTGAGTTGTCCATTGTGTGATGGCAACCTTTGTTTCATCTTCTGACTAAGCTATTTACTTGCCTCTATATTACATGCAATGTGATTTAGTAGCACTAGAGTAGTGTAATTACATTAGTTTTGGGGCAGTATTCCCCTATTGCTTATTTGGAGGGTGGCAGTATACCATTCCTCTGTAAATTGAGTGTGGCAGTAATTCATGCTCAAAATTATATATATTGGGAGATTGGAAGTATTCCTTTCTCTATCAGGTTCAAGTGTGTGCTTGGCCGCCAATTGTGTTTATATTGTTCTAGTGTTATGTTTATTTCACATGAATGCAGGATATTGATTGTGGGGGGTGTGCCCTACTTGTGCTTTGTTTACCACCATGGTAGTGGATTTATTTATGGCACAATCCTTTTATATGTTGTTTTATGGCAAGTATCCCTTTTTGTTATAATCTTTCACTTGATACCAGTTTGGGTGGTACTTATCTCTTGCATGGGAAGCCTTGTATATTTTGATATCCCTAATTCCTTATATTGCTCAAAGTTGCTTTTTAGTATGCACATACCAGCCTTTGCTGATGTTTCCTTTTTGTTTCTCTTTTGCTGGGGTATGCTTCCAACCCTAGGTGGAGGACTCGGATGACAAGGTTTGATGACCTAGACTTAGCTTGAGTTGATAAAGCTTGGAGACAATCTTGAGGTGGTTTAGATTTCCTCTACATGGATCCTTATGATGTAAGTTTGTAACCCTTTGTTTCATAATTGAATAGTCAAATATTTTCTTCCGCTGCTATACATTGGTCTTTTATTACCATTATATAAAGATTTGAAAATTTTACACCCACTCCAACATACCTTCTAAGTGTGTTTGGATTGGAGGTTTTATTGTTGAAATTTTTAGTAAGGAGGTGTTTTCACTTCTTTACAGCATGGTATCAGAGCCATGGTAGTCGGAATCTGACTATTTCAATTTTGTCTCCCCATTAGAACCCTTGACTTTTCTAGATAGCTTTAAGTGAGATGTTGACCATAGAATTTATCAATGATGATCTTTGTATGCAATAAGGTTGGTTTTGAGGATGAGAATATGTTAGGAGATCTAAATATGGAAATATTGTGACTTGGTTTTTCGCTTTGATTTTGGGCCCTAAATTTCAGTTTTCAATCGTAAAAGTTTTTCACAACAAATTATTTTCAATTATAGTACTATATGTACAAAAGTTTTCTCAGATTTATCGATGTTTTCTTGAGCTAAGTCACAATTAAGAGAACTCTAGTTTGAGTAGAATCTAACCCTAGTTTGTGACTAGGTTTGATATAATGGTGTAGTTGACCTACCCTATGACTTATTGGATGATCATGTAGGGTTGATAGGTTAGAGACACAAGGACCCAAAATCTCAACCCTAGATGGTGACTATTAGTCGGATACATGAGAAACATAATATCTCTAAAATCTTTCACAACTAAGTGATGTGGGTAGCTCTAAAAAGTTGTTTAGTTTGACTTGTTAGGTAGAACCCTTTAAGGGGTGGAGAATAGTTGAAAGTTGATGTTTGGATCTTTAGATTTCGAGGACGAAATCCTTTTTAAGGGGTGGAGTGCTGTAACATACCAGATCTAGAACCCTACCCTAGAACTTTGATCCTTTTTGGTTTGACCAAACAAGGTTGATGTTAGGATGATCCTAATAATATAATTCATGAATAATGTAATCTAACATGTCATATAATTCATTTGGTGATAATAAGATGATAAATAACTTAATTACATGCATAATAAGGTTAATGGGCCTATAGTGGGCCAGATGACATAACCCATGTAAGAAAGTCTCAAAATAAAGAATAGACTTCATATTCATAATCTACACATTAAAATAAGCTTACATGTCAATTTTCATTTAATTTGGACAACCTTGAAATAATAAGGTAATTTAGGAGAGAGAAATTGCCTAAAAAGTGTAAATAATAAATAAATATAATAATTGACTCCAAAAGAGGAAAATAATGTTATATTCGTGATCTACATAATAAATATATCCTTTGGGTGAATTTTCATCCAATTTGGAGAAAGTTTGCTTAAAAGGTGAAATCAGGAGAGAGAAAGTGTGTAAAATCTTCAAGATATTAATTAAATATTTAAACAACTCCAATATGTAAAATTGATGGCAAATTCGTATCTACATTAATTATGACTTGTGTGTCAAGTTTCATAAAATTTGGATAATCCTAATACCATAAATGAAGGAGGAAAGAGAAAATATGATTTGATTTATTTGACACATTAAAAATTTCCAAAAGGCAAAACTAAGTGTATAATCGGAATTTACATTCCTTTATTGGCCTCTGTGCAAATTTTGGTTTAATTTGGAGTTCATTTGAACCCTCAAATGAAGAGAGAGAAATTCATTTAATACTATGTGTAATTGATTTCGAATTGGATAAGATTTTGCTTATTTGATCTGGCGCGTGAATCGTGACCGTTGGATTTTGATCCGACGATCCGCGGATCGTCTCCTACCCACGGTCGGTCTGCTACAGTGCCGCCGGGTGGGGTGCTCAGAGATTTCCTTTGTTCTCGGTGTATACATGTCCTTTTTCCGCGATTCTTTTTGCATTGAATTCGTCGAGATGTCCCGCACACAACGAACTCTTACACGAGTTCTATTTCTTCGGATCCAAGAAATGCCCAAAGCTCAGACATAATGCTTCTCTCGACCGATATGATTAAACTCTATTTCCAAACCTCACCTATATATCGTCATATCTGGAGCATTGTCTCATCCTACCTGACCCTTCTATCAACCCAATTTCATCGCATCTTGCGTGTTTTTCCGCCGGTAACCACGTTTTGGCCTTGGCCTTACGGCGCCTCTATCTCCCACCTGGGATCCTCTCCAATCGAATTCAAGGTATGGACCTTTTCGTTTTCCTCTTGTCTTTCCATCGATTCCGTCGTTTTTGCAATTGGTCGCGTATTGTGAAATACCCCAAATTTTGGTCCGGCTGTAGCTTCACGCTGTGCGGCTGTATCGCGAACGGAGGAGGAAGAAGCTCCTCAGTGCTTTTACGAATTTACCCTTCTCGCTTTCCTCTCTCTTCTCTCTGCTTTTCGCGCGGGGCGTATTGGTCTTTTGGTTTTGTTTGATTTCTTTGGCTGGGGCCAATCGGGCCATCTGCTGGGTGCCAGCGCGCGCGAGACCGCCCTCTCATTGGGCCAGGTCATCGCGGCGTGGGCCCGCCTCTCGTTCTCTCTCTGTCTTTCTCTTGTGATACGCTGACATGGAATTTTTTCATTGGTCGATTTTATAAAATCAATAACTAATAATCTGCTCATCAGAAATATATGCAAAAATACTCGTTGGATTCAGAAAAATAATACCCATCTAATGGTACAGGTTTTGATAACTTAATCCGAAGATTAATAACAGGTGTTTTTAATATATCTAATTAAATAAGATAATAACTTGTATAATTCATAACTAATAATTTATAAGTCAGAAAAATATAATAAAATATATTTTGAACTCAGGAAAATATAATCTAAAATATGGAATCGTTTTGGAAACCTAATTCATATATTAATAAAAAGGTGATTTTTAGGGTTTGAATAATTAATGGAAATTTAACCCTAATTTCACATATATGCTAAATAGGTGTTTTGGAAGCCTAGGCTTGGACCTAGAAGTGGTTTTGGATCTGTTGACTCTGATGTTGAGGTATGTTGCATCTCCGATTATTCATATTGAGCAATTCTTCTCTCTTATGTATGTTAGCATCTCCTATTTTTCTTTATTGAGCAATAACCTAATTTGTCTTTCTCTTGGTCCTATGGACATTAGCCTACACATTGTCTTGTTCTTTTGAAATCATGCTTCATGTGAAGTATCTTATTTATTATTGATATTGTGATCATGGATATTCTCTTGGAATCTTATCTTAATGCCTTGGTGCAAGTTGGACTTTTGATATTATATGCCCACTGTGATGTGGATTCTTACTTGTTGATATATGCCCACTTTGAAGTGGATTTGCTTATATGTTTGAGTTGTCCATTGTGTGATGGCAACCTTTGTTTCATATTCTGATTAAGCTATTTACTTTCCTCTATATTACATGCAATGTGATTCAGTAGCACTAGAGTAGTGTAATTACATTGGTTTTGGGGCAGTATTCCCCTATTGCTTATTTGGAGGGTGGCAGTATACCATTCCTATGTAAATCGAGTGTGGCAGTAATCCATGCTCAAAATTATATATATTGGGAGATTGGCAGTATTCCTTTCTCTATCAGGTTCAAGTGTGTGCTTGGCTGCCAATTGTGTTTATATTGTTCTAGTGTTATGTTTATCTCACATGCATGTAGGATATTGATTGTGGGGTGTGTGCCCTACTTGTGCTTTGTTTACCACCATGGTAGTGGATTTATTTATGGCACAATCCTTTTATATGTTGTTTTATGGCAAGTATCCCTTTTTGTTATAATATTTCACTTGATACCCGTTTGGGTGGTACTTATCTCTTGCATGGGAAGCCTTGTATATTTTGATATCCCTAATTCCTTATATTGCTCAAAGTTGCTTTTTAGTATGCACATACCAGCCTTTGCTGATGTTTCCTTTTTGTTTCTCTTTTGCTGGGGTGTGCTTCCAACCCTAGGTGGAGGACTCGGATGACAAGGTTTGATGACCTAGACTTAGCTTGAGTTGATAAAGCTTGGAGACAATCTTGAGGTGGTTTAGATTTCCTCTACATGGATCCTTATGATGTAAGTTTGTAACCCTTTGTTTCATAATTGAATAGTCAAATATTTTCTTCAGCTGCTATACATTGGTCTTTTGATTACCATTATATAAAGATTTGAAAATTTTACACCCACCCCAACATACCTTCTAAGTGTGTTTGGATTGGAGGTTTTATTGTTCAAATTTTTAGTAAGGAGGTGTTTTCACTTCTTTACACATCCACCACAGCGGACACCTCAACATCTGCAGAAGACACTGCTTCTTCATATGTCCAGCGTTCCTTTCACAAATAGAAGTCTGAATGCAGAAGACACTGCTTCTTCGCAGAAGGCAGATCAGTTGTTTATGATTATGGTTTGTTACTTTTTGTTTGACATTTGAACATATGGGTTCATCAGTTCTATGGGTATATAGTTATGTTTTGTTGCTTTGTGTTTGGTATTTGGACACTATCAGTTTGATATTAGTTGAATTTTCGTATAACTTTAGCTAGTTGTTGTTGTTATGTTGTGTTTGGCATTTGGACACTCAGTTATAGTACATCAGTAACTTTGTGGTACAAAAAGTAACTGCTACACATCAAACAGTAACTTTGATTCAAGAAAAGTAACTAGATGAACTAACAAGTAACTATATCGACATGAAAGTAACTCTGTGGTTCAAAGAGTAACTGCTACAGATCAAACAGTATCTTTGATCCAAGAAGAGTAACTAGATGAACTAACAAGTAACTATATCGACATGAAAGTAACTCTGTGGTTCAAAGAGTAACTGCTACAGATCAAACAGTAACTTTGATCTAAGAAGAGTAACTGGATGAACTAACAAGTAACTATATCAACATGAAAGTAACTTTGTGGTTCAAAGAGTAACTGCTACAGATCAAACAATAACTTTGATCCAAGAAGAGTAACTAGATGAACTAACAAGTAACTATATCGACATGAAAGTAACTATGTGGTTCAAAGAGTAACTGCTACAGATCAAACAGTAACTTTGATCCAAGAAGAGTAACTAGATGAACTAACAAGTAACTATATCGACATGAAAGTAACTACGTGGTTCAAAGAATAACTGCTACAGATCAAATCTCCCAGATATGCTCGTTCTTCAGTGCGGTTGTGGTATTATCAAGGATGAAGATAATAAAGATTTGTATTTCTATTTATAAAATAATTCAATTACATCAGAATTAGGGAAGTAACTGGTGCACACAAAACGTAACTGGTGCACACAAAACGTTTGATTTAGATTAAAATAGTAACTCTGAGCTGCAAAAAGTAACCTTCCAAAATACAAGTAAGTTATTGATTTAGGAATAACATATCACACAACAAACAAATTTTTATATGAGACTAATTAAGAAGTATGATCCTAATATAAAGGAAATATGAGACTAATTAAGAAATACATATATAACATAAAATGGAAAAACATATCACACAACAAACAAATTTTGGATGATCTTTATAAAAGATTTAAATTGGATACAATTGAAGCTACACAGTACATCTTGGCCATTGCAATTACATTAGAATTTGACATGTCTCACCCACTAAACAATTGGATACCATTATATTCAAATATCAATTACAACTGTCACACAGTACATCTTGGCCATTACAATTACATCAGAATTTGACATGACTCACACACTAAACAATTGGATACCATTATAGTAAAACTAGTGAATAAATCAACTTCAATAACAACATTGTCAGCAGTAGCAGAAAATTCGTAGTTTCATGAAGCACAACAGGAAGACCACAATAGACCACAGCAGCAGTAGCATCAAATCCGCAACTTCAGTAAGCCATACGACCCACAGCAGACCACAGAAGCTGAATTCAAACACACACCTATTTCTTTAATGGGTAGTTTCTGCTGTCATGGTTAACACCATATTGTAAACAATTCTTACACTGTCTCATTTTAGATTGAGAAATTTCAACTCCAGATTTAATCCGCACATCAGTAGATCTAGGTATACCTTTAGTTTTACAAACATTGGGAATATGGACCTTGACAGCAGAAGAAGAAGCTGTATTCGAACCAGTTACACCAACATCATCAACATCTAATTCCAACAGCTGCTTTCGCAAATCAATGAGTTTTTCAAGACACATATCTATAGCGTTGTTCCTACACACTATATTAACAATTGAATTGCAAGCAGATACCAACTGCAGTCTCTTCCCAGTGGATAGCTGCATGATAGATGATTTGCCGAAAATCAAAGGGTGATCTCTATATCCTTTAGTCCACCTCTTCAGAATATATGGCTCAGGAAGATTGCAAAAATCACGACTCTTTAGATAAGAAAGTATGTGTCTACATAATTCATATATTAATAAAAAGGTGATTTTTAGGGTTTGAATAATTAATGGAAATTTAACCCTAATTTCACATATATGCTAAATAGGTGTTTTGGAAGCCTAGGCTTGGACCTAGAAGTGGTTTTGGATCTGTTGACTCTGATGTTGAGGTATGTTGCATCTCCGATTATTCATATTGAGCAATTCTTCTCTCTTATGTATGTTAGCATCTCCTATTTTTCTTTATTGAGCAATAACCTAATTTGTCTTTCTCTTGGTCCTATGGACATTAGCCTACACATTGTCTTGTTCTTTTGAAATCATGCTTCATGTGAAGTATCTTATTTATTATTGATATTGTGATCATGGATATTCTCTTGGAATCTTATCTTAATGCCTTGGTGCAAGTTGGACTTTTGATATTATATGCCCACTGTGATGTGGATTCTTACTTGTTGATATATGCCCACTTTGAAGTGGATTTGCTTATATGTTTGAGTTGTCCATTGTGTGATGGCAACCTTTGTTTCATATTCTGACTAAGCTATTTACTTTCCTCTATATTACATGCAATGTGATTCAGTAGCACTAGAGTAGTGTAATTACATTGGTTTTGGGGCAGTATTCCCCTATTGCTTATTTGGAGGGTGGCAGTATACCATTCCTATGTAAATCGAGTGTGGCAGTAATCCATGCTCAAAATTATATATATTGGGAGATTGGCAGTATTCCTTTCTCTATCAGGTTCAAGTGTGTGCTTGGCTGCCAATTGTGTTTATATTGTTCTAGTGTTATGTTTATCTCACATGCATGTAGGATATTGATTGTGGGGTGTCTGCCCTACTTGTGCTTTGTTTACCACCATGGTAGTGGATTTATTTATGGCACAATCCTTTTATATGTTGTTTTATGGCAAGTATCCCTTTTTGTTATAATATTTCACTTGATACCCGTTTGGGTGGTACTTATCTCTTGCATGGGAAGCCTTGTATATTTTGATATCCCTAATTCCTTATATTGCTCAAAGTTGCTTTTTAGTATGCACATACCAGCCTTTGCTGATGTTTCCTTTTTGTTTCTCTTTTGCTGGGGTATGCTTCCAACCCTAGGTGGAGGACTCGGATGACAAGGTTTGATGACCTAGACTTAGCTTGAGTTGATAAAGCTTGGAGACAATCTTGAGGTGGTTTAGATTTCCTCTACATGGATCCTTATGATGTAAGTTTGTAACCCTTTGTTTCATAATTGAATAGTCAAATATTTTCTTCAGCTGCTATACATTGGTCTTTTGATTACCATTATATAAAGATTTGAAAATTTTACACCCACCCCAACATACCTTCTAAGTGTGTTTGGATTGGAGGTTTTATTGTTCAAATTTTTAGTAAGGAGGTGTTTTCACTTCTTTACACATCCACCACAGCGGACACCTCAACATCTGCAGAAGACACTGCTTCTTCATATGTCCAGCGTTCCTTTCACAAATAGAAGTCTGAATGCAGAAGACACTGCTTCTTCGCAGAAGGCAGATCAGTTGTTTATGATTATGGTTTGTTACTTTTTGTTTGACATTTGAACATATGGGTTCATCAGTTCTATGGGTATATAGTTATGTTTTGTTGCTTTGTGTTTGGTATTTGGACACTATCAGTTTGATATTAGTTGAATTTTCGTATAACTTTAGCTAGTTGTTGTTGTTATGTTGTGTTTGGCATTTGGACACTCAGTTATAGTACATCAGTAACTTTGTGGTACAAAAAGTAACTGCTACACATCAAACAGTAACTTTGATTCAAGAAAAGTAACTAGATGAACTAACAAGTAACTATATCGACATGAAAGTAACTCTGTGGTTCAAAGAGTAACTGCTACAGATCAAACAGTATCTTTGATCCAAGAAGAGTAACTAGATGAACTAACAAGTAACTATATCGACATGAAAGTAACTCTGTGGTTCAAAGAGTAACTGCTACAGATCAAACAGTAACTTTGATCTAAGAAGAGTAACTGGATGAACTAACAAGTAACTATATCAACATGAAAGTAACTTTGTGGTTCAAAGAGTAACTGCTACAGATCAAACAATAACTTTGATCCAAGAAGAGTAACTAGATGAACTAACAAGTAACTATATCGACATGAAAGTAACTATGTGGTTCAAAGAGTAACTGCTACAGATCAAACAGTAACTTTGATCCAAGAAGAGTAACTAGATGAACTAACAAGTAACTATATCGACATGAAAGTAACTACGTGGTTCAAAGAGTAACTGCTACAGATCAAATCTCCCAGATATGCTCGTTCTTCAGTGCGGTTGTGGTATTATCAAGGATGAAGATAATAAAGATTTGTATTTCTATTTATAAAATAATTCAATTACATCAGAATTAGGGAAGTAACTGGTGCACACAAAACGTAACTGGTGCACACAAAACGTTTGATTTAGATTAAAATAGTAACTCTGAGCTGCAAAAAGTAACCTTCCAAAATACAAGTAAGTTATTGATTTAGGAATAACATATCACACAACAAACAAATTTTTATATGAGACTAATTAAGAAGTATGATCCTAATATAAAGGAAATATGAGACTAATTAAGAAATACATATATAACATAAAATGGAAAAACATATCACACAACAAACAAATTTTGGATGATCTTTATAAAAGATTTAAATTGGATACAATTGAAGCTACACAGTACATCTTGGCCATTGCAATTACATTAGAATTTGACATGTCTCACCCACTAAACAATTGGATACCATTATATTCAAATATCAATTACAACTGTCACACAGTACATCTTGGCCATTACAATTACATCAGAATTTGACATGACTCACACACTAAACAATTGGATACCATTATAGTAAAACTAGTGAATAAATCAACTTCAATAACAACATTGTCAGCAGTAGCAGAAAATTCGTAGTTTCATGAAGCACAACAGGAAGACCACAATAGACCACAGCAGCAGTAGCATCAAATCCGCAACTTCAGTAAGCCATACGACCCACAGCAGACCACAGAAGCTGAATTCAAACACACACCTATTTCTTTAATGGGTAGTTTCTGCTGTCATGGTTAACACCATATTGTAAACAATTCTTACACTGTCTCGTTTTAGATTGAGAAATTTCAACTCCAGATTTAATCCGCACATCAGTAGATCTAGGTATACCTTTAGTTTTACAAACATTGGGAATATGGACCTTGACAGCAGAAGAAGAAGCTGTATTCGAACCAGTTACACCAACATCATCAACATCTAATTCCAACAGCTGCTTTCGCAAATCAATGAGTTTTTCAAGACACATATCTATAGCGTTGTTCCTACACACTATATTAACAATTGAATTGCAAGCAGATACCAACTGCAGTCTCTTCCCAGTGGATAGCTGCATGATAGACGATTTGCCGAAAATCAAAGGGTGATCTCTATATCCTTTAGTCCACCTCTTCAGAATATATGGCTCAGGAAGATTGCAAAAATCACGACTCTTTAGATAAGAAAGTATGTGTCTACATAATTCATATATTAATAAAAAGGTGATTTTTAGGGTTTGAATAATTAATGGAAATTTAACCCTAATTTCACATATATGCTAAATAGGTGTTTTGGAAGCCTAGGCTTGGACCTAGAAGTGGTTTTGGATCTGTTGACTCTGATGTTGAGGTATGTTGCATCTCCGATTATTCATATTGAGCAATTCTTCTCTCTTATGTATGTTAGCATCTCCTATTTTTCTTTATTGAGCAATAACCTAATTTGTCTTTCTCTTGGTCCTATGGACATTAGCCTACACATTGTCTTGTTCTTTTGAAATCATGCTTCATGTGAAGTATCTTATTTATTATTGATATTGTGATCATGGATATTCTCTTGGAATCTTATCTTAATGCCTTGGTGCAAGTTGGACTTTTGATATTATATGCCCACTGTGATGTGGATTCTTACTTGTTGATATATGCCCACTTTGAAGTGGATTTGCTTATATGTTTGAGTTGTCCATTGTGTGATGGCAACCTTTGTTTCATATTCTGACTAAGCTATTTACTTTCCTCTATATTACATGCAATGTGATTCAGTAGCACTAGAGTAGTGTAATTACATTGGTTTTGGGGCAGTATTCCCCTATTGCTTATTTGGAGGGTGGCAGTATACCATTCCTATGTAAATCGAGTGTGGCAGTAATCCATGCTCAAAATTATATATATTGGGAGATTGGCAGTATTCCTTTCTCTATCAGGTTCAAGTGTGTGCTTGGCTGCCAATTGTGTTTATATTGTTCTAGTGTTATGTTTATCTCACATGCATGTAGGATATTGATTGTGGGGTGTGTGCCCTACTTGTGCTTTGTTTACCACCATGGTAGTGGATTTATTTATGGCACAATCCTTTTATATGTTGTTTTATGGCAAGTATCCCTTTTTGTTATAATATTTCACTTGATACCCGTTTGGGTGGTACTTATCTCTTGCATGGGAAGCCTTGTATATTTTGATATCCCTAATTCCTTATATTGCTCAAAGTTGCTTTTTAGTATGCACATACCAGCCTTTGCTGATGTTTCCTTTTTGTTTCTCTTTTGCTGGGGTATGCTTCCAACCCTAGGTGGAGGACTCGGATGACAAGGTTTGATGACCTAGACTTAGCTTGAGTTGATAAAGCTTGGAGACAATCTTGAGGTGGTTTAGATTTCCTCTACATGGATCCTTATGATGTAAGTTTGTAACCCTTTGTTTCATAATTGAATAGTCAAATATTTTCTTCAGCTGCTATACATTGGTCTTTTGATTACCATTATATAATGATTTGAAAATTTTACACCCACCCCAACATACCTTCTAAGTGTGTTTGGATTGGAGGTTTTATTGTTCAAATTTTTAGTAAGGAGGTGTTTTCACTTCTTTACACATCCACCACAGCGGACACCTCAACATCTGCAGAAGACACTGCTTCTTCATATGTCCAGCGTTCCTTTCACAAATAGAAGTCTGAATGCAGAAGACACTGCTTCTTCGCAGAAGGCAGATCAGTTGTTTATGATTATGGTTTGTTACTTTTTGTTTGACATTTGAACATATGGGTTCATCAGTTCTATGGGTATATAGTTATGTTTTGTTGCTTTGTGTTTGGTATTTGGACACTATCAGTTTGATATTAGTTGAATTTTCGTATAACTTTAGCTAGTTGTTGTTGTTATGTTGTGTTTGGCATTTGGACACTCAGTTATAGTACATCAGTAACTTTGTGGTACAAAAAGTAACTGCTACACATCACACAGTAACTTTGATTCAAGAAAAGTAACTAGATGAACTAACAAGTAACTATATCGACATGAAAGTAACTCTGTGGTTCAAAGAGTAACTGCTACAGATCAAACAGTATCTTTGATCCAAGAAGAGTAACTAGATGAACTAACAAGTAACTATATCGACATGAAAGTAACTCTGTGGTTCAAAGAGTAACTGCTACAGATCAAACAGTAACTTTGATCTAAGAAGAGTAACTGGATGAACTAACAAGTAACTATATCAACATGAAAGTAACTTTGTGGTTCAAAGAGTAACTGCTACAGATCAAACAATAACTTTGATCCAAGAAGAGTAACTAGATGAACTAACAAGTAACTATATCGACATGAAAGTAACTATGTGGTTCAAAGAGTAACTGCTACAGATCAAACAGTAACTTTGATCCAAGAAGAGTAACTAGATGAACTAACAAGTAACTATATCGACATGAAAGTAACTACGTGGTTCAAAGAGTAACTGCTACAGATCAAATCTCCCAGATATGCTCGTTCTTCAGTGCGGTTGTGGTATTATCAAGGATGAAGATAATAAAGATTTGTATTTCTATTTATAAAATAATTCAATTACATCAGAATTAGGGAAGTAACTGGTGCACACAAAACGTTTGATTTAGATTAAAATAGTAACTCTGAGCTGCAAAAAGTAACCTTCCAAAATACAAGTAAGTTATTGATTTAGGAATAACATATCACACAACAAACAAATTTTTATATGAGACTAATTAAGAAGTATGATCCTAATATAAAGGAAATATGAGACTAATTAAGAAATACATATATAACATAAAATGGAAAAACATATCACACAACAAACAAATTTTGGATGATCTTTATAAAAGATTTAAATTGGATACAATTGAAGCTACACAGTACATCTTGGCCATTGCAATTACATTAGAATTTGACATGTCTCACCCACTAAACAATTGGATACCATTATATTCAAATATCAATTACAACTGTCACACAGTACATCTTGGCCATTACAATTACATCAGAATTTGACATGACTCACACACTAAACAATTGGATACCATTATAGTAAAACTAGTGAATAAATCAACTTCAATAACAACATTGTCAGCAGTAGCAGAAAATTCGTAGTTTCATGAAGCACAACAGGAAGACCACAATAGACCACAGCAGCAGTAGCATCAAATCCGCAACTTCAGTAAGCCATACGACCCACAGCAGACCACAGAAGCTGAATTCAAACACACACCTATTTCTTTAATGGGTAGTTTCTGCTGTCATTGTTAACACCATATTGTAAACAATTCTTACACTGTCTCGTTTTAGATTGAGAAATTTCAACTCCAGATTTAATCCGCACATCAGTAGATCTAGGTATACCTTTAGTTTTACAAACATTGGGAATATGGACCTTGACAGCAGAAGAAGAAGCTGTATTCGAACCAGTTACACCAACATCATCAACATCTAATTCCAACAGCTGCTTTCGCAAATCAATGAGTTTTTCAAGACACATATCTATAGCGTTGTTCCTACACACTACATTAACAATTGAATTGCAAGCAGATACCAACTGCAGTCTCTTCCCAGTGGATAGCTGCATGATAGACGATTTTCCGAAAATCAAAGGGTGATCTCTATATCCTTTAGTCCACCTCTTCAGAATATATGGCTCAGGAAGATTGCAAAAATCACGACTCTTTAGATAAGAAAGTATGTGTCTACATAGAATTCCTTTGAATTCTAACATGAAACAATTGCATGATACCATACCAGTGGATGAGTCTTTCTTCAAAAGACGAGGAGAACAAGAACCACCAAGACGATATACCTCAAACTCAACATCATCAGGAAGTTTCTTTTACATTATATACCTTACATTGATGAACTTCAGCTTGAAAGATCTTAAAAATTTCCTTGGTGTATATACCTCTCATTTGCTCCTCCAAAGGCCATACTGATGACAAAGGAAGATTGTTGTAATCATCATCAAAATCTTTGAAATTTTCAATCTCCCGCACATGAGAGTAGGCAGTCTCTAAGCAACATACAAGTTCAAAAAGTGTTTTCCTACTGTTGACATGACTTCAAATGAAAGCATTCAAGCTCTCACTTCTTTGTGTTGTCCTCATACCAGCAAAGAAAGAATCCTACATAAAACATGGGACCCAATCCCACCGCATAGCATACATATCAGAAAGCCAACTAATATGTAATAGGTCATTCTCTTCAACTACAGAATTCCACCTCTCTTCAAATGTATCTGTATCGTCTGTATTCCATACACAATCATTCAAAGAGCTAATAATCCGATCCTTGTTTGGAACACTGCCAAGCTTAGATGGAAGCTTTTGTAGGATGTGCCAGCTGCAGAAACGATGCTTACAGTTTGGAAAAATAGTAATGATAGCAACATTCATAGCCGGGTCTTGGTCAGTTATAATGGAAACCGGCTCTTTGCCAAAACAAAGTAAGTATTGCTTGAAAACTCAAAGAAAAGAGTCATACTTCTCATCAACCAACAGAGCTGAAGCAAACAACACCGTCTTGTGATGGTGATCCACACCACCAAACATTCCAAAAACCATGTAATACTTGTTGGTACGGTAAGTGGTGTCAAATACAATAGCATCTCCAAATAATGCACAATCATCAACAGAAACCGGATCAGACCAAAACAAATGTGTCAAGCAACCATCAGAATCATTTTGATAAGAGTAAAAGAATTTAGAATCTAAAACCTTCAAGCTTGCAAAACAATCCAAAACCATGTCCACATCATATAAAGATGACTCCTTCCTCTTGCTACTGAGATGTCCATGAGCTTGTCTACTTGTAAATGTCAAGTTTTCATAACCACCAGACTCTGTTGCTATCAATGTAAGTTGTCTGGAGACAGGTATATTTGCTTGACTCATAGAAGAAAGCATCTCTTTTTGAGTTTGGTCAAGAGATGAATTACACTTCAAGTACCGCAAGTGAGAATCATCGACAAGATTATGATTATGTTCATCAACAAAAGCAGTAACAAACCATACAGATAAAGACTTATCTAATGTAAATCGGATCATTGCTTTACAACCACACCTTTTCACAGAACGCTTGTGCTTCTTAGATAAATTCTCATGCAACTCACCAATATTGTCACACACATGACTAAGAAGACCTTTGGATCTCTTAGAACAACTACTCTGACCTTGCTTATCACATACCAAATCTTTAGCAAGTAAGATCTTAGTACCTCGTTCATAACGATTATCATCTTTCCTAACATTAAACCCAATCAAACCAGCATACCTATAGTAAAACGATATGTCATCATCTAAACTTCCAAATTGTAATCCAACTCTAGGGACATCAACTGAGGACACAGTATCAGCAGCAACAGATGAAGAAGAATGAACATTATCATCGTCAATGTCAATAATAGCATTAGCAGCATCAGTATCAAGACTAGCATCCATTGCAGAGATCGAAAAGTAACTCTGTAAACAAAACAGTAACTATATAAATATAAAAGTGACTAATACAACACGAAAAATAACTACAACAAATAGATCATATAAAAGTAACTACAAAATAAAACATGTAGTACGATTGTGTTACTACTAAATAGACAGATACATATACAATGAAAAATACTAAAAAACTTCATTTAAAAACATAGAGCACAAAAAGAAGGGAAATAGAAGGGATTATACTTAGCAGATAATCAACTGCTCAACACAAAATTTGGTATTCAGTTTGTAAACCATAATTCAAAAACACACCTACTTCTTCAATGTGGGTTGCGTTGTTGGTCAGTTGCTGGCGGAGCAAGGCAGTTTCCGGCTTCGAATACTTTTACCCCTATCCTGCCAATAAGGCATTTCGTGATGGAGCCTACTAGTCGATTGCCGGATACATCCACAAACTCGAGACCTTGTCACACTAGACCACAACCACACTACCGGATGTTCAATGAATGCGATTACCTCCAAGGATAGTCATAGATTGGAACGGCGTGGAAGATGGATTTGTGATGAAGACCGTAAGTGACCTGTTGGGGTTTAGAACCCTTCTTATTAGAGAGATTATCGAGTCAGAGATAGGTGGAGGTCGGAGATAGACGGAGCCAGAACTGCAGATTCCAAAGACAGATTCGGGAGGTACGCTGGTATTATTAAACTCAACAGATGTCTACCAGCTCTTCCGGTGTTGCGTTGCGCAGAGACGGCCAGTTAAGACGTGCGTACAGAGTGTTGACGGACCTGACCATCGCAATGCTCGACGAGGAGGATGCCGCAACGACGGGGTCGACGGCTGATGCGTACAACAATCGGTCGTATTTACGTAAAATGCCACCGCGTCAAAGAGATGGGTAGCCCCACTACAGTACCCGCGCGGGCAATAAAAAAACAGCCATATATATATATATATATATATATATATATATATACTATTTTACTCTACTAAACATCAGCACTCGATTCCGTCCTCCTTATTCCTTACGAAACTCAGACTCCTTGTTTCCGTGACTTCTTATTGGCGACATCCTTATAAGTGCGTACTGACTGGCGGCAGCCCTATTTGTCTTTCATCTGTGGACGTCTCTCCAGTCGCGACGACGCCAAACCCAAAACAAGCCTACAAACTATTTTATCTGTACATGGTAGTTTGCTTCTCATCGTCATGTGGCCAAATCACAGAAGACAGACATCATCCGGACCATACTGATCAACAAATAATATTTTCTGCAAGCATAGACGGTAGTGTACCAGGGAGAACTATGTCTAGAAAATCTTGGAGAAGAATTTTGGTTGTAAATAGTCCTGGTTCCCTCAACTCGCTTCGCCACCCTAAAGGAAATTCTTTTGTCCTTATGACTCGCCGACGCCTACGGCTCGCAAAATTCGCATGCCGCCTACAGTCTATACCTCTTATCCGACGTCCATGGCTCCAGTTTTTTGTGACAAAGGTAAATTTCATTTCCTAATCATACTACCTTCACGCTAACTCCACAAAGCAGGACTTTTGGGAATCAATGGCCACTGAGCGCGAAGCTTTTTCTCCTAAAACTCGACAGACATCAGGGTAAGGGAGTAATGTTTATGTCACTTGTATTCCTACAGTCCGAGGGAAGCAAGATCCACTGAGATTATCAACGTTGTGCAGTAAGATCGTTTAGTAATCATGTTGAAAGCATCAACAATATGAAGTGCCCAGACCGTTATACATCCAGAAATTGTACACCGAACAAGTTCCTGGTTATTTCCCATACAAAATATATAGTATGTTAGAATTGATACGCACTACAGTTATAATGTTTCTAAAGACTGCCGTTATATAAATGGGAATCTTTTTCTGCGGTTAAATTCAAATCTGATATTGTAAAACTACCACCAAATTCCATGTCCGCAAATGTCTTGAATATCAACCAAAACTCTTTCATTTTTCTTGTACAGAATGGTTCAGTGTCGAATGATTAAAAGCAGCACAGAAATTTTAAGGTGGGGTATAAGGAAACATCAATGCTTATAATGAGGAAATAGTGGACATGGAGCAAATATATTATTGATTAAGGAGCTGTTTCATTACATTCATGTACCGTTGTCTGCAAGTGTCTTATTCCATCAACACCTTATTGTATATGTTAAGAGTTTGGAATGCATTGAATAGCCATTCATCTTTAATGGGACGCTTAGAAGGATGGAAATGGTTATTTATTTTTGTATATTTAACTAACCGTATCTTTTCATAATAAAATCAAATGTTAAATCTCTAATGACATTTCCCTCTTCAGCAACTTCTTCCTTTAATGCGGGTACTTCGGTAATTGCAGGACAATATTAAACATGTTCGTCATTCCCATTACGGATGCGTTTGATCCTACCAGAACCTTGATAGTCCAGCTTATGTGGTCAAGGTGTAGATAAGTTTTTGTTATCTGTTCTAATTTGACATCTAATTGCCGTTGTCCAGATGATGGTTTGACGTTTGATTATCATTATTCATTCTATATACTGTTATGTTCTTTAATATTTCATTGTTAAAAAATTAAAAGATGTATTCACAACTAAGATTTCTCCAGTTTTGTCCTTCCGTATTTCTATTATTCTTAATTATGTCATAGTTTTCTAAATCTTTAAACGATGTAGCCAATATAGTTTACGAGTTAATTATTAAGCACTTGTTAAACACCAGTAAAACGTCACATTTCACAAAGATCGGTTTGTGAATATAAAAACTATAACATGTCAGCTCAATGTTATTATAGAATGATAGATGTCATTTTTTGAGTACTTTTCAGTTTTTATACTCTAGCTGACAATATATATTATGAACGCTTGCACGTTCTTTCATCTTTATTGAAAATTTAATTTTCTATGAATGGTCATACATGTTTACTAAAAATTAGCATTATATTCTTTGCTCAAAGTGTTAAACACATATGATTACAGAGTTAGTCGAAGATCATATTGCATTTTCAAATTGCTTACTTATCATTTATTCCATATCTATGCAATGATAGGTTGTGATGGATGGAAGTGGGAACCATTGTGTTGCAGTGTGAAATGCTCCTAAAGTTCACTTGTTTGCGAGTCCACAAGATTTCATCTTTATGAAATACTTCTTTTTTGTCTATTAAATTCTTAAATTATTTATCAAGTATGGCTCTGATCATACATTTTATTAATAAGTCCTTAGCTGCTTGAATTTCATTCCCTTACTTTTTTGTTTTGCTAACCACAATAGTGAACACCATATATTCAACTTAAACTTATTCGGTTTACACATGTTGAGGTTTGAATTACACATGTCCAACCGCTGGATTACTGACATGCACTTTAAAATAATCTAACAATATTCTTTTATGTAACCAGGTTTTTCCCTTACATTTTAACATGTAGTTTTAGACATTATGGTTGAGGTTGTGCAATATAAAAACCGTAAGCATAGTACTTGACATGACAATTTGTTATATAATTATATTTTCTATCGAATTGAAATTTAACTTGAACGCGTGTTAGAATGAGGGATTCATATGAACTTTTGGGGCCTCCAACAATTATTTGTATGCCTTTAAGAATATGCTCTACATTATCATTGCAGACTATTCTCTTTCTTATGAAACTCGAATCATAGTGAGTTATATATGTTGTGGTTTCATATGTATATAGTTGACTTAAACTTATATGCTATACATCTCAAAGAATATCTTCAGTAGTCTTTGGCAAGGAGAGAAAATATCACTACCACATTCTTCCTTGCAATAATCGACAAGTTGACTAAACATCTATACATGATTCCTTATACTCACTGGTGGACCAAAATCTATTGATTCCTCAACACCACTAAAGTAGCAATCCCTCACCACGACATCCTAAAAAGTTTGTAGGATGGTTATTAGTGAAAGGAGGCGTAATTTGTAATCATGAACAATAGACAAATAACCTTACACATCTACTTACTTCATCACTTACTTTTCCTCATCTTGGTCTCTCCCTCTCTGCATTAAACAAGCTTTGGGATATGTTTGTAACATATTAAGCAATACACTAACTTCTAAGATAGAAAATAGTGTGTGGGACTGTCAGTCTTTTTGGATTCTTGTATAATAAATACATGAAATGTTTGTTTAGGAAACACACACACACACACACACACAGGACACACACACACACACACACACACAGATATATATATATATATATGAATATAATTATATATATATATTTACCCTAATATTAAAATGGTATTAACACACCGGTAACAATAAATAACCAATTACATAGTCTTCTAACATGATTTAAATATAGAATTTTATAAACTAAATGTTGATGAAATCTCAAAGCGATTAAAAGGTCAAAAATAAGAGATTCAACACCACCTACATATGAGAAAACTTTCATAATAGAGTAATTTTCAATATATACTCAAACAAAGCAAGTTAACATGAATATAAATGTTGAAATAAATCATATACATGTCGCATAATACCACCAAAGGAGACATAATGGGTATGTCGTTGCATAAGTGTACTTATTTAAAAACTATAGATATTTTTTATTTGATAAAGATGTGGTCAATGCTTTAATTATATGTTACAATGAAAAAGATTGAGTCATTTTATATAAAAATATGATTGACCAAAATGATGCCATATATTGTAGTATCGCATAGTTCTTAATAATTGTTTTCAAACGTGTACATGCGGACATACAAACTAAAATGATAAGACATAATAAATTTTCTAACATGATATCGACATGTAGACCAATGGTGTCAATGATAAATTGTCAATACTGAATTTGAGGATCACTTCGTTATGGGTCTCCACTCGACCCAATGTTGATGTGTCTTCATAAATAAACAATAATGAATTCAAATTTTGATTAAGAGAATAGTGTAACATACTGAAATTCTTTTATGTAGAATAGTGTAACATACTGAAATTCAGGGTCTTCCCTGCAATTTACCCACTTTTGAGTTTTTCTTTGCTTTCTAGTCCATTTGGACCATTTTCATAAATTTCCCTTGTTTTATATTCTTTTTGGACCCCTTGTGCAATTTGAGCACAATTCAATGTTTAAAATCACCTTTTTCCCTCATTTATGATAATGGAGGGGTGTTTGCACAAATAACCCAATTTAGGAGAAATGTGAGGGTCAATAATGTAATTTGGTCATTAATGATGGAAATAAGTAGATAATATTAATTTGGAGTTTTTTGGATAAATATATTAATAATAATAAGCATTTGAATTAATTATGAGTATATTAACCTCTTTACTTTCTCTCTCCTCCAATTTAATGATAAATGTGTGAAAATATATTTGAAGGTTGATATTTTGCTCTTAATACTCATACATAACTATCACCTCGAATTTGACTCACTAATTGCATTAATGTAGTCATTTCATAATAATACACACCTTTTAATGTGTTAAAATACACTTTAATGAGAAATATATTAATTGAGGGCCTTATTGGATTTAAATGAGGAATATAATTATATATCATTGTAATATGCGTCATTATGAACCTATGGTCCAAATTTGGTGTCATTTGGACTTCATTTGACCCTTCAAATTCACTTTATGAGCTTTTAATAAGGTATAACTAGGGATTTAAATCGATTTCATTTATATAGATTTTTCACCCTATGGTTCGGTTATTATGCATCTTTCACGCGCCCCTTTCACCTTCAGCGCCATCTAACGGTCCTGATCAGTCTGACCCATGATCCAACAACAACCGCCTTGTCTTCTACCTTCAGCAGGCCGCGAGTCAGGGAACAGTCCTGACTCCCTGGCTTCTCGACTCCGCTCTCCCTCTCCACTGCGCCTTCTCGCACGATTCCTCTTCGGGTGAATTCGGCTTCTCACGCTGGTTCTAGCGAGCTCTATTTCACTTCGTCTCCTCCGCCACAGGAAAAATGTCCTAAGTCGACAACCTCCTCTTCTCCGCCCCGGGTTGCAGTGGGAGCCTCGGCTCCTATCGTGCCTATATAAGGGGCTTTAGAGCACCCTCGCTCCAACCCTATTTCTCCTCTTCCTCCAATTTCTCCCCAAGTTCCCTCTAGCTACTCGACCTGCTCGGCCCTCCTCTCTGATGACAGCCACAGATAGCTCAAAGCTCCAGACATCTCGGTCCAATTCACCGCGGGGTAACCTTCCTGGACCCACGATCTTTCCTTTTCCCGTCTCGTTTGGCACCGCGAAGCCCCGTTTTGCCCGGTCCTATAGGGCCGCCGTAGAGCTACCGTCGACCTCGGCCGGCACCTAGCGTTTTGGGGTTCTATTGCACCTCCACCCATGGAAGCAGGTCCCCGCGACTCGAGCTTGGTCCGTGAAGCTTTTCCGACCTTGTATTTGGCATTTTACGGTCTTGTGTGTGTTTTGGGCTCCGGTTTTCCTCCCCTGCTCCTTGGTTGTTCCCGCTGGGTTGTGAGCTACTGTGGTCCCCGTCCTGTGGCAAGGGTTCCTCCGACTTGTCTGGTCTCAGAGGACCCTTTCACATCGCTCCTTGGTTGAGCTTTGGTCTGGTGAGGAGAAGCAGTGCTAGAGTTAAAGCTCGAGGAAGCGCTGCTCACGCCATGGCCTGGCTGAGGAAGAAGCCAGGTCAGTAAAAGACCAAGGCATCCCTCTCCCCCCAGACCGGCTAACTTTGCAATACAGGGGCAAGCTGGTATTTTCGCCCCTAGTTATCTCTCGCCAACAAAACAATCGAATTGATCAAATGTCTAGACTGCCCCTGCGACTGTGATGGATTTATTTAACTCACAAGGGTAGTTTAGTCATTTCACATTCTATTTACATCGAATTTCATTTTCATTTAAATACCTGTCACTCTATAGTTTTCCTGCATCCTGATTGGTCGATTTTACTTAATTCATAGTAAATCGATCCATGGTCAGAAAAATGCAAATAAATAGTCGATGGAAAGGATTTTTAATGTAGAATCCGAATTTATAGTTTTTGACCCCTGATTTGTATTCCTTTTTCGAAGGTTGTTTTGAATGCCTTTTTAAATATATAAAATGTTCTGAAATACATAATTAATCCATTTTAACTCCAATTTGTAAAATAAAATATGTTTTCTTATTCAGGAGTATATGACTAATGGATTGGAGTTGGTTTTAAACCTTAAATCGTGGTTTTGTAAAATTAGGGTTTTCCTATGACTTATGTCTTTATATATATTAATACATGTGTAATTATGTAACTAGGAAATGTGGATGGATTGCAATCAATTTGGTGAATGTTTATGGTAAATAATTAAAAACAGGTATGTGAGCCCTATTTCAGAATGTGAAACCTATTTGGATGTGGCTCCTTTGTATGTGGATCCTATTTTTATTGTGGAATCTAAATGTGATGGTAATGTGCAATACACCTACTCTCAGTTGGGCTTTTATCCAACCCCACCATTTATATTTGCTAGCCTTATTATCTTTTCTTATGCCATTGTTACTCATCCAATTGGAACATGTCAATAATGCTACTACATATGTTGCCTCCTTTACATGGAAATGTTGTAATCTTGTTATTGCCTATGTTGGCTTATCCTTTTGAAATATTTGGAACATTGTATAATGTTAATGCTTGTTGACTCTTTTAATTCTTGGAACTCTTGGATATGTCAAATCTTGAGACATTGGCCAGGCAGTCACACTAATCCGGGAGTCCTCGTATTCCGACTAGCGGTGCGGAGGAAAATCTTTCCAGCGCCCGATTGTGATCCTTTTTAGACACCTCTATCTTTCATAAAATCCTTTACTAACTCCCTTGGGTTCTACAGAGTTTGTAAAATTTAATAATTATTAAAGATTAAATGAGGAACCTATGCTCTGATACCAAATGTTACAACCCTGCCTCCCAGTAACCCCCAAATAAGGTTGACTAAGAGGTCAGATCCATTATCCCAATTAATAAGATCAAAGGTTCGACAAATAATCAATAATAATTAATGAAATTCTACCAAACTAAACTGAAAACTGGTATAAAATAAAATTTTGCATACCTTTTTCAAAAACTTGGACATCTACTTCTATCCACATCTGGAGTCTATTCTAATTAATCATCCTTTGTACTTTAATTCTTATTTAATTCCACATATGACACTTTACTGTTTGTCCTTTTCAAACTTGTACCTAAAAGGCCGGCAAACAAAATGTCAGTCAGTATATCGAAATATGTCGGTATGTGGGAACAACCAAAATTTCACAAATATGGCTAACAAACTAATTATCACAACCAAGGTAATTAACAAGTCAATTTATGTTTTCAATGTGTTAATCTCTACCACTTTTGCCCTAACCCTGGAATACTCGTTTTTATATCTGTTAACATATGTTACTACATTACTATTTAATTATGCACTTTAATGGGTTACATTAACATATGTAGGTCTTTACAAGAGTACAAAAAAGTTGGAGGAAATATCCTCAGGAAAAAGGATTTGTCACTAATTTGGGAGAATGTGAAAGTAATTTCCTGACTCCAATGTATAAATTATTTATGTTAACTGCACTTATTTGTATTTTTGAATATTTTGTATGTTTCAATTTATAGTGTGCTACACAAGACAACGGATGGGCATGTGCCTACTATGTGATGCTATATATGGACCTAATCATCAAACATGTCGTAATAGAAATAGATAAGATACATCATGTATTATACATAGTGTAACAACCGACTCATGAAAACAGGATTAACTAATGTGGAAATGAATTATTAGAAGCGGATTACTGAAAATCACTAAAAATATAAAACTTTTTGCAAAGAGATCCACACATAGGAAATCTTTTTATTCAAGAGCCAAAGTATAATATTTACATTCAGTTTCAAAGTACATGTCTTTCACTATCTCTTCTCGAGATTTACAACATCATCTATCTCCAGACATAAAATATAGACAACATATAACTTCGAGGCATCAAGCCAAAATCTCATATTGATTCATTAAAACACTAACTAAAAACTCTGAGGATCTGAGAGTACAGAGATGACACATATGACTTTCTAACTATATGACTTGACAGTCAGCATCTTCACCTGAGATCTCACTGATGTCCAAGTTGTTGCTTTCCTTTTCCTACAAAAGAGTGTCTGCTTCTTTGTCTGTGTCCACCTAAAAAATGTTGGATCCCATGGGGGTGAGACAATTATAAATTGCCCCAGCGGGAGATATAACGCTCCGCCAAAACATTGTTGTTACAGATTATTATATTAAAATTGAACATGAGTTCTTACATATTAACAACATCATTATTCATTGTATGAACAGAGAAAGATAATATCCTTTCCTAAGGAGAAGATTGTATCTACTCATTGTAGATTCATAATCCATTTATCTAATTGCAAGGAATGTAAAGAGATATGAATAACATTTATCAACTGAAATTGCATAAAAGGAATGTAACATCAGCCAATGAGTTTCCGTATTCAAACCTTAAGCATGCTATACGGCTAGTTACATTTTACAATCACACTTATGCCCTGAGGAGATGAGGTATACCGCTCATACTCCAACCGACCATTGTGAAGTCGAAATCGGTACCATACAAGGTCAACGGTAGAGTCGGCTACCAAGACCTCCCATATCTCAGTCAGCGCGAGATTCCATGCAGGACATCTTGTGTCTCTTCTATATATAGCTTTCCAGGGTATACTAGTAACTTCGCTATTAGAGTTATAGTGGCGTGTTGTACTCTCTTCGAGATCGTGAGATTTCATATTTATCTCCATCGATCTGACATTAACATTATTGGGAGATGTGTACTGCATCTGTCCCAATCATCGTGGGATTCGTGATACATCCACCCCGATACAAGTAATGAAGGATTGAGAGGTTTGTTATTCACCTTTCATCAATTCCCTCATTAGGACATCAAGACACAGTCACCCATTGCCCCTACATATTCAAAATATGCGTTCCGGGTTTTGACATGGAGCACCCGTTTCACCATCACCTACTGCTTACGATGATGGATCTATGGTCAGGGCTCTACATGATATGATTTCACTTGATTAATTAAGTAATTTATCATTTTCTTTTAGCATCAGTCAAGTTCTCAAACATAACTTATTCAGACAAATGCCATTATGAAATAAGTACTATTTTAATCAATCACTTGTCAGTCTTTATAAGACATTGGGATCTCAGTCCCTCATTTCATTTCTTTGAAAGTTCACTTCCCTCAGCATCATCATTATCATACTTATCAACTTTCGGTATTCATACCCTCAATTCATCACTATCACTGTTACCATTTATTAGGCCGAGGTATGCATAATACTTGTTACACAAGTGTCTCGCATGGCTCTCAAAGCCTATAAATGTTTTGCCACCTTTCACTAGGCAACAACTTACTCATGGAACTCATAAGGTTCATGCACATTTTGTTACTTTTACTAAGCAACAACAACATTAGGCACATAAGGCCATACAACATGTTAAATATATGAAAGTCATAGGTCATATCTGGCTATGTTCATAATCTCTTGATGTCTACATGGTTATGATAACAGTCATGTAAGTCATTTGTCACATCATATGAAACATTAGTAACACCACCATCCTTTATCAGGATTAGGGTTATCTATCAATTAGGGCTTTTCATTCCCTTTACCCAAAATTAGGGTTAGGGTTTCCCATCATGATTTCATTATGGGTTTCATGCTCACATTATTAGTTCAACCCTAATGTATTACTCCACACCTCTAGGAGCATCCAAGGCATCATAAGTATTTTCTTATGATTACCATTCTTATCATATATCATTAATGATCATCAATTCAAAGCATGAGTTCATTTCTCATCCTTGTCATGATATAATTACATTATACTCATTGATTAGCTTACCCCATTCTCAAGGTATATTGGTCAACATTTATCAAAGTACATTGAGTTCATCACATCTTTATTGTAACGATTGCATATCACACATTTCATGTGTTTCTTAACCAAGAGTATTGGATTAGAGGTTCATCAAGATAAGTCTACAATGAAATGCAGAATGTGATATCTATCATATCTGAATGTATCAGTTTCTTTTCATGTCCATATTCTTAAGTTAATCAACTAACTTTGTATTAAGGTATTTCCCTCTTAATACTTTATCCACTAACTTGTTACTTTCATCATATGGTGCATGGGTCACACATTAGAATTGTCCAATTGTCTTTAATGATATGGACTTATCCAACTGATAGACATTGTTGATATAGGATAAACCATTATCAACTATTTTAGGTATTTCAACTTTTAATATGTTATCCACATCATTATTTAGTATAGCATACATCATTCCTAAAAGTTTCATTTCCTCATCATTGTAAGGTGTATAGGATATTACTCATGTATAAAGATAGTTGTTCAAGGATCTAGGCATCATCTTGTCTCTTAGATCCTTATTCATTAAAATCACCACATTATCGTTCACATGATTCATCAACCGTATCCTTCATTTATATAACATATTCATCTTATTTAATTATTTTAGCCACACCTCTCTTTGGTGTATTGGCTATTAAACCATCTCTAGGATTTCATATATCATCACATGAAATCACCCTGAATTGAGTCTTACACCATATCATAATATCAGGGTTCCACATAACATCACTTAAAACTAGGGTTTCATATTCAATAAACCATAATTAGACTTATTGTTCATCCCAATTGGGGTTTCTCATGACATCACTCCCAATTAGGGTTTCTCATGTCATCACCCTCCATTATGGTTTCCTATTCCATAACCCACAATTAGGGTTTACTATTCACATCACATCACCCTAGATTAGGATTTACTATTCATATCACATCACCCTAGATTAGGATTTACTATTCATATCACATCACCCTAGATTAGGATTTACTATTCATATCACATCACCCTAGATTAGGATCTACTATTCATATCACATCACCCTAGATTAGGATTTACTATTCATATCACATCACTATGAATTAAGATCATACCATCATCATGTAGTAAGATTACTTCCATTAATATTCTCAGTTAGGGTTATGATTCATTAACCCTCATAATTAGGGTTTCATGATCTCACTATGAAGGATCATACTCTAATTAAACATTCATTCATATAGAAAGTCTATTACTTGATTATCAATCATGTAGGAAATCTTCTCTTTCATCTTCTACAAGATGATGTTTGCTTCAACCTTGATTAAGCTAAGTCAACTCAATCTTGAAGAAGAATTGACATCATGGGTTATGTCATTATCACCATGATCATTAGGGCTTAGCTACTTGAAGGGTACTAATCACCCTATCTCATTAAAGGTACCATTATTATAAACACCATTGATTTACATCATGTAATTGACCACTTAAACCATTGACCTTTATTCACTTTAAGTGTTCATACAATTTGATTAATTAATTTCCAAATGATCTTGGTCACTTGGACCTCAAATGGTCTTGACCAATCATACCTCAAACGGTCTTGGTTGAATACTCAAAACCGTTTACTAAAGTAGCTGGTGAAGACCGTTTGCCAAAGTTGACTTTTTGAAACTGCATGCACCTAAACGGTTTGGGATCGTTTGGTCCCAAATGGTCTAACGTCCAAACGGTCTCGAGACTGTTTGGTCCAAACCCCCTCAAAACCGCAAGGACCAAAAAGGGTCTCAACCACTCCAATTAATTTAGGATTTCCAATGTTGAATCCTTCAACCATTGAATTCATGTAAGAAATTATCAATTGGACCTATCACCATACTTCAATTAAGTTAAATAGGTCAACCATCAACGGATTTGACCCTCAATTGACCCTCAATTGATCATCAATTAGGGTTTGAATCAATTGGATTAGGGTTTGGAATTGTTGATCCTTCAACATTAATCAATGTGAGATTGGTTACTTTGAAACCATTGAGCCTTCATCCAAATTGGGCATCACCTGACCCCTAACGGTCTTGTGGTCATTTGGGTGACCTCCAAACGGTCTTGAGACCATTTTCCCATGTCAACATCAAAATCCAAGTCAACCAATTAGGGTTTGGTTCATTGGATTGCTCACCAAATCAGCAATTGATTACTCTTCAACTCAATACCTTTAGATCTCCAAACACCTAACCATAGTCAACCCTAGACCTCCAAACGGTCTTGGGTGACCCCCAAACGGTCTTGGGATCGTTTGGATGACCTCCAAACGGTCTTGAGACCGTTTTCCCATCACATCATCATCAACCATATCATTCAATTAGGGTTTGGATCCTAGGATTGGTCACCAAATCAGCAATTGATTGTACATCAACTTAATATCTTTGGACCTTCAATTGCTCAACCATACTTAACCCTAGACCTCCAAACGGTCTTGGGTGATCACCAAACGGTCTTGAGACCATTTGGGTGATCCCCAAATGGTTTTGAAACCATTTCGGTCAATCAACCCAAAGCATCAACTCATTCAATTGCAAAATCAGCACTTAGCCGATTAGGGTTTATACCATATGTTTGAATCTTCAAATACCTAACCGTACTCAACCCTAGACCTCCAAATGGTCTTGGGTGATCACCAAACTGTCTTGAGACCGTTTGGGTGATTCCCAAATGGTTTGGAACCGTTTGGGTCAATCAACCCGAATTTCAAACTCAAGCACTTATGAAATCAACACTCAACCCGATTAGGGTTTAGGTGATTGATGGACCTTCAACTCATGAACCAATTGGAGTTAATCAATAATAATTGGTGGGTCATTAACCTAGATCATTATGAACAAGTCCCCAAATGGTCAACCCTGGTCAACATCACCAAACGGTCTTAAACCGTTTGTTTCTATGCGGTTTAGTGAAACCGTTTCATTTCAAATGGTTTGAAACTGTTTGCTCCCAAACACAAACCGTTTGGACATTTGATTGAAACTGTTTGGTATAGGTATTTGGGGAGGTGTGTGCTTATGATGATGTAATCATCATCAAGCTCTAGACCCACGAAACCTGCTGTGACTTCCATAGAGATTGCATCAATCAACCAAATCAATAATTATAAATAGAGAAATGATCATTATTTGATGGGGAATTGAATGCAATAACAAGGTTTGGGTTTCAAGTTATAAAACCCACCTCCAATTGAGCTCCAAAGCTCCATGCTCATGGCAAAAATGGTGGATGAAGCTTTTTCAGCTCCTCCTAAGCTCGTCCTCAATCTTTTGGTTGAAAAGATTGGCTAGGGTTGATGAGGAGATCGAGATAAGAAGAAATTAATGATTTATTTTTTATTTCCACCATGGAATCAAGGAGAACGAAGGTAAAGGACCTTACCAACAGGTTGGGGTCGTCCTCCTCCTGTTCCTAAGCTTCTCTTGGGGTCAGCCAAGGCAAAGGAAGAAAGAAAATCCGAAAAGAAATCCTTAAGTGAGTGGAAAAAGGGATATGTATAAGGAAATCCCAAGGAGAGAGAAAATGGGATTATTTCCTTTAATTCCCAAAATAATTTCCACCAAATCCCCCTCCATTTCTTGGCCACGAAGCCATATTCATGTTCTTGAAAAACCTCTTCATTATCCAAGAATAAAGGGAAAAGAAATTAAGCACCTTAACCCTTATAATATTAATATTCATTTTTGAGTGGAATTTCTTTTTCTTATAATGACGGTGAGTGGAATTTCACCTCCTTAGGATATGCTCGTGCCTTTGAAAGGATTAAGATCGTCCACACACATCTGAACTCAACCATTTTAATTTTGGTTGAAATCTGTTTCAATTATTTTATTTATTTTTGCATTAAATTGAATTAGGGTTCCAATTAGGCTTAAATCTTGATTATTTTAATATCAAGATTATCTCTCCTCCAACTTAATTCAAATGAGGCGTCCCTCCTGTTTTATTTGCTCTAAATGATGACAAAAAACATTAGGGACCTTATTGAAGTGGTAATTTGCATATTGAACCTTAGTTTTTGGGTAAATTGCACTTTACACCAAAACTAGGTTTTAATGCACAAACATTGTCCATCAAGCTTTATCTTGGTGTCCAAGCTTGTAGAAACCATACTACTACATCATATTCACTATTATGATGTCTCAACATCAGAGGAACATATTATTATGTAACATTTGCAAGTTAGCCCCTTAACTTGGGTAATTTGCACTTTAGTCCAAAATAAGCAAACATTGCTTCAACATTGTTCAAACAGGACCAAAATTGAAACATAAGTTCCTCATGAGGCCTAATTACTTTTCACAATATAAGATTAAAATTATAATCAACTTTCTTAATCAAAACACCTAGGGCTAAAGCATAACCCAGGACAGGGATGTTATTAATTATCCACCCCTTATAAGGATTTCATCCCTGAAATCCCTAGATAAAGAAAAACAGATATTATTCATGCATCATATCATCATGTCATCACATAACATTTCATTATTATGGGGACACCATAGATTTTTGATCAATACAAAGTTATTCCATACAACTTTATCATGGAATGATTCACATGGAGCATATACTCCCATGTTCCTTAGTTAGTTCAGTATTTCTCTTTCAAGATCACAATTATATTCTGTCATCTACTTGAAACTATAAGTCTTTTCATGCTCTAATCGTGTCATCTCACCTGATAACACCATACTAACTTTCCTTATACATTCTCTTGTCATAAGGAAAGGTTACTTATCAATTGACAACTTATCTCAAAGATATCATTAATTGTTATGTTTGTGCAAAGCATAAACCCATAACATGTGAGGTTCATAATATTTTGCATGATCAATCTGATTTCATAGCTGACCATTCGAGGTAATCAACATAGGTCATCTGATATTTCTTTAGATATCAGGATCCCTTACCTTGGTATCTATTACATGTGTTAAAAACACATCACATCTCTATCTTCCTTTCCTCTTGGGACATCACTTGTTACATATATCTTTTCCTTGAAACCAAGGTCCAAGGTAAACTGATACTTTTCTAAGTATCCATCATCATGAACATTTTTATCTTATGCACATCAAGTGTCCTAAGATCCACTTGATTGTCATGTCCCTGAAAGGAAAGATAACAAGGATTCATATTCCTCTTATTATTTCATGTATTTTCAACTATTCATGAAACATTTACTCTTTATCTCATCCTAGGTTCCTTGCCCTAGCATAGGAATCTTATAAGGATGATTACATATCCTTATCCCTTTAGCATGTTTATGATCATCTTATAATCTCATCATATTTTCCATTTCTACATTATGGTAAGGATCTTTATGATACTTACAACTTTATTAGATGAGATTCATCTCCCTTATTCTCATTCTTATCTTATGAGGATTATACTTTTATTTCCTCATACAAACATGCTCATCTGAGGTTATCCCTGATTTCTATTTCTTATACTTAGGACATGACACATTTATTTATTCCATATTTCTTATTTCATGATACTCATTAGATTGTATCAAAATGACTACTTGACCAGAGCAATAAAAAAGGTTACAATCTAAGAGTTTCCATACTTGCTTTATCATCAATAGTTGTATACCTGGACAGGGTATATAAATACTGAGATAAGGTAGTATGCACTTGTATACTATCATTTTCCTTCCTTTTCATATTATTACAAAAAATAAGAGTCATCATTGGATTTTATCCAGACATCTCTTCAATACCTCATCTTCTTCTCATAGAGGTAAGAGTAACATGAAACATCTAAAATGTTTATGCAAAATATAAATCCTCATAGGACTAATCAAAGAAGGCTCAATCAATTACCTTCTCAAATTAACTCAAGAAACCATAAAAAAGACATATAAGAATGACATTATTTTGTCTAACCTGTCATGATTCGTGGATTATTCACTGCCTCATGCTGATTCTGCCTCAGAGGTTGATTCACCATAACATTTCTGGCTGAGCAATTTCTTGCCAGATGTCTTACCTGTCTACATAGGTAGCAAATTTTGGGTTCCAGGTATGGTCTAGAGGGTTATTTACCCTTTCTAGATGACCATTGCCTTGGTGCACTAGGTCCTGGTTGTACTAGTGATACCAAAGTCTTTCCCTTTTTGGAACTACTAGGCCTCTGTTCCTGGATTTGGATAGGCCTTTTCTCAATCATCATCTTGTTTTTCTTTTCTGGGCAAAACCTTATGATATGTCTAGGTTCCCTGCACTTATGGCAGATCCTGATTTCAGGCTGTATTCTATTCCCTACATCACTATATATTGATTCAACAGGCTGAGGTTGAGCACAGACTTGTTCTAAGTCCAGAACTTCATCATTTCCCATTGCTTCAACCTATTGTTGTGGATTGCATATCCTGTTGATGTCCAAAACATCATCATTGGGGGCTGGTAATCTAGGTTGTATTGCTAGTGCTCGATCCACTAAATACATCATGGTTGCCATGAGTTCCCCAACAGTGATACCTAGGGAAGGATTTCTTATCACAGCTGAATTAGCTAGGGGATTCTCAAGCAATTGTCCCTCTCTTGCCTGCTCCCCTACACCTCTTCTTGGTGCAGCATTGCTGCTTTCTGCAGCAAACTCCTTATCTGTCCCAGTCATCTTCAAGTTCTTCTTCTCCTATATGGGTAGAAGACACTATCAGATACATTGGATGACACTAGAACAGACTCTTCTAGCTTAGTCTTATGTCTCTGTAGACTCAGCGAACCTAGAGCTATGATACCACTAATTGTAACGACCGACTCGCGAAAATAGGATTAACTAATGCGGAAACGAATTATTAACAGCAGATTACTGAAAATCACTAAAAATTTAAAACTTTTTGCAAAGAGATCCACACATAGGAAATCTTTTTCTTCAAGAGCCAAAGTATAACATTTACATTCTATTTCAAAGTACATATCTTGCACTATCTCTTCTCGAGATTTACAACATCATCTATCTCCAGACATAAAATATAGACAACATATAACTTCGAGGCATCAATCCAAAATCTCAGATCGATTCATTAAAACACTAACTAAAAACTCCGAGGATCTGAGAGTACAGAGACGACACATAGGACTTTCTAACTATATGACATGACAGTCAACATCTCCACCTGAGATCTCACTGATGTCCAAGCTATTGCTTTCCTTTTCCTACAAAAGAGTGTCTACTTCTTTGTCCGTGTCCACCTAAAAAATGTTGGATCCCACGGCGGTGAGACAATTGTAAATTGCCCCAGCGGGAGATATAACTGTCCGCCAAAACATTGTTGTTGCATATTATTATATTAAAATTGAACAAGAGTTCTTACATATTAACAACAACATTATTCATTGTATGAATAGAGAAAGATAGTCTCCTTTCCTAAGGAGAACATTGTATCTACTCATGGTAGATTCATAATCCATTTATCTAATTCCAAGGAATGTAAAGAGATATGAATAACATTTATCAACTAAAATTGTAGAAAAGGAATGTAACATCATCCAATGAGTTTCCGTATACAAACCTTAAGTAAACATGCTATACGGCTAGTTATATTTTACAATCACACTTATGCCATGAGGAGATGAGGTATACTGCTCATACTCCAACTGACCATTGTGAAGTTGAAATCAGTACCATACAAGGTCAAAGGTAGAGCTGGCTACCAAGACCTCCCATATCTCGGTCAGCGTGAGATTCCATGTAGGACATCTTGTGTCTCTGCTATATATAGCTTTCCAGGATATACTGGAAACTTCGCTATTAGAGTTACAGTGGTGTGCTGTACTCTCTTCGCGATCATGAGATTTCATGTTTATATCCATCGATCTGACATTAACATTATTGGGAGATGTGTATTGTATCTGTCCCAATCATCGGGGGATTCGTGATACATCCACCCCGGTACAAGTAATGAAGGGTTGAGAGGTTTGTTATTTACCTTTCATCAATTCCCTCATTAGGACATCAGGATACAGTCGCCCATTGCCCCCACATATTCAAAATATGTGTTCCGGGTTTTGCCGTGGAGCACCCGTTTCACCATCACCTACTACTGACGATGATGGATCTATGGTCAGGGCTCTACATGATATGATTTCACATGATTAATTAAGTACTTTATCATTTTCTTTTAGCATCAGTCAAGTTCTCAAACATAATTTATTCATACAAATGCCATTATGAAACAAGTACTATTTTCATCAATCACTTGTCAGTCTTTATAAGACATTGGGATCTCAGTCCCTCATTTCATTTCTTTGAAAGTTCACTTCCCTCAGCAGCATCATTATCATACTTATCAACTTTGGGTATTCATACCCTCAATTCATCATTATCACTATTACCATTTATGATACGATCGAATTATGAAAACAAGATCAATGAATGCGGAAGCGATTAGCAGTGGAATTGTCAAAAATTACTAAAATTTAAAACTTTTTGTGAAGAGATCATCAAACGATAAAACTCTTTCATAAAGAAACATGACAAGTTGTTTACAAATTGATCCATCATTACGTCTCTGTAATAAACACATCTCGAGGATTACAACATCAATCACCTTGTTAACTGTACAAGGTAAGATACAAAATCTCGAGGCATCATGCCAAAATCTCAGGTATACTGACTCCTAGGACCTGAGAGTACAGAGACGACACATAGGACATACTATCTACACAACTTGACAGACAGTGTCTCCACCTGAGGATCACTGCTGTCCCTGAGATTGCTGTTGTTGCTCACCCACTGATGGGTTCCTTCGTCCTCGGCGTCTACCTAAAAAGTCAAATCCCACAGGGGAGAGACAATTGAATAATTGTCCCAACGAGAGTTATAACTCTCCGCCAGAAGCTTTGTTATTGCAATAATGGAATAACATAAAGCAGTAGAATTATAAACATTCAACAACATGTAACATTGTATAAACTATGTGAAGCAGCATCCTTATAAGTAATCATCTCAATCATAACTTAATTGAATGACAAAACATATAATGATAAGGAATATGAAGAACATATATACTAGTTACTTGACTAGAGCATTATAAACAATGTATTATCAATCATTGTTTCTCATAGTTCAACCTAAGCAAATATGTTATACGGCTGATTACATTTTACAAACATATTTATGCCCTAAGGAGATGAGTTACACCTCTCATACTTCAACCGACCATCACCAGATCTGAATCGGTACCATACCTAGGTCATCAGGAGAGCCGGATTCCTATGAACTCATAACTCCTCAGTCAGTGTGAGGATCAACATGCAGGACATCTCGTGTCTCTTCTATAATAGCTTTCTAGGGTATTCTGGCAACTTCGCTATTTAGAGTTACAGTGGCGTTCTGTACTCTCTTCGCCATCGAGGGATTTCTTGTTTATCTCTCATCGATGCAGCATTACCAACATCATCGGGAGGTTAGTGATACATCTTCCCGGCATAAACATGTAATGAAGGATTGAGATATTAATGGTACATCTTCTATCAAATCCAACATTAGGACGTAAGGATATTCACGTCCATAACCCCCACATACTCAAAAGTATGTGCTCCAGGAGTTCCCTTAGGAAAACCTATTTCACCATCATTTAATCTCTGACAATGATGGATCTATGGTCAGGGCTCTACATGATATCATTATACTTGATTATTTAAGTACATAATGGCATTCTTTAGCATCAAGCATGATCTCAAACATAAATCAATAAAACAAATGCCATAAAGAAAGAGTACTATTTGTATCATGTTCACATCACATACTTTTACCATTGGGATATCAATCCCTAACTATCTCATCATTGTGATTCAGGAATGTGGGTATTCAAACCCTTGAATCATCATAACACTTGTTACCAAGTAACATCTTACCATCCAATCATTTTAACAGTATGACCTTTGGTTATAACAATGCATATATTTCTCATGGCTCATTCAGCCTATCAAGCTCATATGTTACCACTCACCAGGTAACATAGCATATCATAATACTTGAAGCATGTAAAGTGTTTTCAATGCATATAACATCATAACCCTTACCTGGATATGATCATTTCTTTATGAAAACCTGCATGGTTAACATTTACTAATAACATGCACATTGTAACTATACCAGCACATTACAAGTTCTTTTCAAATTATATATAGGATACCACGGCCGTTCTATCTTGCACGATCGTGCAAGAGTAAGTCACCACGGTCGTGCTCCATTACATGGTCGTGCAACAAAGGATTCACCACGACCGCATCATAATACCACAGCTGGTTTCAAGGGTTAGAATTCTCATTCAATCCAATTAGAGTTATTTAACCCCTTAGTTGATTAGGAGTATTAATTCCTCATCTCATACTTTAATCATGGAGTTTCATGCTTAAAAGCATAACTCAAAATTAGGGTTCACTTGTTCATATTATCACATCACCCTAGATTAGGGTTTACTATTCACATTACATCACATTACCCTAAATTAGGGTTTACTATTTACATTATAGTGAATTGAGATCATTCCATTATCTTATATGAAGATTACTCTCATTCATGTCCTTAATAAGGTTAAGATTCATTAATCACCATGATTAGGGTTTCCATGATCTCACAATGAAGGATCATACGCTAATTATGTGCATTCATATATGTTGGAAGCATATTACTTGATTCTCATTCATATTAGGGAATCTTCTCTCTCCTCATATAAGTTGATGATTACATTACTCTTGATTAGGTTAAGACAAACCAACTTGGAATCATAAGTCAAGTCATCACTACTATGGTAATTAGGGTTTGCCTGATAAAAGGGGTGTTGACTACTTAAACCCATCAAGGGTACTTTGGTAATGTCCACCATTGATCATAACATGCATCAACCAACTAATTAGTAATTCCCTTAATCAATTTACTTACCTTTAGGGTTTATATTAAACAACTACTAAACCATCTTGACCACTAAGGCATCAAACATTATTGACCTTAAAAGACCCCAAATGGTTTTGCACTTTCAACCTCCAAACGGTTTTGAAACCGCATGAAGTTGTTGACCGTTTGGACCCTTTGATTTTCAAGACCGCATGGCCAAGTACACCATCAAGACCGTTTGCCCTAGGTGAGGTGAAGTCCATTTGGTCTTGTTGACCGTTTGACCAACTTTGACTTTTGAAACTGCATGGGTAATTTGATCTTGAAACCGCATTGCCACCAAACGATTTGGGATCGTTTGGTCCCAAATGGACTTGAGACCGTTTGGACTCAAACGGTCTTGAGACCATTTGGTCCAAACACCCCAAAACCGCATGGACCAAAAAGTGTGTCAACTGTTCCAATTGAGTTAGGGTTTTTCAATGTTGAACCCCTCAATTGTTCATGCCATGGTTAACCACTTATCAATTGAGCCAATTAGGTTAACCCTCTACTAGTTTGACCCTCAATTGATCCTCAATTGGTCACGAATTAGGGTTTGGATCACTTGAATTAGGGTTTGGAATTGCTCACCCTTCAACATGCATCAACATGAGTTTAATTGATGTTGAACCTATTGAACCATCACTCAATTGGGTCATGACCAGACCCCAAACGGTCTTGGAATCGTTTGGACATCCTCCAAATGATCTTGAGACCGTTTTCTCAAGTCCATATCAAAAGCTAACTCAACCTATTAAGATTTGGACCATAGATTTGATCATTAGGTCACTAATCGATTATATTTCAACTTATTGTCTTTAAATCTTCAACCACTTAACCATGGTAAATCCTAAACCTTCAAATGGTCTTGGATGACCAACCAACGGTTTTACAACCATTTGGACATCCTCCAAACGGTCTTGAGACTGTTTGCCCATGATGTCATAAAAAACCAAGTCAATTACTTAAGAGTTGAACCCTGGGTTTGGTCACCAAATCAGCACTTAGTTACTCAACAACTTGATATGATTGAATCCTCAATTGGTCAACCCCACTTAACCCTAGACCTCCAAATGGTTTTGGGTAATCACCAAACGGTCTTGAGACTGTTTGGGTGATCCCCAAACTGTTTTGAAACCGGTTGGGCCATTCAACCCAAACTTCAACATGATTGCATTATTGAAATCAGCAATAGACCAGATAAGGGTTTAGGTGATTAAAGTGCCTTCAATTGGTGATTTACTTGGAATTAGTTGATGATTCTTGGTGGGTGATTAGTCCATAATATGTACAACAGCCCTTCAAATGGTCAACACTTGGTCAACACATCCAAATGGTCTTGGAGACCGTTTGCTCCAAACGATCTCATGAAACTATTTGCCCTCCAAACAGTTTTGAAACCGTTTGCTTCCAAACGGTTTTGCAAACCGTTTGGGCAAGAGGTGTAGGACCGTTTGATAAAGAAGGATCACGATGAACTTTGGAATTAACGACACCTTCTTCTACCTCAAGAACATGGACTGTTCTTCACGGTTTTGGTTGCAAGAACACTTAGAAGTATGAAAGAAAGGAGAACAAGCAATGTTTTTAAGAGAAGAAGATGCAAGAACAAAGCATAAGGTTTATAGTTATAAAACCCACCTTTGGTCTGATCCAGAGCTCCAAGCTCCGTGCCTTTAATGGTGGATGAAGCTCCAAAGGTTGTCCAAGCTTCGTTCTTCAAGATTTGGATGGAGAAGATGGCTAGAAAGAGGAGTTGTGTAAGGAAAACTACTAAACCAACCTTGTAGTTAGAGTCTCCACCATGAATTCAAGCTAGGAGATGAGCATAACTTACCCAAACTTACTTGGTCGTCCTCCTCTACTCCTTATCTTCTCCTTAGTCAGTCCAAAGCAAGAAGATGAGAAAAGGAATAAGGGAAATGATCACTTGCTTTGTGTAAAAAGAAACCTTATATACTTTTGGATATTTTCAAGGCAAAAAGGAAAACTAGCTATTTCTTTTATTTCCTAACCATTTCCACCATGGCTTGCCCCCTCCATGGCCACGTTTTCTTCCTCCTTATCTCATGAAAAACTACTCCCTTATCCAATACTAAAGGGAAAAGAAACCAAACACCTTATATGTTATATATATATAAAAGGGCCAATTTGCTTAAAACTTGCTTATTTAAATATTACAGTTATCTTTCTTACTTGATCATTCAAATGAGGCGCCCTACTCATATTCTTTACTCTACTTGATGTCAAGAGTCATGAAAGATACTATAGAGGTATATTTTACATGTTGGACCCTAGGTTTTGGGTAAATTACACTTTACACCAAAACTAGGTTTTAAAGCACAAGGATTGCTCTGCAAGTTGTATCTTGGTGATCAAGCTTGTGGAATCCACACCACCGCATCATATTCATTCTTATGATGTCTCATTTTTAGAGGAACATCTTAACATGTGCAATTTGCAAGTTAACTCCTATAATGGGTAAATTGCACTTTAGTCCATTATTAACAAAACAATATTACAACATTGTTCAAAAAGGACTGAAATTGAAGTATAAGTTCCTCAAAGTTTTAATTACATTACAAAATATAACCACAAACATATAATCACATATCTAAGCCAAAACACCTAGGGTTAGTTCATAACCCAGGTCAGGGATGTTACAAATTATCCACCCCTTACAAGGATTTCGTCCCCAAAATCAACAAAACATATTAAGAGAAAAGAGCAGGGTATTTCCTTCTCATTTCTTCCTCTAGTTCCCATGTGTCCTCTTCAACACCACAATGATTCGAGAGGACTTTCACAAGACTTATGTCTTTCTTTTTCAGCTTTTTAATTCTTTTATCGAGGACTGACACTGGTCCTTCTTGGTAAGATATATCATCATTCAATTCTACCTCCATAGGTTGCAGAACTGATTCTGTATCAGGGTGACATTTCCTCAGCATAGAAATGTGAAACACAGGGTGTAACCTCTGTAACTCTGGTGGAAACTCTAGTTTATAGGCTACCTTTCCAATCCATTCAATGATTGGATAAGGCCCCATAAACCTCGGAGCTAACTTCCCTTTCCTTCCAAATTGAAGGACTCCTTTCCAAGGTGAGACTTTGAGATTCACTCTGTCTCCAACCTGGAATTCTAAAGGTCTACGACGTTTATCAGTATAAGATTTCTATCTATCCTGTGCAGTCTTTATTTGTTGTTGTATTATTTTAATCTTTTCTGTAGTCTGCTGTATAAGATCAGGACCTAAAAGTTGATATTCACCAGTTTCATACCAACATAGGGGTGATCTACAACATCTACCATACAAAGCTTCGTAAGGTGCCATGTCAATGCTATGTTGATAGCTATTATTGTAGTTAAACTCTATCAAGATTAGGTGCAGATCCCAACTCCCCGTATACTGAAGAACACATGCTCTAAGCAAGTCCTCTAAAGTCTGTATAGTCCTTTTTGACTGTCCATCCATCTGTGGATGGAAGGATGTACTAAACCTTAACTGTGTGCCTAAAGCTTTATGAATTTGCTCCCAAAAATGACTCATAAACTGGGGACCTCTATCAGAAACAATGGTGATTGGGACTCCGTGCAGTCGCACTATCTCATCAACATATAACTGTGCCAGCTTCTCGGCAGAATAGGTTGTTTTGACAGGTAAGAAATGTGTTGTCTTTGTCAACCTATCAACTATTACACAAATGGAATCATGCCCTTTGCTTGTCCTGGGTAGGCCAAGAACAAAGTCCATGGTTACATGATCCCACTTCCATTATGGTATGGGCAAAGGTTGCATTGTCCCTGCAGGCTTCTGGTGTTCAGCTTAAACTTGCTGACACACAAGACACCGCATAACAAACTCAGCCACGCCCTTCTTCAAACCAGGCCACCAATACATATCTTTTAAATTTTGATACATCTTGGTGCTTCCTGGATGCATAGCATACATCAAAGAATGAGCTTCTTCCATGCCTAACTTTCTCAAGTTATCCACATCCGGTACTATCATCCTACCATGATAACAGGCTACTTGGTCATCTGAGTCATGGAAACCATCTCGTTTCTCATTACCATACTCCGATCTGATCTGTTGAACTGCAGCATCAACTTGTTGTGCCTCCTTGATCTTCTCTTTCAGAGTAGGTTTAAATGCATCTCATCTAACAACCCGGCTAACAATGACACTTTCAACTGTACATTGTCTTTCCTTAAGGAGATAAGCATATCTCTCCTAGAGTATATTAAAGAATTCAATAGTGCTCTATCTAAGGCTAGTGTTGTTGATTTCCTACTCAAATCATCTGCAACCACATTGGCCTTCCCTGGATGGTAATCAATTGTATAATTGTAGTCTTTAATTAACTCCATCCAGCGACGTTGCCTCATGTTAAGCTCATGCTGAGAAAAGATGTACTTCAAGTTCTTATGATCAGTGAAAATCTGGAATGTCTCTCCATAGAGATAGTGTCTCCAGATCTTCAAGGCATGAACCACAACAACTAGTTCTAGATCGTGTGTCGGATAATTCTCCTCGTGTTTCTTAAGCTGTCGGGAAGCAAAAGAAATCACTTGTTTATCCTGCATCAACACACATCCAAGTCCATTCTTGGAGGCATCATAGAAAATTATATATCCTTTTCCTTGCTCAGGTAACACAAGCACAGGTGCACTTGTCAACCTTTCCTTCAGCAACTGGAAAGATCGCTGACACTCATAACTCCAAGAAAAAGGAAGATCCTTTTGGGTCAACTTAGTCAAGGGTAAAGCTATGGAACTGAAGTTTTTAATGAACCTTCGGTAATAGCCTGCCAACCCTAAGAAACTATGGATCTCCATCAGTGTCTTCGGTTGTTCCCATTGTAGAACAGATTCTACCTTTTTAGGGTCAACATGAATACCCGAGGCAGATATCACGTGTCCAAGGAAAGATACTTCTGGTAACCAGAACTCACACTTACTAAACTTAGCATATAGCTTGTGTTTTCTTAGCAAAGTTAGAGCCTGACGAAGATGTTGTTTGTGCTGCTGGGCATATCTACTATAGATAAGGATGTCATCTATAAAGGCAACAACACATTGATCAAGAAAAGGTTGGAAGATTCTATTCATGAGTTCCATGAATGCAGTTGGTGCATTAGTTAGTCCAAACGACATCACTGTGAACTCATAGTGACCATACCTTGTCCTAAAGGCAGACTTTGGTATGTCACTATTCTTAATACGGAGTTGGTGATATCCCAACCTCAAGTCTATCTTTGAGAAGATGGTTGCACCACGCAACTAGTCAAAGAGATCATCAATCCTCGACAGAGGATACTTGTTCTTTATTGTCACTTTATTTAACTATCTATAATCAATGCACAACCACATTGATCCATCCTTCTTTTTAACAAAGAGCACCGGAGCACCCCAAGGTGAAGTACTCAGTCGGATGAAACCCTTCTCAAGAAACTCTTGTAGTTATTTCTTGAGTTCTTCCATCTCAGCAGGTGCCATTCTATACGGTGTTTGCACTATAGGTTGTGTGTCTGGGATCAAATTGATCTCAAAATCAATTTCCCGAGGCGGTGGCACACCTGGAAGTTCTTTAGGAAATACATCTACAAATTCCCTGACTACAGGAACTTCAGCAGGGTTAGGACTATCCATGGTAGTATCTACCACATGGGCCAAGAATGTATAACATCCTTGCCTCATCAGCTTCTCAGCAACCATAGATGACATAAGACAGGTGGGTAGAATCTTTCTCTCTCCTTGAAAGATCCATGTGTCTCTATCATCAGTGAACACAACTTGCTTGGACTCACAATCCAAGACAACCTTATACTTTTCTAAGGTATCCATCCCAAGGATTATATCAAATCCATGCATCTCAAATGGTATGAGATCTACTTGAATGCGATGTTCAAAAAAGAAGAGGATGTAAGGAGAACATACCTCCTGCAACACAGCAGATCCCTTCAAGGGAGTTTCTAACAACAAACTATCTACTCTATGACGTATAGTCAAGTTGCAGTCAAGAACCACTCTTCGAGTGATAAAGGAGTGCGTAGCACCCAGATCAATCAAAACAGATACAACGCAAGATGTAATCATATCAAAATATAACAACTCCATCTAACCTGCTACAACCTGAGGGTTGATAATCGCATCAGGTGGATTCATTGCATAGAATCTCACCGTCGCCTGTGGTTGATTCGATGCTTGATGACTAGATGTCGATGACCCAGCTTGGGACGCTTGTCCATGTCCTCTAGCGTTACCTGGAAACTGTCGCCTTTGAGATCCTTGTTGATTCTGCCTCAGAGGTTGAGTTACACTCACCTCTATGGCCCTGCAGTCCTTCATCAGATGTCCCATCTTTCCACATATATAACAACTTCTATTCAGTTGTTGTGGTCTGGGTGGTCCTGTAACCGACATATATGTTGAACTGTGAGCTCCTCCTGGTGGTAGGCTTCGTCCTCTACCCCTATTTGGCGTCCACTGCATCTGGGTATTGGATCTAGGTGGTGGCATTGGTGCAGAAGTCCTAGGTTTCTTGAAACTTTTTGATGAAGATCCTTGGAACTGGGGATACATTCTCTTGTTTTGGGTCTGTCTCTTCTCTGTTATAGACCTCTCTACCCTTCTGACCGACTCTATGAAGGTAGTAAACCTTCAACGTTTAACCCTTTCTCAAAATGCCTTATCCTTTCTTCATCTGTGGTTGCCATGTGCGGACAGAACCGCAAAAGCTCCATGAACTTAGCCTCGTACTCGCTAATGTTCATTGGACCTTGCCTTAACCTCTCGAACTGAGAGATTTTCTCGTCCAAAAACGTCTTAGGGAAATATCTATTGATAAATTCTTGTCGGAAATCTTCCCAGGCAACCTCCACACCAGGCCTCTTCTTCTCTTCCATGGTCCACTAATGACCAGCACTCCCCTTGAGAAGGTACACAGCATGTCTAACCTTCTCAGATTCTGGGATGTTCAGGATTCTAAAGGCCTTCTCTAGTTCAGTTAACCACAAGTCGGCATCTGCGGGGTCAGCTGTTCCAAAATACTCTATGGCTCCAACTCGGTGAAGTCGTTCAAACGTCTTGCGATTCCTTGTCCTTCAGGTTGGGTAGATGCCCTAGGTGCAGGCATAGGTATCCTATCAGTTATATGTGTCATGGCAGTCATAAACTACACAAACATGGTCTGGACAGCTGGGTTCCCCATGTCAGCTGGATTGAACTGGGGTGGTTCAGGCACAGGTTGCTCTATCTCTGGGTTTCTTGCACCTTCTCTGGGTGCAACAACACTACTCTCTGCAACATATTCCTCGTGTGGTCCAGACATCCTTAGTCTTATCTTCTTCTCCTGAGGAGCAGAAGACACTATCATACATACTAGAAAGCACTAAAACAGACTCAACATCCTCAGTCCTATGTCTCTGTAGACTCAGCGAACCTAGAGCTCTGATACCACTAAATTGAGATGCTCGAATTACGAAAACAAGATCAATGAATGCGGAAGCGATTAGCAGCGGAATTGTCAAAAATTACTAAAATTTAAAACTTTTTGTGAAGAGATCATCAAACGATAAAACTCTTTCATAAAGAAACATGACAAGTTGTTTACAAACTGATCCATCATTACGTCTCTGTAATAAACACATCTCGAGGATTACAACATCAATCACCTTGTTAACTGTACAAGGTAAGATACAAAATCTCGAGGCATCATGCCTAAATCTCAGGTATACTGACTCCTAGGACCTGAGAGTACAGAGACGACACATAGGACATACTATCTACACAACTTGACAGACAGTGTCTCCACCTGAGGATCACCGTTGTCCCTGAGATTGCTGATGCTGCTGCTCACCCACTGATGGGTTCCTTTGTCCTCAACGTCTACCTAAAAAGTCGAATCCCACAGGGGTGAGACAATTGAATAATTGTCCCAGCGAGAGTTATAACTCTCCGCCATAAGCTTTGTTATTGCAATAATGGAATAACATAAAGCAGTAGAATTATAAACATTCAACAGCAGGTAACATTGTATAAACTATGTGAAGCAGCATCCTTATAAGTAATCATCTCAATCATAACTTAATTGAATGATAAGATATATAATGATAAGGAATATGAAGAACATGTATACTAGTTACTTGACTAGAGCACTATAAACAATGTATTATCAATCATTGTTTCTCATAGTTCAACCTAAGCAAATATGCTATACGACTGATTACATTTTACAAACATATTTATGCCCTGAGGAGATGAGTTACACCTCTCATACTCCAACCGACCATCACCAGATCGCAATCGGTACCATACCTAGGTCATCATGAGTGCTGGATTCCTATGACCTCATCACTCCTCAGTCAGTGTGAGGATCAACATGCAGGACATCTCGTGTCTCTGCTATAATAGCTTTCCAGGGTATTCTGGCAACTTCACTATTTAGAGTTACAGTGGTGTTCTATACTCTCTTCGCCATCGAGGGATTTCTTGTTTATCTCTCATCGATGCGGCATTACCAACATCATCGGGAGGTTAGTGATACATCTTCCCGACATAAACATGTAATGAAGGATTGAGAGATTAGTGGTACATCTTCTATCAAATCCAACATTAGGACGTAAGGATATTTGCGTCCATAACCCCCACATACTCAAAAGTATGTGCTCCAGGAGGTCCCTTAGGAAAACCTATTTCACCATCATTTAATCTATGACAATGATGGATCTATGGTCATGGCTCTACATGATATCATTATACTTGATTATTTAAGTACATTATGGCATTCTTTAGCATCAAGCATGATTTCAAACATAAATCAATAAAACAAATGCCATAAAGAAAGAGTACTATTTGTATCAAGTTCACATCTCATACTTTTAACATTGGGATATCAATCCCTAACTATCTCATCATTATGATTCAGGAATGTGGATATTCAAACCCTTGAATCATCATAACACTTGTTACCAAGTAACATCTTACCATCCAATCATTTTAACAGTATGACCTTTGGTTATAACAATGCATATATTTCTCATGGCTCATTCAGCCTATCAAGCTCATATGTTACCACTCACCAGGTAACATAGCATATCATAATACTTGAAGCATGTAAAGTGTTTTCAATGTATATACCATCATAACCCTTACCTGGATATGATTATTTCTTTATGAAAACATGCATGGTTAACATTTACTAATAACATGCACATTGTAACTACACCAGCACATTACAAGTTCTTTTCAAATTATATATAGGATACCACGGCCGTGCTATCTTGCACGGCCGTGCAAGAGTAAGTCACCATGGCCGTGCTCCATTACATGGTCGTGCAACAAAGGATTCACCACGACCGTGTCATAATACCACGGCTGGTTTCTAGGATTAGAATTCTCATTCAATCCAATTAGAGTATTATAACCCCTTAGTTGATTAGGCGTATTAATTCCTCATCTCATACTTTAATCATGGAGTTTCATTCTTAAAAGCATAACTCAGAATTAGGGTTCACTTGTTCATATATCACATCACCCTAGATTAGGGTTTACTGTTCACATTACATCACATTACCCTAAATTAGGGTTTACTATTTACATTATAGTGAATTGAGATCATTCTATTATCTTATATGAAGATTACTCTCATTCATGTCCTTAATAAGGTTAAGATTCATTAATCACCATGATTAGGGTTTCCATGATCTCACAATGAAGGATCATACCCTAATTATGTGCATTCATATATGTTGGAATCATATTACTTGATTCTCATTCATATTAGGGAATCTTCTCTCTCCTCTTATATGAGTTGATGATTACATTACTCTTGATTAGGTTAAGACAAACCAACTTGGAATCATAAGTCAAGTCATGACTACTATGGTCATTAGGGTTTGCCTGATAAAAGGGGTGTTGACTACTTAAACCCATCAAGGGTACTTTGGTAATGTCCACCATTGATCATAACATGCATCAACCAACTAATTACTAGTTCCCTTAATCACTTTAGGTACCTTTAGGGTTTAGATTAAACAACTACTAAACCATATTTACCACTAAGGCATCAAACATTATTGACCTTAAAAGACCCCAAACGGTTTTGAAACCGCATGAAGTTGTTGACCGTTTGGACCCTTTGACTTTCAAGACCGCATGGACAAGTACACCATCAAGACCGTTTGCCCTAGGTGAGGTGAAGACCGTTTGGTCTTGTTGACCGTTTGGCCAACTTTGACTTTTGAAACTGCATGGGTAATTTGATCTTGAAACCGCATGGCCACCAAACGATTTGGGATCGTTTGGTCCCAAACGGTCTTGAGACCGTTTGGTCCAAACACCTCAAAACCGCATGGACCAAAAAGTGTGTCAATTGTTCCAATTGAGTTAGGGGTTTTCAATGTTGAACCCCTCAATTGTTCATGCCATGGTTAACCACTTATCAATTGAGCCAATTAGGTTAACCCTCTACTAGTTTGACCCTCAATTGGTCACCAATTAGGGTTTGGATCACTTGAATTAGGGTTTGGAATCGATCACCCTTCAACATGCATCAACATGAGTTTAATTGATGTTGAACCTATTGAACCATCACTCAATTGGGTCATGACCTGACCCCAAACGGTCTTGGGATCGTTTGTACATCCTCCAAATGGTCTTGATACCGTTTTATCAAGTCCACATCAAAAGCTAACTCAACCTATTAAGATTTGGACCATAGATTTGATCATTAGGTCACTAATCGATTATATTTCAACTTATTGTCCTTAAATCTTCAACCACTTAACCATGGTCAACCCTAAACCTTAAAATGGTCTTGGATGACCAAAAAACGGTTTTGAAACCATTTGGACATCCTCCAAATGGTCTTGATACCGTTTGCCCATGCTGTCATCAAAAACCAAGTCAATTACTTAAGAGTTGAACCCTGGGTTTGGTCACCAAATCAACACTTAGTTACTCAACAACTTGATATGATTGAACCCTCAATTGGTCAACCCCACTTAACCCTAGACCTCCAAATGGTTTTGGGTAATCACCAAATGGTTTTGAGACCATTTGGGTGATCCCCAAACGATTTTGAAACTGGTTGGGCCATTCAACCCAAACTTCAACATGATTGCATTATTGAAATCAGCAATAGACCCGATTAGGGTTTAGGTGATTAAAGTGCCTTCAATTGGTGATTTACTTGGAATTAGTTGATGACTCTTGGTGGGTGATTAGTCCATAATATGTACAACAACCCTAAAAATGGTCAACGCCTAGTCAACACATCCAAACGGTCTTGGAGACCATTTGCTCCAAACGATCTCATTAAACCGTTTCCCCTCCAAACGGTTTTGAAACCGTTTGCTTCCAAACGGTTTTGCAAACCGTTTGGGAAAGAGGTGGAGGACCGTTTGATAAAGTAGGATCAAGATGAACTTTGGAATTAATGCCACCTTCTTCTACCTCAAGAACATGGACTGTTCTTCACAGTTTTGGTTGCAAGAACACTTAGAAGTATGAAAGAAAGGAGAACAAGCAACGTTTTTAAGAGAAGAAGATGCAAGAACAAAGCATAAGGTTTAGAGTTATAAAACCCACCTTTGGTCTGATCCAGAGCTCCAAGATCCGTGCCTTTAATGGTGGATGAAGCTCCAAAGGTTGTCCAAGCTTCGTTCTTCAAGATTTGGATGGAGAAGATGGCTAGAAAGAGGAGTTGTGTAAGGAAAACTACTAAACCAACCTTGTAGTTAGAGTCTCCACCATGAATTCAAGCTAGGAGATGAGCATAACTTACCCAAACCTACTTGGTCATCCTCCTCTGATCCTGAGATTCTCCTTAGTCGGTCCAAAGTAAGAAGATGAGAAAAGGAATAAGGGAAAGGATCCCTTGCTTTGTGTAAAAAGAAACCTTATATACTTTTGGATATTTTCAAGGCAAAAAGGAAAACTAGCTATTTCTTTTATTTCCTAACCATATCCACCATGGCTTGCCCCCTCCATGGCCACGTTTTCTTCCTCCTTATCTCATGCAAAACTACTCCCTTATCCAATACTAAAGGGAAAAGAAACCAAACACCTTATATGTTATATATATATAAAAGGGCCAATTTGCTTAAAACTTGCTTATTTAAATATTACAGTTATCTTTCTTACTTGATCATTCAAATGAGGCACCCTCCTCATATTATTTACTCTACTTGATTTCAAGAGTCATGAAAGATACTCTAGAGGTATATTTTACATGTTGGACCCTAGGTTTTGGGTAAATTACACTTTACACCAAAACTAGGTTTTAAAGCACAAGGATTGCTCTGCAAGTTATATCTTGGTGCTCAAGCTTTTGGAATCCATACCACCACATCATATTCATTCTTATGATGTATAATTATCAGAGGAACATCTTAACATGTGCAATTTGCAAGTTAACCCCTATAATTGGCTAAATTGCACTTTAGTCCATTATTAACAAAATAATATTACAACATTGTTCAAAAATGACTGAAATTGTAGTATAAGTTCCTCAAAAGTTTTAATTACATTACACAAGATAACCACAAACATCTAATCACATATCTAAGCCAAAACACCTAGAGTTAATTCATAACCCAGGTCAGGGATGTTACAATTTATTAGGTAACTATTACCTCTGGGTCCTCAGACCGAGGTATGCATAATACTTGTTACACAAGTATCTCACATGGCTCTCAAAGCCTATAAATGTTTTGCCACCTTTCACTAGGCAACAACTTACTCATGGAACTCATAAGGTTCATGCACATTTTGTTACTTTTACTAAGCAACAACAACATTAGGCACATAAGGCCATACAACATATTAATTATATGAAAGTCATAGCTCATATATGGCTATGTTCATCATCTCTTGATGTCTACATGGTTATGATAACAGTCATGTAAGTCATTTGTCACATCATATGAAACATTAGTAACACCACCATCCTTTATCAAGATTAGGGTTATCTATCAATTAGGGCTTTTCATTCCCTTTACCCAAAAGTAGGGTTAGGGTTTCCCGTCATGATTTAATTATGGGTTTCATGCTCACATTATTAGTTCAACCCTAATGTATTACTCCACACCTATAGGAGCATCCAAGCCATCATAAGTATTTTCTTATGATTACCATTCTTATCATTTATCATTAATGATCATCAATTCAAAGCATGAGTTCATTTCTCATCCTTGTCATGATATAATTACATTATACTCATTGATTAGCTTACCCCATTCTCAAGGTATATTGGTCAACATTTATCAAAGTACATTGAGTTCATCACATCTTTATTGTAACGATTGCATATCACACATTTCATGTGTTTCTTAACCAAGAGTATTTTATTAGAGTTTCATCAAGATAAGTCTACAATGAAATGCAGAATGTGATATCTATCATATCTGAATGTATCACTTTCTTTTCATTTCCATATTCTTAAGTTAATCAACTAACTTTGTATTAAGGTATTTCCCTCTTAATACTTTATCCACTAACTTGTTACTTTCATCATATGGTGCATGGGTCACACATTAGAATTGTCCAATTGTCTTTAATGATATGGACTTATCCAACTGATAGACATTGTTGATATAGGATAAACCATTATCAACTATTTTAGGTATTTCAACTCTAAATATGTTATCCACATCATTATTTACTATAGCATACATCATTCCTAAAAGTTTCATGTACTCATCATTGTAAGGTTTATAGGCTATTAATCATGTATAAAGATGGTTGTACAAGGATCTAGGCATCATCTTGTCTCTTAGATCCTTATTCATTAAAATCACCACATTATCATTCACATGATTCATCAACCCTATCCTTCATGTCTATAACATATTCATCTTATTTAATTATTTTAGCCACACCTCTCCTTGATGTACTGGCTATTAAACCATATCTAGGGTTTCATATATCATCACATGACATCACCCTGAATTGAGTCTTACACCATATCATAATATCAGGGTTCCACATAACATCACTTAAAACTAGGGTTTCATATTCAATAAACCATAATTAGTCTTATTGTTCATCCCAATTGGGGTTTCTCATGACATCACTCCCAATTAGGGTTTCTCATGTCATCACCCTCCATTATGGTTTCTTATTCCATAACCCACAATTAGGGTTTACTCTTCACATCACATCACCCTAGATTAGGATTTACTATTCATATCACATCACCCTAGATTAGGATTTACTATTCATATCACATCACCCTAGATTAGGATTTACTATTCATATCACATCACCCTAGATTAGGATTTACTATTCATATCACATCACCCTAGATTAGGATTTACTATTCATATCACATCACTATGAATTAAGATCATACCATCATCATGTAGTAAGATTACTTCTATTAATATTCTCAGTTAGGGTTATGATTCATTAACCCTCATAATTAGGGTTTCAGTGCCTCACTATGAAGGATCATACCCTAATTAAACATTCATTCATATAGAAAGTCTATTACTTGATTATCAATAATGTAGGAAATCTTCTCTTTCATCTTCTACAAGATGATGTTTGCTTCATCCTTGATTAAGCTAAGTCAACTCAATCTTGAAGAAGCATTGACATCATTGGTTATGTCGTTATCACCATGATCATTGGGGCTTAGCTACTTGAAGGGTACTAATCACCCTATCTCATTAAAGGTACCATTATTATAAACACCATTGATTTACAACATGTAATTGACCACTTAAACCATTCACCTTTATTCACTTTAAGTGTTCATACAATTTGATTAATTACTTTCCAAATGATCTTGGTCACTTGGACCTCAAATGGTCTTGACCAATCATACCTCAAATGGTCTTGGTTGAATACTCAAAACCGTTTAGTAAAGTAGGCAGTGAAGACTGTTTGCCAAAGTTGACTTTTTGAAACCGCATGCACCTAAACGGTTTGGGATCGTTTGGTCCCAAATGGTCTTGAGACCGTTTGGACTCAAATGGTATTGAGACCGTTTGGACCAAACCCTCTAAAAACCACAAGGACCAAAAAGGGTCTCAACCACTCCAATTAATTTAGGATTTCCAATGTTGAATCCTTCAACCATTGAATTCATGTAAGCAATCATCAATTGTACCTATCACCATACTTCAATTATGTTAAATAGGTCAACCTTCAACTGATTTGAACCTCTATTGACCCTCAATTGATCATCAATTAGGGTTTGAATCAATTGGATTAGGGTTTGGAATTGTTGATCCTTCAACATTAATCAATGTGAGATTGGTTACTTTGAAACCATTGAGCCTTCATCCAAATTGGGAATGACCTGACCCCAAACGGTCTTGAGGTCATTTGGATGACCTCCAAACGGTCTTGAGACCGTTTGCCCATGTCAACATCAAAATTCAAGTCAACCAATTAGGGTTTGGCTCATTGGATTGCTCACCAAATCAGCAATTGATTACTCTTCAACTCAATACCTTTAGATCTCCAAACACCTAACCATAGTCAACCCTAGACCTCCAAACGGTCTTGGGTGACCCCCAAACGGTCTTGGGATCATTTGGATGACCTCCAAACGGTCTTGAGACCGTTTTCCCATCACATCATCATCAACCATATCATTCAATTAGGGTTTGGATCCTAGGATTGGTCACCAAATCAGCGATTGATTGTACATCAACTTAATATCTTTGTACCTTCAATTGCTCAACCATACTTAAACCTAGACCTACAAATGGTCTTGGGTGATCACAAAACGGTCTTGATACCGTTTGGGTGATCCTCAAATGGTTTTGAAACCGTTTGGGTCAATCAACCCAAAGCATCAACTCATTCAATTGCAAAATCATCACTTAGCCGATTAGGGTTTATACCATATGTTTGAATCTTCAAATACCTAACCATACTCAACCCTAGACCTCCAAAAGGTCTTGGGTGATCACCAAACGGTCTTGAGACCGTTTGGGTGATTCCCAAATGGTTTTGAAACCGTTTGGGTCAATCAACCCAAATTTCAAACTCAATCACTTATGAAATCAACACTCAACCCGATTAGGGTTTAGGTGATTTATGGACCTTCAACTCATGAACCAATTGGAGTTAATCAATAATAATTGGTGGGTCATTAACCTAGATCATTATGAACAAGTCCCCAAATGGTCAACCCTGGTCAACATCACCAAACAGTCTTAAACTGTTTGCTTCTATGCGGTTTAGTGAAACCGTTTCATTTCAAACAGTTTGAAACTGTTTACTCCCAAACACAAACCGTTTGGACATTTGATTGAAACCGTTTGGTCTAGATATTTGGGGAGGTGTGTGCTTATGATGATGTCATCATCATCAAGCTCTAGATCCATGAAACCTACTGTGATTTCCATGGAGATCGCATCAATCAACCAAATCAATAATTCTAAATAGAGAAATGATCATTATTTGATGGGGAATTGAATGCAATAACAAGGTTAGGGTTTCAAGTTATAAAACCCGCCTCCAATTGAGATCCAAAGCTCCAAGATCACGGAAAAATGGTGGATGAATCTTTTGCAACTCCTCCTAAGCTCGTCCTCAAACTTTTGGTTGAAAAGATTGGCTAGGGTTGATGAGGAGATCGAAATAAGAAGAAATCCATGATTTATTTTTGATTTCCACCATGGAATCAAGGAGAATGAAGGTCAAGGACCTTACCAACAGGTTGGGGTCGTCCTCCTCCTGTTCCTGAGCTTCTCTTGGGGTCGTCCAAGGCAAAGGAAGAAAGGAAATCCGAAAAGAAGTCCTTAAGTTAGTGGAAAAAGGGACATGTATAAGGAAATCCCAAGGAGAGAGAAAATGGGATTATTTGCTTTAATTTCCAAAATAATTTCCACCAAATATCCCTCCATTTCTTGGCCACGAATCCATCTTCATGTTCTTGCAAAACCTCTTCATTATCCAAGAATAAAGGGAAAAGAAATTAAGCAATTTAACCCTTATAATATTAATATCCATTTTTGAGTGGAATTTCTTTTTCTTATAATAATGGTGAGTGGAATTTCACCTCCTTAGGATATGCTCGTGCCTTTGCAAGGCTTAATCTGGTCCACACACATCTTAACTCAACCATTTTAATTTTAGTTGAAAGCCCTTTCAATTATTTTATTTATTTTTGCATTAAATTGAATTAGGGTTCCAATTAGGCTTAAATCTTGATTATTTTAATATCAAGATTCTCTCTCCTCCAACTTAATTCAAATGAGGCACCCATCTCATTTTCTTTGCTCTAAATGATTCCAAGAAACATTAGGGACCTTATTAAAGTGGTAATTTGCATATTGAACCTTAGGTTTTGGGTAAATTGCACTTTACACCAAAACTAGGGTTTAATGCACAAACATTATGCAACAAGCTTTATCTTGGTGTCCAAGCTTATAGAAACCATATTACTATATCATATTCACTATTATGATGTCTCAACATCAGAGGAACATATTATTATGTAACATTTGCAAGTTAGCCCCTTAACTTGGGTAATTTGTACTTTAGTCCAAAATAAGCAAACATTGCTTCAACATTGTTCAAACAGGACATAAATTGAAACATAAGTTCCTCATGAGGCCTAATTACTTTTCAAAAGATAAGATTAAAATTATAATCATCTTTCTTAATCAAAACACCTAGGGTTAAAGCATAACCCAGGTCAGGGATGTTACACATAGTCTCATTAGATAATATTAAATATATCAATCTTATTATATATTATTAATTATATATATACGTCATTCCCTTTGTAGGTCCTTAAAACTGTTGACTTCAGCACATGTGGAAAGCGTTTCGATGTACATGATCCCTATACGTGAGATGAATTAGATGTTGTAAGAGAAGAATGGGCAAAAGCCCTACAAAGAGTGGGAACTTTTAGATTTAATTTTATTGATAATGATGACAATGATGAATAAAGAATAACTTTGTTCTCATAATTATTTTTGTGTGAATGTGAATGAATTTTTATGAATTGTCATATGTGTGTGAAGATGATAAATACATAAATATTTCTACATGTGTCTGGATGTGAAAAGAGATGAAATGAATAAAACTACAGGTTGTTACTGGTTTCAACATGTGTGTCATGAAAAAATAATATGAATTAAATGTGCTTATACATGTGTGTGAATCACATATATATAATATTGTCCATCTTATTAATTTTGTAGGTTTGTGGCTTGTTGTTGGCTGATATCAATGGATGTTGTAAACCTACAGTTCAGAACTAAATTGTAGGTTCTCATCCTGCTGACCAGCCATACATCAAGCCTATAAACTAATTAAAAAAAAATCTTAACATAGGCATCATTTATTTGAACAACACTGACACCAAAGAAATACGACAACGGTTTTTGATAAAAAACTGACGTCTATTTGGCCAGGAAGCACGGTCGTGCTGGGAAGCACGACCGTGGTGGCAGACAGGGGATATGACGTCAATTATTAGCACAAAACCGACGTCGGTTCAACTAATATGGCCAGGAAACACGGCCGTGCTGAGAAGCATGGCCGTGGTGGCAGAGGAGATGGCGTTGGTTATCTTACAAAACTGACGCCTATAGGCCCTTTGCTGGCGCATTTTCAGCGGCGGGAAGCGTTGTGACGTCGGTTCTTTTAATAACCGATGTCTGTAACAATTCTATAGTGTCGGTGTTCGTAAAAAACTGACGCTTATAGTCCCTTTACTGGTACATTTTCGATGACGGGAAGCTTTTTGGAGTCAGTTGGGAACCAACGCCGAAGGGGTCTACCTTTAGTGGTGCCCACTTGGGTGTCGTTTGGAAACGACACTAAAGTCCTTAATTAACCGACGCTAAAGGCATGTTCTGTAGTAGTATGGGTGATCAAAAGTAACACAATGATTACTAAAGATGAATGAACACCTTTATGTAACATACTTAAAAAAAATATTCTTATTCATAAAATATAAGTTACTTTGATAACTTTTTTTTTTACTTTTGACAATCTATTGTTATTTTGCATGTCATATAGTTACTTTTCGTGTCATATAGTTACTATATATACAACATGGTTGCTTTACATTTACTTTCCATACCACATAATTGTATCATCTAACTCTAGCAACAAACTTACTGATCAACTGAACTGGCAAACTCTTGTCTGTAGATGGATACATGTAAAAAAGATATTCAATTTACAGTAGTGACTTCAGTACTTCCAAACCCTTGTTCTTTACCTGCGAAAAGACGTATTATTATTGAATGGAGGCACGAGCTTTATGAATTATCGTCACAATCTTGCATAATTTTTGAAGTTATAAAATGTGCACAACCTATAATTCTCATGACTTTTCTTTAAGTTATATATAACAATTGAACGTACGTTTTTATATATAATTCTCATGACTTTTCTTTAAGTTATTTAACTGAGAACGTTTTTAGTTAAGACGGCTGAGAACATTTTCTTTAACAAACTAAATGTACGTCCTTACAATCAATTTTGTTAGTCACAAAATAACTTTACACTGAATTCGATGTAATACTTGCTTGGCGCTGGATGCTAAAGTAGAAACCATGACAATCATACGAATACAAAATGAAATCCGGGTCCAAAGATCACCCTGGATGTACTAGTCGGTGCATATTATTAACACACAAAATATCTACAAACTACAAAACTTGGAAATAAGTTCTATTCTTCTTCGTGCATATTATACAAATATACAGATATGGATTCGAGTCCAGTAACCGTGGACAGCGAAATAACTAATAAACACCATAATCTCTCAACTCCCCTCTTAGGCCGCCTCTCTAACTATCCATTCCGTCAAGACACATCCCAGCCCGCCAGCAAATTGAAACGCCACAGTATGCATCAAAATTGCCCGGTGATGGCTCCTCCTCGAGAATCACACCCCAGCAGTATCTAACACCGGCAGAACAAGAGCCACAAACACCACTAGTACTAGTAATAGCAGCAGCAAAGCCACTGCCATCCCACCCCAGCAAATCCCTACAACCCAAAAAACCATAATTCTCTTTTTGACTCGTCTCCCGACAACAACATCAATACCGGCGTGGTCCGGTACAACTCGTATGCAGTGGCCGTAACGGCGCTGGTGATCATGTCCGCCCTTTTCTTCTTAGGCTTCTACTATGACTACGTCCGCCGGAGCTTCGCCCCGAAGGGGGACTTTTGTATTTCTGTTCCAGAATTCAGTTTATCCCATATTGTCTACAGCAGACACCACACAACTCTTTATATGAGCTAGTGGTCTCATAGAGGTTAGGACCTTTGAAGGGCATAAGGTTGTTTGTCTTGTCTTGTGTATTTCTCAGATTAAAATAAAAACACACACACACGCGCGTACGCGTGTTCTTTCGCCCGTCCGCCTGGCCCGATTCGGTGCGTGGATTTATTTTTTTACGAAATATTTTGTTTTGTTTTGTTTTCCGAAACGACACTTTATTTTCTGTATTGCGTCATTTGGAGTTCGGTTGATAGCGTTTAAGACACAACAATAAACTTCTCTTGACTACCCATTAAAGCCGACCATTAAAGCGATGTTAATGACGCATGTTGGAGAGTCCAATAGGTGCGGGCAGTTACCGCGGCGGCTGAGACGCGTTCCATATAAGGAGACGTCCGATCTCATTTGAGTAGACAGATATACAGACAACAAACCGACAGTAAGATACAAAGAGATATACAACAATTCCTTTCCTCATATACAATGATTACCTTACTGCTTTATCACGGTTCCTTTGTTGATGTACCGCGGTTACCATTCTGCTCTGTTGTGGTTCCTTTCCTCCAGTACGAAGCTGCGGTTACTTTATAGCAGTACGTTGGTTCCTTCACTACTATACACTAGTTCCTTTCCTGTTGTACAGAGGTTACCTTCGTGCTCATTTGTTCCTTTCTCCACCACAACAAGCCTATTCTCCCAAACACCACCACGCCTTGCTGCTGTCTTACGCCGGTGACTACTTCACGACGTCCGATTTGCTATTTGCGACCAAGGGCTAAGGAACGAGTTCAACACAGTACTCTCGCTTACACCGAGCGGATGTACCAGAGTTGGGGTGGCTGAATCTTAGAGATAGACCGTCGGAGACGCTCGTGCTAGGAGCAACAAAATCTGTTTTGAAGACAGTGTTTCACACGCCTTCATCTTCAAGCTCTGGTGTTTGATTTCTAAACTCATTTGTTGTTTTCTCCGAATCTGATTTACATTTAATATTACTAATGTGTTTTGGTGGTTAACTGCTTGCAATATCTAATTAACATCTGTCTTACAGAGCTACGACAACCACTATTTTCGAACAATTTTTAAGAGAGATTAATCTGTTTACTACTCTGCTTTAGATTGTATAAACAATTGCATAGACAGACCAGTTCGTTCCTAAATAGATGTTAATTAGATATAAATCTTAACTGCCTGTTTGAGTAATATGGATTTGAAAACTATGCTTTCGCTTGACGATGTAGCCTCCCTTCGTCCAGAACACTTTTCTGATTTACACTTCCATCGTTGACAACAGAAAATGTGATTTTGGCTCACATCCCTTGGACTTATGTCCGCCATCTTTCCTCCTGATGAGTCTACACCTGCGGTGCCTACACCACAACCAGAAAACCTCCTTCTTGGAGAAGATCAACCTGAACCCGTTGTTCCTGAACTGGTTGTCCCCACTCCTGTTTCTAAGGAAATTGATTACCTTTGTCATGGTTGGATCCTATGAGCATTATCCGATGAACTGTACGACATCTACCATAGGATCCCAACTGCTCTTGAACTATGGACTGCCTTAGACTCTAAATTTGGTCTAGAAGACACTGGTCTTGAGCGTTACGCCTTTGTTGAATGGCTAACATATAATATGGTTGATGATAAACCTGTTTCGGCTCAAGTCCTAGAATACCAAAACTTAGTGTCCAAATCCATGGCTAAAGGTTACAACCTTGATGAGAATGTTCAAGTAGCATCCCTCATAGAGAAACTCCCTCCTTCATGGAAGGATTTTGCCAGGACCCTTAGACATAGACAAAGGAACATGTCCATGGCATCCTTAGTCAATTCCCTACAAACTGAGGGTAGACATAGGGAACAAGACAGGAAGTCTAACCCATCTGTCAATATGGTTATAGGTGATAAGACTAAGAAAAAACCCAACCAATCCCATCTCCATAAGAAATCTAAACCTTCCTTTAATGGCCGCAAGCACCACCAAAATGAGAGTAATAATAATCGTGATCAAGGAGAAAAATGTGTCTGCTTTGTGTGTGAAAAACCTGGCCATTTAGTGAATGTATGCAGATTTCACAAAGGTCAGAGAAAGCATAATGTCCAAGCTCCTAAAAATCTTGAAGTAAATATGATCACTGTGGGGGCGGTCCCTTCCTCTTCTATAGAAAGGTTAGAAAATCCTTCTATTCTTTTTACTGACTTATCTTCAGATTGGTACTTGGACTCCGGTGCCACCTGCCATATTTGCTTTGACCAATCCCTCTTTTCTACCTATCAGGATGAATCCGACAGAGTGATCAAGTGGGGAGATCATTCATCTACCATTCTGATTGCTGGCTTTGGACGTGTGGACATAAAGCTTACTTCTGGGAATATCCTTAGATTACATGATGTCCAACATGTACCTTCTTTCCATAGAAATTTGATTAGTCAAGTAGTATTACAACATTCTGGTTATACCTTGCTGTGCCAAGGCAATAGAGTTGTAATTTCTAAGAATGGTTCTTATATTGGTCTTGCATACACTTGTAGTGGTTTGATTAAACTATCTTCTGTTCCATGTAATGCTTCTTCAAGTAATGATATATCTTCTACTATTTTAGTTTATGAAACTAGTGATATTTGGCATGCACGTCTTGGTCATGTGAACAAAAATATGATGAAACGCATGATTCATTTAGATCTGATTGCTAAGATGCATATTTATATTTCTGATAGATGCCAAGTTTGTGTGCAAGCTAAGCTTCCTAAGAAGCCATTTAAATCAATAGTAGATCGTAGTACATCCTTGCTTGAGTTAATTCATACTGATGTTTGTGATTTAAATCATGTTCTTACTCGTGATGGTATGAGATACTTTGTTACCTTTATAGACAATTTTTTGAAATATTGTTCTATTTTCTTACTGAAAACTAAGGATGAACAATTAGAAAAATTCAGAATCTATAAAACCCAAGTAGAGAAACAACTAGAGAATAACATTAAGAGAGTGAGGTCCAATAGAGGTGGTGAGTACACTTCTAATGAACTTAACAAGTTCTGTGAGGACCATGGCCTTATTCATGAAACCACTGTCCCATATAATCCTCAATCTAATGGAATTGCTGAGAGGAAGAATAGAACATTGATTGACATGGTCAACTCAATGCTAGCCGAGTCTGGACTTAGTCACAGACTGTGGGGGAAGCCCTTCATACAACCAATTACCTTCTTAACCGTATTCCTTTTAGACACCTTGACAAAACACCCTATGAACTTTGGCTCAACAAGAAACCATGCTTGAAGTACCTCAAAGTGTGGGGGTGTTTGGCCAAGGTTAAGATACCTGAGAATAAGAAGAGAAAACTAGGACCTAAGATTGTTCACATTGTCTTTATAGGATATGTTGAAAACAATAATGCAATAGATTCCTAGTAATAAAATCAAAAATCTCAGACATTAGAGTTAACTCTATACTCGAGATTAGACATGTAGATGTTGTCTATTATGAAACCATCTTTCCTCTTAAGGAAAAGGTTCCTAGACAAGTTAGTGAAGATCTCTCTTCTTCTTCTCCTGCTGAACCTATTGTAGTTCCACCTTCTTATGAAGTAGAACATGAACTCCCAGTAGGTGAACCTCCGAGTGATCTAGGTAGGGGTAAAAGGACTAAAATTGATAAGAATTATGGTCCCGACTTCTACACCTTCATAGTGGAAGAAGACCCACATACCTATGAGGATGCCATGAAATCCATAGACTCTAGCTTTTAGAAGGAAGTTGTTGATAATGAAATAGAATCAATTATGAGCAATCATAGTTGGATTATAACTGAGCTTCCTCCAGACTGCAAGACTATTGGATGTAAATGGGTGTTTATAAAGAAGATGAGGGAAGATGGTTCCATTGATAAGTTTAAGGCCAGACTAGTAGCCAAAGGCTTTAGTCAAAAGGAAGGATTTGATTACTTTGATACATATGCACCTGATGAATCCTCCAAAATCATCCTCACAGTTGCCAATTCTAGGGATTTCATGCCTCATATCGACTGGATTACCCTTGTTTTGGTTTACTTTAAATATCTCTTCAGTTTCGTGTAAATAGTGCATTACTAGTTCTAATTACCCTAGTTCCCAGTTTATTTGATCTCATCCTCCCCTACTCACATTCTCTCTCCTCCGCAGATCATCCTCAACCATTACCAACGGTTATGACCCCTACAACATTGACTCTAATGGTCTCAAGACCATTTGAGCCCATACGGTCTCAAGACCGTTGGAGCCCATTCGGTCTCAAGACCATTTGAGCCCATTCGGTCTCAAGATCGATAGGCCAGAAAAGACCGTTTGGAGCCTAACTCAAGCCTGTGTAACAATAAATCAAGATCATGAAGAAGAACAATCGCCACGACCGTGCTGGTCACACCACGACCGTGGCGCATCACCAACAGTGCCAAGTCTCCACCCGCCACGACCGTGGCACATTGCTAACAGTGCCAAGTCTTCTCACCCGCCATGCCCGTGTAAGGCGGCACGACCGTGGGGCTGTAGCCTCACCACGACCGTGGTGTCACGCCACGCCCGTGGCACAAAACCATTAGAGCCCAAGTTCTCACCCGCCACACCTGTGCAAGGCAACACAACCATGGGACAACAACATCACCACGACCGTGGTGCCTCAACACGGTCGTGGCACGTCATCCCCTACCTCACACCACCTACTTTAGTGCTTCCTGCGGCCCTAAGCACTTGTAACTACGGCGCCTCCTTCATTCACAGTAGCCGCCACCATAGAAGGGTCGTAAGACCGTAGGGAGGCAGCAGGCCATATGGTCAAGGACTCAAGATCGCTTAGACGTGATCCAACAGACCGATCATGGCCAGTCCCAGACCGTTTGGAGGAAACGCATGGTCCCAGACCGTTTGAGAAGAGCTCATAGTCTCAGACCGTTTACAGCCATCACAGAAGACCATTTAGAATCATGATCATGCCAAACAGTTTGGCCGTGAGGGACCAAGCATCACAGAGACCGATTGAGGCAGATCGTTTGGGCCATCGCCGAAGACCAGATGGTCACTTGCATGAGGACCGAATGAGCAACGTTGACCGTTTGCTCTAGCACTGTCAAGACCGTGAGCGCAGGACCGTGCAGGAAAAACCGAGAAGCATCTCACGGTCTCAAGACCGTGAGGCCTCTCACGGTCTCAAGACCATAAAGTCTCTTTCGGTCTCTCAAACCGTTTAAGACTGGAAACCATATGGACCAATATATTTGGGCAAATTGCAGATCTAACCCAATCCGTCCAAGACACATGCCAAGCTTATAAGTAGAAGGGTAGAGGCATGGTCTTGGGCATCTATCTCACTACGGCCCAAGGCTACCAGACTAGGACCAGAGCCATAAGTCCAGAAGGTTGCTCCACTTCCAGCCCACTTCCACCATTGCTCCATCATAGTTCCACCTCATTCTACTCGTGTAATCCCAGAGGTAAACATGATAATTGAGGAAGAGAGACGGACGTCATCGACCATGACGGAGCAGTCCCGGAGACTGCGACGATCTACACCGGGCTGTCACAGGTCTACTCTTCTGCTCTGACGATGCTTTCTTTCTCTCTCTTCTCTTTCCTTGTTTCCCCCTCTATGAGGAGCGAGTAGTTTCATCCACTGGGGAGCGGGTACTAACCCATCTGCCCATGTTTTATAATCTGTACTAAAAGATGTTATCTTTCCGATTCAATACTAAATCGTTTCATACATGCTTGAATGTTGGCCGCGTTCTTGTATGCATCTATTGTCTTTCGTTGCGGTTTGTCTACGACTGCTCTTGGGACTCGAATATCGATTTAGTGTTGGTTTCTGATGTGCGTATCCACCGCACATCCGTTTCAGTATCTAGGAACACTTCGCGAGGGATGGAGTAAACTCACCTCTATCGTTGCACTTCTGCACTATGAAATGGAATCAGTTGACGTACGGAAGTGCAACCTTGATGGGTCGAGGAACACATTCTGCAGAGGGAGTGGTGCAAGGTATTTGACCATTCATTCGGGAATGGCTGACATTGCAACACTCCCACATTTCTCATAGCTATTTCCTCAAAAGAGGGATAGTCTATAAGGATACTAATCAAATTGATGATTATCACTCTCTTGTTAGTTTTGCGATGCACATTTCACGAGGTTGAGTAAGGTTCTTTCTTCGGAGACTACATCTCTTCATTAACACGTAGACATGTACCGGATGAGAGTTACTCAACCCGTGAAGGATGTGTGCATTACTCTTGTCCTACAAGACATCAGTATTATATAACATCCATGTATCTTACTTGCAAGTCTTGCTATGATTGGTACAAGTACAATACATGTGTAGTTGTGGTGAAAACATGTATCACCCCAGTAATCCATCATCATTTTCTGATCTTAGATTTTAATCTTCAAACTAGTTTTTATTCTTGCCTTTGCTTTTGCATGTTTTAGGTTAAATAACTCAAATCAAACTCTTGGTCTTAGATGATTAACTTGGATTGATACGAAACGAGAAAAAGACACTCAGATTCTTAACGTTGTTCTTTGGGTTCAATCCTAAATCTGTACTATGATAAGGCTTCCACACTCTTGTAGGGTTGGAGCATTTATCTAGCACCAGTTGTAGGTAAACCTAGAGAGAACATCAACTCCCTAGGGTTTTTGGTGCATATTAGGACTTCCATTGGAAGAGCAATCTTTTAGTGTAAATCCTAGCTCCATCAAAAAATGGCGCCGTTGTCGGGGAAAACGGTGTACGAATCATCTTTTTCGAATTCCGTGTTGATTTAGATTTCTCTAGGGTTTTCCTTTTTTTTTCTTCAAAAACCTAAAAAGTGAAGGACTTAATTTCACATATCTTCTTGGATTTGAAGTGGTTGGTCAAACCTGATAAATTTTTTCTTTGGTTTCAGGTACCAACTCTCTTGAAAATGAAGGAGTCGACACCACCAACTATTAGATGTCAACTATGTGGTGACCATTCTCATACATCGATTTACTGCTTTAACATCCCCCCTCTCTACGTGATGGCTCTACGTCAAGTAATCGCGAATTGTATAGTTGGGAAACTCAAGGCAGCTTCCTTATACAACTATGGACATAACGCAAGTTATAATCCATATCACCCTGGAGGCTACTACGAAAAACCTAACTATGGCGGATTTCAAGTCGTAGACTGCAATGTAGGAGGGAACCTGGAAAATAATGCAATTCAATACTATGATGAGGGGAGCTATTATCAACATCAACCCAACGGGTGCCGCGAAGAGTCTTCTTATGGAGATCAACGTACGTTAATGAAAGAACTATGTGCCTTACAAACGTCAGTGGCTCAACAACTAGCTGATTAGACAGCCACGACCAAAAAGTTGATAGCCGATCTTGATCAACTTATACAATTTGTCAACGCCTCTAGCCAACATGTAGAACAATCACCAATTTCAACTAAACATATCCCTATTCCACATGTTGATTATGATGAAAATTACGAAATCATGTGGGATATGCCTTCCAATGATCTTCAAGCGTCAGTGCAGGGTGAGGAATCATCGTCAAAGCTAATAACTGAACTCAAAGAAGATTTCTTCACAACATCACAAGAGAAAGAATCATTTTCCGAACCAAGGTCTGACTCGGATAATGATTCATGCACTATGCTTTTAGATGAAAGGTTGAGTAGCCAATATGGGGATTCTCTACAGTCAGGAGATCAATCAGAGATAAACTTTGACACTCACCTACCTTCTGACTTCATAGACTCGGATCCAACTATTGAGGATCAATTAGTAATGATTGACTCCCTCAATGACAAAATCTCTTCAACCATTAGATTCCATCATGGATGCACAATGTAAAAAATTACCATAAGATTCCATGCCATCCTCAAGTATGAATTCATACATAACATGAGGTTTAACCATTAGATTGTAGCATTAAACCACATCCATCCAAAATATAGCATTAGGTGTAACAAGATAAGCTAGACTAGTGCTTCACTTCAGCTCATTATAGTGACTACTAGTTTACATTCATATGAGGGCAAAGGAAAGAATACAAATCTACGGGCATAGAACCATCGATTCCATGTCATCAAAACTGAACTATCAAACCATGAACTTCACTCAAAACCATTGATGTTGGTTAAGTAAAACCATCCGATGCAAAACAAGCAACGCCTTAAACCATATGTCTAATAAGGCCATCAGATTGTAACCAAGAAGAACAATCACTCATGACCTAGTCAAGACATCATTTGATAACTCAAGGGACACCATCATTTGCTGACCTCAAAGAAACCATCAATTGTGGACATATGATCCATCATCAGTTGTGACACATAGAACCACCATCAATTGTGACTCATAAAACTGCCATCGATTGTGCTATCTAGTGCCACCATCAGTTGTGGTGTTTAAGGTCACCATCAGATCTTGAATTCAAAAGAACCATTGATTGACACCATCAACCTAAGAACTAGGACAACCATCATTTAATGATCATTAGTCAGAGAAACCATCGAGTCTTGGAGTCAGAAAATCCATCGGTTTTGGACTCAGAAGGGCCATAGAGTTTGGACCAAAATGACCATCGAGTTTGGTTAACATGTGGTGAAACAAGCTTAAAAAAACATAGGAACAGAGGGGGACTAAAACCATTGAGTTCACCACTTAAAGAAACAACAAAACCGTCATTTGTTGATCACAAAAAGAGTCAAAATAGAAGTAAAGACAAATCCATTGGTTGGGCAAGAAAGGCAACCAAAATAGTACCAAGTACAAAACCATCAAGTTCCCAAACTAGAAGGAAGATCAGCTCAAAAACTTAAGCAAAGGACCATCCTTCGAGAGAGTAAAACCATCGTTTGTGAGGGGAAAACCTTCATTTGTAAAGGGAAACATAACCATCAGTTGTGTATGATGCATGTCATCGTACACACAACAATCACTAGGACAAGTCCTAGAGTTTAACTTTCTAACCAGGTTGTCAACTTGGTGCAAGAACCAAGTCAACAGATCATAGATAGGTATCAATCCCTAGAGACGACGATGAAGATGGTTGAGTTTCAAATATGATTGTGAGAATAAGAATGTAAAATACATTTTGAGGGTTTGTTAAAAGTAAAACAAAAAAATAAAGATGTTGAATTAAAGATCAACTAATCAAATGAAAGAAATACTAAAGCTAAGGGATTTCACCACACTAGCCCATGTGAAATGAGACCAAAGAAATTGCATGATAAGAAAGATAAAGGAAGGTATGTGTAACGACAGTCGCCAAACTGACAAACAAATCGTTACTAATTAAGAGGAATAAACATAAACAGCGGATTTACAAAACTCACTAAAATTTAAAACCATTTTGCAAGGAGATCCTTGTATAGAAAACTTTTACTGAAAGATTCAAAACTCATACATATCATGATTGACATTGTACAACATTGTTTCATATCATCTCAAGGACAACATATAACAGTTGCTCTATCAAAACACATACTGGAGCAACATAAAACCTCGAGGCATTCAAGCCAAAATCTCATATTTTTCATGAAACTAGTACGAACCAACTCTAAGGACCTGAGAGTACAGAGACGACACATAGGACTCATATCTACAGGACAGGATAGACGGTACACTCAACCTGAGCTGTCACTACTGCCTCAGCTATTGTTCTTCCTCTGCAAAAAGGTCTTCACCTCCTCGTGCATGTTCACCTAAAAATTTGGATCCCACGGGGGTGAGACAATTGTAAATTGCCCCAGTGAGAGATATAACTCTCTGCCAACAATATTATTATCACAATGAAATAGTATTTAACTGAGCAGAGGATAAGCAGTTTAAAATATTCTCATATCTTAAAGCATTGCAACTATCTATGATAGAGCAGTAAATCATCTATTCTCTTTATAAGGAATGGGAAGAACATGTATATCATTTACTCATCATACTAAATCAACATCTCAAGCTTATCCAGTGAAACTCATTATCATGGTATGTCATCCATGAATCATTCTCATTTCTATTTATAGGCCTCAGCCAATCTGCTAACCAGATATTTAATTGTACCAGTGATGTGAGTATACATCATCATATTATATTCAAGCATTGGACTATGCCAATCCTGTGCAACTATTTCAGACATTGGACTATGCCAATCTTGTGCAAACATCACTGAATACCACATCACTTTTACTAGGCATTATACCTTGGCCAAGCCATCATACTTATTCACATCCCTTCTATAAACAAGTATCCCTCTCATATATTTCAAACACTATAGCCGTTATTTGTCTATAAGCATAAACCATGTATGATCAAGATTTCATTATTATTATTGTATCCATTTATTATTATCATTATATTACTAAGTTTCCATTTCTTAGTTTATTTTGAACATTATCATTTCTTACATGAGACTTTTATAAACACCTTGTTACCTCTCACTAGACCACAACTATCCTCATGGCTCACAAGGCCCATTAAGTATCTTGTCACCTCTCTCTAGGAAACAAATTATCACATGGCTCACAAGGCCATAACACATCTTGTCACCTCTCACTAGGCAACAAATCATCACATGGCTCACAAGGTCATAAAACATCTTGTCACCTCTCACTAGGCAACAAATCATCACATGGCTCACAAGGCCATAACACATCTTGTCACCTCTCACTAGGCAACAGATCATCATATGGCTCACAAGGCCATAACACATCTTGCCACCTCTCACTAGGCAACAAATTATCACATGGCTCACAAGGCCATAACCTCTTTATACTTTTATACAAGTATTTAACATGCCTTACAAGGATTATGCAATAAGAGAATTACAACCATCCCATCATTGGGATTAGGGTTTCCCCTTTATGACCAGTTAGGGTTTCATGTTTATTTTATTGATCCAAACCCTAACTCATTGCTCCACACATCTAGGAGCATACATTGCTATCATAAGTATCCAATCATACTTATTTATTCTCAACATTTATCATTAAATGATTACCAACACAAGGTACAAGTTTCTCTCTCATCCTCTCTAGGATATTGATTACATTATACTTTATTGTTTTGGTTTAACCCTTTCTCAAGCTATGTTAGCCTACACTTATCAAAGTGCATTAAACTCATTACATTTCAATGTAACAATTGGCATGACACACTTCATGTGTTACTCATCCATAAACATTGGATTTAAGATGCATCAAGGTGTAACAACCTTAAAGTGTTGGATGTGATATTTACCATACCTGGATGTATCACTTCCCTCATCAGTTTTAACTTAGATAAGTTCATCAACTTATATTGTATTAGGGTATTTCCCATCCTAATACTTTATCCACTATCCCATCATATTAATCTTGTAGTGTATTGATCATGAGTCATACATTTGAATCGTCCAACCATCATCAATTGATATGGACTCATCTCTGGTTGAGGCATTGTTGATATAAGGTTGTCCATTATCAACCACTCTAGGTGTTTCACCTATCAAAGTATTAGCCACACCATTAATTGGTGTTACACTCATCACTCCTAAGAGTGTCTTTCCCTCACCTTTACAAGGTATCTCGGGTTAGAAATGTGCATATGTTAGCCATATCGGGTTGTAAGTATATGAGCACTCACCATATCGGGCTAAAAGTATATACACACCATTCATACCAGGCTAGAGGTGTTATATGTGTTACCCATGTTTTGCATGAGGTATTAATCCATCACCATGTCGGGCTAGGCTTCAACTAGGGTTGTGTATCCAACTACCATATCGTTCAATAGCATTTGCTATTCTTTACTCATATCGGGTTACCCAATTTAGGGTTTCATGTCAACTTATAAGTATACAGTTGACCTTGTATCATGCATGGAGTCCATACTTGACTCCCTATCGTGAAATAGGTGTATACTACACCCCCATATCGTGCTACAAGGTATACAATCATATCCATATCATTTTAGTGAAGTAGTTGCATCAACATATCGGGTTAGGGGTGCTTGCTTGTGTGCATGCACCCGATATAACTTTTATAAGGTGATATCATCATATTCAAGCTCTAGACCTTAGTTCTAACTGTTATAGTTCATGTCAACAGGTCTAAGAAACTACTAGAACTCATAATCGCATCAACTATTTTAGGAAATTTTGGAATTAAAAGTATTTCACTAATTATAACAATTTAGGTGAAGAATAATAACATGGTTGAGTTCAAGTTATTTAACCCGCCTTAAGAACGACTTCAAAGCTCCACGTTCCTAAGGTTGAAGATGGAATTCACAACTCCTCTATATGCAAAGAAACACCATGGATAAGCAATTGGTGAAGAAGAAAAGAAAGGTAGTTCATCACCCTAATTCTATGCGTCAATTCAAGCTTGAAGACAACTATATCTTACCTTAGGGTTATGTTTTGAGTTCCTTAGATCCTTGGACGAAACCCTACAACTCTTGGGAGATATGGAATTCCTCTTGGCCGACACAACTTTTCTTGTGGCTGATACCCCCTCACTTGTGGCCAAAATCACTTCAATTGGCCGATATCAACTTGCTATGGACAATATCAACATGGTATGGCTGATACACTTCCTATGGCCGATACCCAAGGCCTATGCACGATACCCTTGTGCCCTTGCACCATATGCCAACCTTTTGCACGATATGGCACTCACTTGCATGATATGACATTCACTTGCACAATATGGCACTCAACTCTTCACCCTATTGGCCGATATCATCTTATATGGACAATATCACCTGCTTGGGTGATATGCTCTTGCAATGGGCGATACCCCAAGGCCCATGCACGATACCACAACATCCCTTCACGATATGGGAGCTCTATGAACGATACCTTAGGGTAGGAGGGTGGTAAGGGTCGCACAATTGCACCAAGGGGTGAAACTAGGGGTATATATACTTGATGATCATGAAGAAAGGCAAAAATGAGGTGTCAACATTTTGAGCTAGTAGGTGCCACGTGTCATGCATGGGTGACACGTGTACATGCATGCATCAACATTTATTTTGTCTTTAAAAATGATTGAGTATCATCTTGAGATGCAAAATCATCCATTACTTATCCATCTGGATAAGTTATCTAGGTTTAATTGCTATTTTAAGTCAAGTCGATACACTTTTTCTAAGGAAACTTGGGCCGTCACACCTCACCTCCTTGAGGTTCTTTGCACGATATCGCCTTTTCCAAGAGTTTACAAAACGGTATGAGACACCTACTTGGGCTCCATGGCCGATAGGCATTCATATATAAGCTTTTCAACTTGATACAACTCAAGTTAAGCTTTCAAATTCAACCCTTTTTCTTGGTCATTTCATCACCAAGAGTATCATTATTCATAATGGAATCAAGTATGGTGTATACTCCTTTCTCTCTCTTCTAAATGATGCTAGGAGGGAGTAGGAACACTCTAGATGTGGTAATTTGCATATTAATCCCACATTTTGGGTAAATTGTAATTTGTTCCAAAATTGGTGCACAATGCTCCAACATTGTTCAAACAAGTTCAAACTTGGCATTTAGGCATTGCACGAGCCACCACTTAATATAATTCTCTCTCTTATGATTTTAAAACACATGCGGTACATTCAAAATGTGACATTTTGCATTATAACCCCTCAACTTGGGTAAATTGCACTTTGGTCCAAAATTAAGGAAAATTGCTCAAACAACATTCAATCGGGACCAAACTTGAAACATGAGTGTTTCACATGATAACAAAACACCTTAGAGGATTATATTAAAGTTCTAAGAAAATTTATTAGTCAAAACAAATAGGGTTACCTCATAACCCAGGTCAGGGTCGTTACAAGTTATAAACCCCTAACAAGGATTTCGTCGTCAAAATCCTAGGAAAAGGGAGGGACAGATTATTCATTAATCATGCCCTCAAGTCTCCACCTAACTTCTTAATGTTATGGAGATACCATAGATATGTAGTTCACACAAAGTTCCTTTCACTAATTCAACCTTATCAATGTTTATGTTTATGCAGAGCATAAACCCCTAACATATGATGTCCATATTATTGAAAGGAAAAAGCATAAAAGAGCATACTTGTATCATCACCCAAGAATATTTATCCAAAGGGAAACATATATATCTAATAGAGATAATTCACTCAGCAATCTTTTATTCGTTTGGAAAAGTTCACTTAGCAAAACTCTATTTAATTGGGAATGCTCACTTAGCTTTTCCTTTATATTGGGAATGTTCACACAACTCTTCCCATTTAGGAATGATCACATAGCTTTTCCTATTTAATTGGGAATGTTCACACAACTCTTCCCATTTAGGAATGATCACACAACTTTTCCTTTTTAATTGGGAATGTTCACACAACTCTTCCCATTTAGGAATGATCACATAGCTTTTCATATTTAATTGGGAATGTTCACACAGCTCTTCCCATTTAGGAATGATCACACAACTTTTCCTATTTAATTGGGAATGTTCACATAGCTTTTCCCATTTAGGAATGATCACACAACTTTTCCCATTTAATTGGGAATGTTCACACAACTTTTCCCATTTAGGAATGATCACACAACTTTTCCTATTTAATTGGGAATGTTCACACAGCTTTTCCCATTTAGGAATGATCACACAACTTTTCCTATTTAATTGGGAATGTTCACACAACTTTTCCCATTTACGAATGATCACACAGCTTTTCCTATTCAATTGGGAATGTTCACACAGCTTTTCCCATTTAGGAATGATCACACAACTTTTCCTATTTAATTGGGAATGTTCACACAACTTTTCCTATTTAATTGGATTATACTCTCTAGATTGTTTCAGAATGACTACTTGACCAGAGTAATAAAAAAGACAACAATCTAAGAGTTTCATACTTGCCTTATCTTCAATAATCATATACCTGGCCAGGGTATACAAGTATTGAGATTAGGTAGTATGTACTTTATTTACTATCATATTCCTTACTTTTCGTATAATAACCAACACATGATTTAAGATTCCTGGATTTTCTCCAGGCATCTCTTCTATACGTCATCCTTTTTCACACAGATAAGAGCAATTATAGAGCATTTAAAAGAATACCGAATAGAATATAAATTCTAGTTCTCATCATTTCTTCCCTATGTCCCCATAGGACAATCAATAGGGAAATACATAACAACAATCCCTTTTAGGATTATCAGGTAACATCAAAAGAAGGCATATCAAAATGAAAAAGCTCTATTTGATTGTTACCCCTTGCGGTCATCCACCACTTTAGGTTGACTCAACCCATAGAGTCTAGCTGTTTCATGTTGTTGCTTTTGGATTTTTAGAACCACTAGGCAAAAGTCTCTGGAATTGTAATGCATTTCCTTAATTCTCGGCTTATTGCCCCATCTTGGGCACTGCCATCACAGATATACTATCTGTCTAAACTTATGGCAGAGTCTACTTTCTCGCCATATGTTAATCTTTCCCATATGACCATGTCATTCAGGAACCCCTTCAAAGCCTAAAGTTTCCGCATTAAGGACTGGTAACCTAGGTTGTAATGCTAGTATCCAATATTCTATATGCATCACTGTTGTCCTAACCTACCCTTCAAGAGCATAAACATAGGATTCTCTATCCTGATCAGGTCAAGATGGGAATTCTCAGGCACTTGTTCTTCTCTTGCCTGATACCATGCACCCTCTCCTGCTTCAACAACATTGCCCATAGCAATGTGTTCCTCGTGTTCCCCAGTCATTTATAAACTTTAACTTTTATTCTGCATAAGCAGAAATGACTATAGGGTATACTGGATGACACTAACACAGACTCAACACCTTAGTCCTATGTCTCTGTAGACTCAGCAAACCTTAAGCTCTGATACCAAACTTGTAACGAACGTCGCCAAACTGACAAACAAATAATTACTAATTAAGCAGAATAAACATAAACAGTGGATTAACAAAAATCACTAAAATTTAAAACCATTTTGCAAGGAGATCCTTGTATAGAAAACTTTTACTGAAAGATTCAAAACTCATACATATCATGATTGACATTGTACAACATTGTTTCATCTCATCTCGAGGACAACATATAACAGTTGCTCTATCAAAACACATACTGGAGCAACATAAAACCTCGAGGCATTCAAACCAAAATCTCATATTTTTCATGAAACCAGTACGAACCAACTCCAAGGACCTGAGAGTACAGAGACGACACATAGGACTCATATCTACAGGACAGGATAGACAGTACACTCAACCTGAGCTGTCACTGCTGCCTCAGCTGTTGTTCTTCCTCTGCAAAAAGGTCTTCACCTCCTCGTGCATGTTCACCTAAAAATTTGGATCCCACGGGGGTGAGACAATTGTAAATTTCCCCAGCGAGAGATATAACTCTCCACCAACAATATTATTATCACAATGAAATAGTATTAAACTGAGCAGAGGATAAGCAGTTTAGAATATTCTCATATCTTAAAGCATTGCAACTATCTATGATAGAGCAGTAAATCATCTATTCTCTTTATAAGGAATGGGAAGAACATGTATATCATTTACTCATCATACTAAATCAACATCTCAAGCTTATCCAGTGAAACTCATTATCATGGTATGTCATCCATGAATCATTCTCATTTCTATTTATTGGCCTCAACCAATCTGCTAACCAGATATTTAATTGTACCAGTCATGTGAGTATACATCATCATATTATATTCAGGCATTGGACTATGCCAATCCTGTGCAACTATTTCAGGCATTGGACTATGCCAATCCTGTGCAAACATCACTGAATACCACATCACTTTTACTAGGCATTATACATGGTCCAAGCCATCATACTTATTCACATCCCTTCTATAAACAAGTATCCCTCTCATATATTTCAAACACTATAGCCCTTATTTGGATATAAGCATAAAACATGTATGATCAAGATTTCATTATTATTATTGTATCCATTTATTATTATCATTATATTACTAAGTTTCCATTTCTTAGTTTATTTTAAACATTATCATTTCTTACATGAGACTTTTATAAACACCTTGTTACCTCTCACTAGGCAACAACTATTCTCATGGCTCACAAGGCCCATTAAGTATCTTGTCACCTCTCTCTAGGCAACAAATTATCACATGGCTCACAAGGCCATAACACATCTTGTCACCTCTCACTAGGCAACAAATCATCACATGGCTCACAAGGCCATAACACATCTTGTCACCTCTCATTAGGCAACAAATCATCAAATGGCTCACAAGACCATAACACATCTTTTCACCTCTCACTAGGCAACAAATCATCACATGGCTCACAAGACCATAACACATCTTATCACCTCTCACTAGGCAACAAATTATCACATGGCTCACAAGGCCATAACCTCTTTATACTTTTATACAAGTATTTAACATGCCTTACAAGGATTATGCAATAAGAGAATTACAACCATCCCATCATTGGGATTAGGGTTTCCCCTTTATGATCGATTAGGGTTTCATGTTTATTTTATTGATCCAAACCCTAACTCATTGCTCCACACATCTAGGAGAATACATTGCTATCATAAGTATCCAATCATACTTATTTATTCTCAACATTTATCATTAAATGATTACCAACACAAGGTATGAGTTTCTCTCTCATCCTCTCTAGGATATTGATTACATCATTCTTTATTGTTTTGGCTTAACCCTTTCTCAAGGTATGTTAGCCTACACTTATCAAAGTGAATTAAACTCATTACATTTCAATGTAACAATTGGCATGACACACTTCATGTGTTACTCATCCATACACATTGGATTTAATATGCATCAAGGTGTAACAACCTTAAAGTGTTGGATGTGATATTTACCATACCTGGATGTATCACTTCCCTCATCACTTTTAACTTAGATAAGTTCATCAACTTATATTGTATTAGGGTATTTCCCATCCTAATACTTTATCCACTATCCCATCATAGTAATCCTGTAGTGTATTGATCATGAGTCATACATTTGAATTGTCCAACCATCATCAATTGATATGGACTCATCTCTGGTTGAGGCATTGTTGATATAAGGTTGTCCATTATCAACCACTCTAGGTGTTTCACCTATCAAAGTATTATCCACACCATTAATTGGTGTTACACTCATCACTCCTAAGAGTGTCTTGCCCTCACCTTTACAAGGTATCTCAGGTTAGAAATGTGCATATGTTAGCCATATCAGGTTGTAAGTATATGATCACTCACCATATCGGGCTAAAAGTATATACACACCATTCATACCGGGCTAGAGGTGTTATATGTGTTACCCATGTTGTGCATGAGGTATTAAGCCAGCACCATGTCAGTTTAAGCATCAACTAGGGTTGTGTATCGAGCTACCATATCGTTCAATAGCATTTGTTATTCTTTACTCATATCGGGTTACCCAATTTAGGGTTTCATGTCAACTTACAAGTATACAATTGACCTTGTATCGTGCATGGAGTCTATACTTGACTCCCTATCATGAAATAGGTGTATACTACACTCCCATATCGTGCAACAAGGTATACAATCATATCCATATCATTTTAGTGAAGTAGGTGCATCATCATATCGGGTTAGGGGTGCTTGCTTGTGTGCATGCACCTGATATCACTTTTATAAGGTGATATCGTCATATTCAAGCTCTAGACCTTAGTTCTAACTATTATAGTTCATGTCAACAGGTCTACAAAACTACTAGAACTCATAATCTCATCAACTATTTCAGGAAATTTCGGAATTTAAAGTATTTCACTAATTATAACAATTTAGGTGAAGAATAATAACATGGTTGAGTTCAAGTTATATAACCCGCCTTAAGAATGACTTCAAAGCTCCAAGCTCCAAAGCTACATGTTCCTAAGGTTGAATATGGACTTCACAACTCCTCTATATGCAAAGAAACACCATGGATAAGAAATTGGTGAAGAAGAAAAGAAAGGTAGTTCATAACCCTAATTCTATGCTTCAATTCAAGCTTGAAGACAACTATATCTTACCTTAGGGTTAAGTTTTGAGTTTATTAGCTCCTTGGCCGACACCCTAAAACTCTTGGGCGATATGGACTTCATCTTGGCCGACACAACTTTGCTTGTGGCCGATACCCCCTCACATGTGGCCAAAATCACTTCAATTGGCCGATATCAACTTGCTATGGACAATATCAACATTTTATGGCCGATACACTTGCTATGGCCGATACCCAAGGCCTATGCACGATACCCTTGTGCCCTTGCACGATATGCCAACCCTCTTGCACGATATATCACTCACTTGCATGATATGGCATTCACTTGCACGATATGGCACTCAACTCTTCACCCTATTGGCTGATATCACCTTATATGGCCAATATCACCTGCTTGGGCGATATGCTCTTTCCATGGGCGATACCCCAAGGCCCATGAATGATACCACAGGATCCCTTCACGATATGGGAGCTCTAAGAACGATACCTTAGGGTAGGAGGGTGTTAAGGGTCGCACAATTGCACCAAGGGGTGAAACTAGGGGTATATATACTTGCGGATCATGAAGAAAGGCAAAAATGAGGTGTCAACATTTTGAGCTAGTAGGTGCCACGTGTCATGCATGGGTGACACTTGTACATGCATGAATCAACATTTATGTTTTCTTTCAAAATGATTGAGGATCATCTTGAGATGCAAATTCGTCCATTACTTATCCATCTGGATAAGTTATCTAGGTTTAATCGCTATTTTAAGTCAAGCCGATACACTTTTTCTAAGGAAACTTGTTGGCCGTCACACCTCACCTCCTTGAGGTTCTTTGCACTATATGGCCTTTTCCAAGAGTTCAAAAAACGATATGAGACACCTCCTTGGGCTCCATGGCCGATAGGCATTCATATATAAGCTTTTCAACTTGATACAACTCAAGTTTAGCTTTCAAATTCAACCCTTTTTCTTGGTCATTTCATCACCAAGAGTATCATCATTCATAATGGAATCAAGTATGGTGTATACTCCTTTATCTCTCTTCTAAATTATGCTAGGAGGGATTAGGAACACTCTAGATGTGGTAATTTGCATATTAAGCCCACATTTTTGGTAAATTGCAATTTGTTCCAAAATTGGTGCACAATGCTCCAACATTGTTCAAACAAGTTCAAACTTAGAATTTAGGCATTGCACGAGCCACCACTTAACATAATTCTCTCTCTTATGATTGTAAAACACATTTGGTACATTCAACATGTGACATTTTGCATTATAACCCCTCAACTTGGTTAAATTGAACTATGGTCCAAAATTAAGGAAAATTGCTCAAACAACATTCAATCGGGACCAAATTTGAAACATGAGTGTGTCACATGATAACAAAACACCTTATAGGATTATATTAAAGTTCTACACAACTTTATTAGTAAAAAAAATAGGGTTACCTCATAACCCAGGTCAGGGTCGTTACAGTATGTGAAACATTCGTAAATGATTCACAAAATATGAACTCTTTGTAAACCCATTGGTCTTGGAGTTCACAAATCCTAGTCCAATCATCCTCATGGGGAATTTTATGAGGTCTCATCCAAATCCCCATGTAATTGATTTGATTGTTCTAAATCTTAGATTCCATGTTCCCGTCTGCCAAGATTAATAAGCGATGAAAATGAAAGATCACCTCATTAAAATCATAGATTTCCAAATCCAAATCCATTTATCTAAACACTAGTGTATAACTCTGATCCAATCATCACATGGATAAGGGTCTATTCCCCTTGCCATTGATAAGGAGACTACTTACTAGTCATAGTGAGGAATGAAGAAACACGGAGAAGAAGATAGGAAGTCATAGATCATAAATTCAAAATCTCCAAAGAGACCAAGGTGATGACAATTAAACAATTTGCTTTCTTAATCCCCCGATCCAAGAGGAAGAATGAGAAGAAAGAACAATAAATAAAGAAGTCCAAATGTAGAAGAAAGAACTAATTTTTATTGCTTAAATGAAAAGATTACATGAAGAATGAAAGTAAGAGAGCATCAAAGCGCTAGTACAAAACTGAGGACTACAAACTAAGACTCTATTACAACTAAGATTCGATTTACAACTAAGACTCAGTGATTTTTCTTGTGGAGTCCCCCTCCTTTTATAGGGAAAGGAGGGGTGGAAACCCTAAAGTGAGAGCATATGAAAATGGAAGAGGAAGATGTTGCATGTCTTGGTCAAGTGAATAATTTCCTTTCCCAATAGGTAATAAAGAAAATTATTGATTTCCTTCTTTTGACCCTTCAAATTCTCTCTCTCTCTATAGATTCTCATTCCTGACATTTCGTGTGTGTTTCAGCTGGTAACAAGATTTAAAGTGCATCTCAAAATATGTTTTTTCTGTAGGCCTTTTGATTTCCTTATCAACACATATTTGAACATTAAATTCTACCTTAGGATGTGAGACATATGTCCATTTTTGTGCAGGGTATATATTTAAATCAGACACTACGGGAAAATGAATAGGCACATTAATATGTTGGTTAGATAGTCAAATGATTGCCAAAGTCACAGGGAAATATGTTTTACATGCAGAAATTGAGGTATCTTTTCAAAACATATTTAAATTCCAATTTGAAATGGGTATGTGGGAGTTATGACTATTTTGGTGGGAGGTATGTCAAACTCTTCGAGAATTCTGAAGGGTCTCCTATCTTCATATTTTCTTATCTTGATTTAAATACTTCAATAATTCTTGAAAATTTAGAGAAATCTCATAAGAATTTAGAAATGGAATGGAAGTGCAATTGATTTCTAAATTAAACTAATATTATGTAAAAAGTCTTAATTAATTATCCTAAATGATGTATAAATAAATGATGAATATGCATTCATCAAAATATCCCAGACTCGAAGGTTTGCTTGTCCTTAAGCAAATAAAATCACAAATAAATCTAATTTATACTGACAACATGTCCATCCTCACCCTTGTAGTCATCACTTTATTCCTTACCTCCAATTTTGGCCAAGAAACCTTATCTCCTAAAACCAAAAAACACAAAATGCTATATTCCCTATCAAAAACAAATATCATATATTATTTATAAATCAAGACTTTGTAGAAAGCCATGCTTCATCTTACTTTTGCTTTGACACTATCATTTTTATTATTGTATTTTATTTGATGTGAGTTGTCGCACAAGAGCAGGATGAAATTGGGGGGGGGGGTGAAGAGAAAGAAAGAAGTGACGGTCCCTCCTTTATAGACTTGAGAATTTTTTAATTTATGAAATTGTGGCTTTATTGGTCATAATTTTTTTCTTGTGCTCTTTTAGCATCTTTTCATGGTACACCCCCTTGTGGGCTATGAAATTTTTGATATGGGAAGCATGCCACCCTGAACTTGATTTTTGTCCGGTGGTGATTCTTTGCTTCTCTTTTTTAGAAAGAAAATAAGGAAAAAACAAAAGATGTCCTTGTACTTATAACTTCACACATTTTTCTCTTTTTTTCTTAAAAGAGTCATTACATCATAAAGAATATTTATGTCAATCACATTATAGAAGATTTATATCAAGTTAATCCACAGTTTAAAAATAGAGAAAAATTGTGTTTGGTTTTAATTGATTCCGTATGACTCGCCAACTTATCCAAGGAGTGATGATATTTTGGGGTCCTAGGTGACATGGTGGTTTCAGACATGTCAAATTATAATTTTTTTGGAAAAAGATTTACTATATTCAAATAGGTACAATGATAATGTGTAGTCAACCTGGCTGACTAGATAAAGGCTAAACTAAAAAATTTTGAAAAATTTTGAAAATTTCAAAAATTTAAAACTAAACTATATAACGTAATGAAAATTTGCATAAAATTAAAATAGAGTGAGTGGAAGGAGTACGTACCACCCACCTCCATCCCGGACGTAAATTTTTTCTCATCTTGAGAAAAACTTAAATCTAAGATGGAGGGAAGAAGGGGGCATCAAGGTGGCCCTGGTAGCTCAAAAATGTCCAACTGAACGATATGTGTATGAGGGTTGAGACCTTTATTAGAGGAGATTCATAGTGTACCCTATGATAGGGTAATCGTAGAATCTTAGTAGGGTGTTCATATTTTCTTTCACCTCACATTCCCTCCAATAAGATCCACAAATCTTCATTCTATAGCAAGGGAAGTGTTGAAGATGGATGTGGATTGGGGGAGGTTGGCTGGTACCCGACCAGTAATACCAATAGAGCAGGATGTACATAGTCAGGTGGAGGATCTGACTCAGGTTTTTCACCATCATAATGACCTGCATAAGGGAGAATTGATGCTGATACAAAAGATTTCCAATTATTTATGAAAGTGTTTTTCTTCTCCTCAAAATAATGCCTTCAACATTGGGTTTGGTAAGTTTCAATGTTGATATAACATATATCTCTAATTCTTTTATACAAGGGGTCCCCATGGATTTAGGAGGCATGATGACGTCTTCCTTGCAAACAATAGAAGGGGGTGTATGGGCTTCTTCCAAGGGTGTCTCCCCTTCTACATCAATCTTATGTAGAATGAGAATTGGCTGTGTCAAAATGGGAGGAATTGTTTTGTCAAAGGGGGTTTGATGCTCCTTATCTAAAATAGACTCAAAAAAAGGGATTATGTCTCTGATATCAATTTGGTTTATCTTAAGGATGGGAGGAGTTGTTGGATCTTCAGAATGACTCTTCTTAATTGACTTTTCATATTCAAGTAATAGAGTCTCTAAAGGTAAGGTAGGGATACCAATGTCTTCAACATACACAAATTATGGCTCCATGGTCTGTGCTATTTCTTCAGGATCTGACATATATGACACAAAATAAGGATCATCATCATCATCATTGGGAAGAACTATCATGGGTTGCTCAAGCTCTACATGGGGATTATATGATTGAGCCTCTAGTAAGGTAGCTAACAAGGCTTGACTGTATTCAAGTTTTTCTTGTCCTTTTGCTGCCATCTTCTCTAGGGCCTTAAGTCTCTCTTCTAGATAAAGATTAAATTAAGTTTCATCATAGGATTTATACACCCCAAAATTTTGGCCATCCTCACCATACCCCTCATGGTATTCTTGGGCCTTGTGCTCCTCATATTGATTGTGACATTGCTTCTCATAATAATCTTCAAAAGATGGTGGATTGTAATTTTCATTGCATCTATCTTGGTGGGAAGATTCAATATCACAAGGTGTCATCGAATAATGGGGGAATATATTTGGAACATTTGGGTTTTGAGATTGGGCTTCTAGAAGAGAGACTAACAAGGATTGACTAGTTTTTAGTTTCACTGCCGTCTTCTCTAGGGCCTTAAGTTTCTCTTCTTGCTGAGGATTATGATGTGTATCATAAATAGGTCCAGTTCCCCCCATGTTTTTTTGGTCATATTCTCTAAAACTTTGTTGATCATACCCCCATTAAAATACGGATAGCAAGGTTCCCCATAATTATTCTCAGAAAAATGTTGATTCACATTGTACCCACTAGGATGAAAGGGCACTTAATTAAAAGTGGTGTTGCCAGAAGTATGGGGTAGAGTCAGACAACCAAGAGATGTGTGGTGATAATGGTCAAATAGTAACATTGTGGGGAATATTGGAATGCCCAATCCATTTGAAAAAAAGTTCCTAAAAGATCAGTAAATTAATACATGCTAGATAAGGGGTTAGTCAATATTATAAAGAGAACCAAAATTTATATAGCTAAGAAATTATGGAATAAACTAAAATTACAAAAAAATAATTATAAAGCACTACTACTGGAATAGAAACAAGGTAGAAAGAGTAGATGCCCTTCTATAATTGTTCTTGGAAGGAAAAAAGAAATTATAAAAAATCTAAAAGAAATTATAAAAAAGACTAAATTTATACAAATTAGAGAATTTGAAATAAGATTATACAAGATATACAAGCAACCTGATCTAAAAAACAATCGTGTTGTCCCTGACAATACTGCCAAGTTGATGTGTGTCGTCATACACACAACAATCACTAGGACAAATTGTACAGTTTATCCTTCTAACCAGGCTATCAACTTGGTGCAAGAACCAAGTCAACAGAGTATATATAGGTATCAATCCCTAGGGACAACGATGAAGATGATTGCGTTTCAAAATTTGATTGTGAGAACAAGAATGTAAAATCCGTTTTGAGAGTTTGTTAAAACTAGAGCAAGGAAATTAAGAAGTTGAATTAAAGATCAACTAATCCAAAGAAAGAAATAACAAAGCTAAGGGATTTCCCAACCCTAGCCGATGTGAAATGAGACTAAAGAAATTACACAATAATAAAGATAAAGGAAGGTATGTGAAACATTTGTAAATGATTCACAAAAGATGAACTCCTCATGAACCCATTAGTCCAGCATTCACAGATCCTTGTTTAATCATCATAATAGGGACTTTTCTGAGGTCTCATCCAAATCCCCATATAATCAATTTGGTTGTTCTTAATCTTGGGTTACATGACTACATCCGCCAAGATTAACAAGCGATGAAAATGAGAGAGCACTTTGTTAAAATTGTAGATTTCCTAATCCAAAACTATTTATCTAAAAGGTCATGTAAAAATTCAATCCAATAATCACATGGCTATGGGGCCCCTTGCTATGATAAGGAGACTACTCACTAGTCCTAGTGAGGAATGGAGAAACAAGAAGAAGAAGATAGGAAACCATAGACCACAAATCCAAAATCTCCGAAGAGACCTAGGTGGTGACAATTAAAGAACTTGCTTTCTTAATCCCCCACTCCAAGAGAAAGAACAATAAGAAAGAACAAGAAATAAAGAATTACAGATGTATAAGGAAGAACTAATTTTTATTACTTGAATGAAAATATTAACACTAAGAATGAAAGTAACAAAGCTTCAAAATAAAATGTAGTACAAAATTGAGGACTACAAACTTAGACTCTATTACAACTAAGATCCGATTTACAACTAAGATACAATTAAACTATAATTCACCTCTATCATGGAGATGAAGCTCCAAACAACAAGGGTTGATTGAGGAAGTAAGAAAGAAACCCTATCTTAAGCACTCCACATGGCCAAGCTAGCTGCTTCTCTAAGATAGGAAGCAAAACCTTAGGTCAAGGAGGCAAGAAAAAGATGTTCTTTAAGATCTAGCACAAGATCCACCATGGAAAATCGGGGGCACGACCAAGAAGAAGAAAGGAGAATGTAGGACAGCAAAGAGAATGAAGTAAAGTAGGCATAGATCACTTACCTAGGCTAAGAAACCAAGCAAGGAAGCACCAAACGACCTCTACTGTGGTAGATATGAACCCTAGGTGCATATGCAAGCTAGATCAGCCACGTTCTTCTACCTTGGGCTCCTTATTCTCTACCAAGACAAGAGGGATGATATATAAATAGAAAGGTAGAGAAAGGGGGATCCAAAGGGTTTGTTTGCAAGGAAGGAGGAAGGTATCAGAAGCTATGGGTGAGTGAGAAGAGAGGGTTAAGGTGTCTAGCGATGTTTCCCAAGTCTCCATGGACAAAGGACATCACACCCATGAAAGAGACATCTACATTGGTAGTGGGAGTCTACAGGGCCACTGGATCTTGAATTCGAAGGTGACCATCAAGTTTCAAAGCTTGGTGACCATCGATTGATGCACCATGGGTCACAAGGGTCAAAATTATTGATTACAACACCTTCAAGGAGACTCAAGAGGGAAAACCATCAACACTCACACCGCTAGGGGCCACCAAGGACCCATGATCATATCCCAACACCATTGGATCCCATAAACCAAGGGGGTACCATCAAGTTCTGACCTCCAAGGTAGCTCATCCATGAGGGCAAAACCCTAACTCACCCTAGATAGATGTCACCATCAAACCAAGGTGCATCTAGGCACCCCAAAGCACAAATAACTCAAAAATTATGTAAAAACATATGAGGTACAAAAAGCATGTGACAAATTGCAAAAAACCTTATATATGGGTAAATTATGGAAAAGTCTAAAACAAGCATATAATTGCATAACTTGCTCAAACAATGTCCAAACTGGACCTTGAGACTTAGGTTTGTAACATGATATCAACATGATATCAAAGCACATATTATGGTTTGATTAAGGTTTTAAGCATGCGATTAAGATATTCAAGCATGTTCAAACAAAAAGCAAGGTCAGGGGTCTTACAACCATAAAACACTAACAGAGATTTCACCCCCAAAATCCAAGGCAACAAAGTTGGGTACCTCTTATGCACCTAATCCACTAACCTCCACATGGCTACTTCCATATCATGGTGATATCACAATACTCTCATAAAATCCATGATCTTATCCCTCAACTCATGTATGTGTCATCTTAGGTCAACATAGAAACCTTCCCATGAGAAACATCCTCACCCCACTCCACCTCCATAGATTGTATATATTACCATATGTTACTTCACAAGGTGTCATGTCTATGCTCCTCTGATGGTTGTTGTAGTAAGAAACTCAACCAATCAGGTGGATTTAACCTAATTGTCGAGAACTATTGGGAATATGTTCTTAGGATATTCTCCAATCATCGACATGGTTCTTTCTAACTATCCATCTATCTAAGGTTGTATTAAACTTCCACTGTATACTTGTAGGATTCTAAGGTTTCTCCTTGAATTACTAACAACTATACACTTGATAGTACTTGTGCCATACCCTATTACTCATTTGGCTTCCATTGCATGTTCTTCAACTTATGATACATCTTTGTATTTCCAAACACATTTCATGTAATGGGGGATGATCCTTCTCGTATAATACCTCACTCAAATCATCAACATATGGAACCATTGTCTGATGGTAGAATCAGATACTATCCCATCACCTAACTCATAGGAGCCATCCTTCTTACACATTCCAAACTCTGATCTGAATATATGCATTGTGGTGTTACCTATCTGTACACCTTTAACCCATTGTAGTAGTGTTGGTTTAACTTATAGCTTTGACCAAGATCCTACCAATTGAGATACTTCCAACTATACATCCTCTTGCTAAAGTGAAGCCGACATGCCTTATTTCATGATACGTCAAAGAACATAACTATGTCCTATATGAAAATGTTGATGAAGATGACTTCATGTTTAGTGCATTAACTTACACATTTTGTATCATTGTGTATCCTAAACCGTTCTCAGAATCATTACAGAAGGCACTATATCCTTTCCTTTTGTTATGACCACACTATCACTAGAACACTTGTCAACTTCTCCTTCAACATTTGGAAAGAACGATGACACCAATGCTGACACCCATTGTTCCATGCAAAAAGGAACACCTCTCCTAGTCAACCTTGTTAGGGGTAAAGAAACAACGCTAATATTTTGAATGAACTTTCCTGTAGTGTCCTGCTAGGCTCAAGAAACTTATGCTCTCATTCAGTGTCCGAGGTTTCTTGCACTCCGACACTTTCTTCACCTTATTTGGATTCACACTGCATACTTAGCAAACATATCATAACCCCAAGAAGATACTTTGTTAAACCCCAAACTCACTCTTACTTAACTTGGCACACATTTATTGCTGCTTCAACCCCCCTAGGGCTTAGCAAAAAAAAATGATGTCCATGATGCTGACCACCTTTGAAGTACATTGAGGTGTTATCCACAAAACTTGACACAGCTCAAAGTGACCATACAATTGATGTCATCCATTTTGATCTTCCTCTGAAGATATCCCAACATTAGGTCTATCTAAAGGGACATTGTAGTACATGTTGACTGATCAAAAATCTATCTATCCTTGGCAGTGGTCTTGTCCACCTGTTTGTAGCCCATATACAACATCATGGAATCACTCTACTTCTTTCCAATCAACACTTGGAGGATCTCAACATCAAACTCTGACTTTATTAAGGGAAAAGGAACATTAGGAAGTTCATCTGATAAACATCTTGAAACTCACATACTACCGGTACACCCTAGATACCAGGACTCATCACCTTGGCATCCACTTCATGTGCCAAGAAGAACTCACACCGTGTGTTACACCCCGATCACACAATTACCACTAATCATGAGATTAGCGTATAAATTGAGGATTTAACGTAATACAAAGATCACCCTTAACTTTTTCTTCTTTTTCAAACTCTTTGTTTTCTTGCATTGAACCACATAAACTAACTTTACAAGAGAATTAAACTTTTATTTCTCTAATGTAATCTCAGCATTAATGATACACATCCATACATTCATTATGTTTATCACACTTTTATGTACATACGACATGACAATCATTTGCATTCTCTCTTATTAAGGAAACAAACACACAAACATCATTTACAACTCTCTCACATCAATACAAGGACCTAGAGTGATAGGGACCGACTGAACTTAACTATACTTAGACTTAACTCTTGTGGCAGATCTACTCTGATGCAATGATATCTTCTTCAAGTCCATGTGATTTCCCTAAAAACTTTGAGTAGAGGGGTGAGCCTAATCGCTCAATGAATGAGTACTTCAAAGAAACAGTCTCAAGCACTGATATAATTACAAATATACTTTTGAGCAATTGATATCAATTATAACAATAGTAAACTTTAAAGAGTGTAATAATTGACAATCATAAATATGGCAGGATACTCTAAATGTCTATAAGAGTGAATCAATATATGAAATGATTGATTGATCATAAAGAGAACTAATAATTCAGAAACATAAAAGAATAATTGAATAACTGTACACACTTGTTTGCCCTCTCATTCATTTTATTATGCCCTGATCATATGCAGTGTACTCTACATATGAAGACTCATTGTGCACTATGATCACACCATACAAGACTTAGCAGACACACTCGGGAAATGCTAAGTATGACTACTCTCCTGGTCTGCAACAGGGAAATGACTATTTGGCCTAAACTAGACACCTCTAACCTGAGCACACAGGCAGAGAGTCAAGCCACCTCTTGGCTTTTTCTGTACTCTAGCGCCACAAGGACTTCTGGTTGATGTTGGACACACTTTTCTGTACTCAAGTGCCACCGGGACTTCTGGTTGATGTTGGACACTGCAAACTATAATTTAAGGAGACTTCCACTAGGATTCGTCCCCCGTGCCACCTGATAGCACGTTCCGACCCCCGTATAATGGACACTACCAGGGTTAGGTCATTTCACCCCTAAGGCGCAGACCTCACACAGGGGTTCTACGATGTCAGGGCCCTTAAATCTATAATTTCATTATTTCCTAGAAAAATCTTACTATGTTGAACCTTTTTCTTACTTATACTCAACTCTGGTATTTCTATGGAATCTCGTCTATTTAATTGCAGTTCAAGTCACAACATGAATATCATTCTAGACCTGACAGAGCAGTATACTCAAAAACATTGTAATTTACTGAGTAATCCATATACCATGCATGTAGGAAGATTGAAATTTCTTAAATAAACTAAACTCATATCATCTTGGCTCATATATGCTGGAATTATACAATTGATCATCGTAGCATGCTAACAAGAGTTAATTACTCGATATATTAGAAATCCATCAGTAGCACTTGTAGATTATCTATAATTCCTATAAAATGAAGCACATCAACCCAAATTCTTAGTTATGCATCACATAACTCAATTAAAAGTCAATTTACTTGACACGACAAGATTTAATTGTAAAAACATTCACATAAACCCTAATCTTGAGTTATGCATCACACAACTTAATTAAGATTTAATTTCTTATCATGACAAGAATTATTAATAATAACTGAGAACATTGATGTCACAATACTTGATTCATTGAACACCCTACCCTTAGGGTTTCATTTACCTCATTCACTCCTCACATGGCTCTCATAAGGATTTCATGCGACATAAACATTCACTGAATAAAGACTACTATCAACAAATCATATAAAATCAATATATGTATGAAACCTTGGAACTGAGCTGGATTTGGGTTTCCATGCCATTCACTGGGATATCATGCATCAATAATAACATTGGATAAATAAAGTCTGTCATGTCAATAAAATCCCTTCAAATGGATTTCACAATATCTATTCGCAAATATCCAACTTTCCTCGCATCTACGGTTTCACCCTCTTTACTGAGATATCAAACAAACACTATTCACTTTAAAAGAATCAAGATAGTGTCTGAAATATATGTACTATGAATTTAGATAAACAATCATTCATAACCAAGGGGATCCAGATAAGCAAATTTCTCTATTTACTTATACAACAAATTTCAGTCATAGACAAATTCCCTATATTTCAGTTTATTCTTATAACCTCTGGGAATAGTTAGGGAATTCTCATTAGGATGTATTGTATACATTTCTAATAAGATTTATCATCTGAAATTCATCCAAAAAAAGGAAGAATCCATTTTATATCATTTTGCAACAACTTAGAACAAATAGACAATTCAGGGTTTGTAATCGCATACTAAACAATTAAAGATTATGGATGATTTAACCAATATTCATGCAATATACTATTTAAAGGAAGTTTCCACTCACCATAAGGTGTGAAAACACCTTAAAATGTATCCCATATATGAACATCTCGAATCCATATCAAATCCCTTACAATTCACCTGATTCTTCTTCCTTTCAACTTGGAAACCCTAGAAATGAGGAATTATGAAGAAAGAGTGAGAAAAGGGGAAGTTTTGATACCATTTTGGTTCAAATCAGAGGAGGGATGGAATTTTGACATGTGAGAGAAGATTCACCATAAAACTATATCCAAAGAAGCTAAACCTATATGATTTCATCATTCCTCAGACCGTCAACATCGTCATCATTTTCTCCTCTCAAACCCTAACTCTCCATCTCTCGCTAGGATTTCATTTCTCTGGATTGAACCATGAATTATGAGAGCTCCTTGTGTGTTAGGTTTATCATATAGAGAAAATGAGATGCTTGGGTCAATTTCACTTTGACCCCTCACTAAACTTTTTCTTATTTCAGCAGATTTTTCTGTCATAAAAAGGTTTCTATAATTAGTGTATTTCAGAGATCAAACCTTCTCCAAAAATTATGATAATTTAGCATGTGTATAATTGAGTTACTAAGCTTTAGTTAAAATTTGAGATCATTCCAAGCTTTGATTATAAATAATTAAAAATCGAATAGTGCACTGCTATCCAGAATTCTATAGAAATGTCATTTATTGTAATTCATCTACCGATAAGGTCTAAAAGCATACAAAAATTATGAAAATTTTACATATTATTTATGACTTAGCTTCAGATATCTAGTTAAAATTTCAGATCATTTCGAGTTACCATTAAATAAATAAAAATCAAACAATATACTGTTGAACAACATTCTGTCAGCATGGTCGGTTGAAGTATATCATGACCAAGAATGACTTTCAAAGAACATCCAAAAATTTTGAAATTTTTCACTAAAATGAATGATTGAGTTATACATATTATATCCAAATTTCAATTAAATCCAAATCACATAAGAAATATGATAAATTATTTACCGTACTACTATCTTGATCAAATTCCATACTTATGTACCATCAAAACCCTAATTTCAACCAACTAGGGTTTATATTTCTCAAACCCTAATTTCTCAAACAATAGAACACTTATCATTCTTATTAGGATTTAAACATCATAATTGAATTATCATCATTAATTTGATTTAAGAAATGATCAATCCAATTAAGCATATAATCATCCAGGTAAACCCCTATTTACCAATTAAGCTCGGATATGGTCATAACATCGTGGTCTCATCAACTTCTCCACCATCATAACCAACTTAGAATGTATATGAGGAGTCTTCCTAACTCTTGGAAGGCTAAAAAACCATGCTCATCACAACACATCATGATCTTGGAACTATAGTCCAAAGTGATCACATGCTATATTAAGATATCTACCTTCTAGGATTATAGTGAATCCACATGCACTAAGTGACACATGATCCACTTGAAAGCTTCACCTCAAAAAGAAATAACAAAAGGAAAACAAACTTCCCATAACACATCAACATTGTCCATGGGTTACTTGGAAGGGGTTATTGATTCTACTTTCATCATGCAAGTTACAATTTTTTATGTATCATTTTACCTTTCTCATCTGGGTTCCTTCCCATTAGCATAGGAATTATCATGATTATTGTACTTCATTTATCTTTCTTGTTGATGATTTATCATTATTATGTGAGCATCCATTCATGTTATCTTGTTTCTTCCTCACTTACCAAGGCATAGCTCATTATGTTCCATATTTTCTTCATTAATTTCTAATACATGTCATAATAATTTTACCTTTTCACTTTCTTACACACGTAGGTTGGTCTGAGATGAGCTCAGGTTCCACTTTATCTATCTATTGTTATTTTTATTCATCTTCGCATATCACACTTATCTCAGGAGTTCTCTTCTTACATGGATTTTATGCCATGAACCATTCCATTATCACATATTTACCTCTCCTTTACTTCATTATCTTTTAGAATTAAAACCTCAAAATTCAAATTTAGGTTTCATGGCATTGTAATTTCTCTTTAGTTACCAAAGATTCAAGTTTTGATATGTTATGATGTGATTCTCATCTTTCTTTAGGGTAAGGTTATCATATTTTCACAATGATTTCTTATTCATTATGCTCTTTAGATTGTTTCAAATTGACTACTCGATCAGAGTAATAAGAAAGATAACAATTTAAGAGTTCCACACTTACCTTTTCTTCAATAATTGAATACCTAGACATGGCATCCAAGCACTGAGATTAGGTAGTATGCATCATGTTTGCATGTCATGTTCACTTTCTTAGTCATCATCCTAGTCCTAAGTCCTAGTGTCCCTGTTGGCTCAGCGGACCTAGAGCTCTGATACCAACTTGTGAGAATTCATCATGCTAAACGAGATTAGTCAAAACTCAGAACACGATCGATCACTAAATAACCACATAAAAGAAAAAGGGGATAACTAAAACTGATTTATTTCACCAGCATACTCAAGAACATTTACATAAAATCCCAACATCTTGATTATATTCATATATCATGCCAAATATGATTTGTAATTATTCGGTGGCCTCAACGACAACATATACATACAAAAGAGCATTATCTACAAATACAAACATCCAAATGCTACCTAAAGCTTGAGTCAATTGAAAGATCATATACAAACTTTCCCGCCCAGACTTGAGAGTATAGGGATGAATCTAGGATACACTTGACATCTAAACAATCTTCTCTATGTTCCATCACCACAACTCGTCCTCACTATCACGGGTCTGTTGTCAATCACATAAAATGATGTGGTGGCCCACAAGGTGAGACCCATGTCCACGAGAGACATGACTCTCCACAATGCTTATTGATTACAACAAATTAAACAAACAGAGCAGATTATAGGATAGAATAGCACTACCCGATATAAAACTTCTTGAGTGCAGTTCTATTTAGAGTTTAATTTGTAGCATTGAAAGATTAACATTATTCTCAGAGATCAGGTGTAGTTAACACTATTGGCCTAACTAACATAATGAGTCTCACTAGTATCATGAGTATATATAACAATCATTAGCATGTCTAACAGGATAAGTATATTTAACTACATAGGCATGGCTAGCAGTATAAGCATATCTAACCACATGAGATAACTAATATCATAAGCAAGTCAAGCAACATAAGCATATCTATCACCATAAATAAGTCTAGCAACATAAAAATATCTAACAACATGAGTATATTTATCAACATAAGTATCTAACAACATAAGCATGGCTATCTTCTATATTTTGTCTTGCATTATGAAATATATATATATATATATGTGTGTGTGTGTGTGGAGAAAAAAAAGGGTTATCATCTAATGTGAAGCATTATGTATAACCCTAACAAGTATACTACACGGCTAGATTACATCTTTTATTAAGCCCTAGGGAGTTTGAGTGATACCACTCAAACTCCAACTGACCACCGCTTGGTCACAATTAGGGTTGTACATTGGTCCAAACCCGGACTAGCCTAGTTTGGACCGGACCAGACCGAAACCAATTAACAAAAAATATATGGATCGAGGATTGGACCGAATAAGAACCGGTCCGGTCCTAGACCGGACTAGAATAAGCATGGACTGGACTTCGACCGCACCGAAACCGGATCGGATAACTTATATTCATATAATCTTGACTATAAAATATAAAAAAATTATGATACAAAAAGTATAAAACACCATTTGAGCTTGGTAACAATTATATATATTAGATTTAATTAACATGTATAAGATGTTTTTTATATTATATTCTATATCCGTAATATCCTTTATAAATATTAGATTTAATTAATGTGTATAAGAAGTTTTTTTATATTATTTGGTCCAACCGGTCCAGACCGATTTCTACCAATTTTGGACTAGACCGAACCTAGGAGCAGAATTAGGAGAAATTAAGGACTGAGGATCGGACTCTGGTCCGGTCCGGTCTGGACCAAGAAATGCATAGCCCTAGTCGCAATCAGTTCCATACTAGATCTCGGAAAGTCAGAATCCTAAGATCTTCTCTGCCCTTGATTAGTACGGGTTCTCCATAGAGACACATAAGGTAAAGTTGCAAAACAACCTAGTCTGCTCTTTGTATAGGTCACAACACTATTGGAACAACCTAGTCCGCACTTGTAAAGGTCACAATACTAGTGAAACTAGTTTTTAAAATCCTATCGTCCGAGGTACAACCACAACTGTCCTCAATCACATCACATATACTAAATCATATCATCTGAGACATGGCCTCGATAGTTCTCCTATCAAGGTATGACCACCACATCCTTGTGAACATGTATATACGCAACAATATATGACTCCAAGCTTCCGTTATAGGAATACTCATTTCACCATCCAACAAGTCTTGACACTTGAATGGATCTATGACACTAGGTGCTACATGATTAAGGTTTCACTAGATTAGTTATTGTCAATTAAGTGAAATAAGGCTGCATCAAACAAGTGGAAGTACACACCTTAATTCATTCCTATCAAGCATTGATATATAACAACTCTAAAAGAAATAAAATGTATGAGGTATAATGCTTAATCACAACATTAATATGGTACTATTTCATTTCCATTCATGAGACTATACTTGTTGTCACACCATCACATGATATAAATCCTTATCACATTATCCTCAGGTACCAACCCTTGTCAACATAAAGAGGAGTATGCCTCCATTACCCAAAACATGCCCAAACGTCACTTAGACCATTACATCATTTACTGCATGGTCATCATTATCTGTCAACACCTTGAAGGAGGTTCAACATATCATCTCCATACTTGTGATACACATGTTTAGAATAACATTGTATTAATAAGATATGATGTTCACATGGTAGCATGAAAGAAAACATTCATCATTCGGCTATGATAACCACTAGATAACATATCAAGTTACAACAAACATCAAAGAGAATATACCTTCATCATATTATACAAGGAAGCTATGTATGATTAGCCAACATTTCTTAGTTGTGTTAGGTTAAGTTCAACAAGATAGATGTAAGTGATGTTACAAATAAACACCTCAAACTAAACCATAGGTTCAAATACACTTCGTTTAAAGTACATCCATCACACATAGCATTCTCATCCCATCACCGAGGCACAAGGTAAAACATTACCATCAAATCCCATGCCATTCTCAAGTATGGATTCATACATAACACGAGGTTCACGCCATCCTCAAGTATGCATTCATACATAACATGAGGCTTAACCATTGGACTGTAGCATTAACCCACAACTATCCAAAATTAGGGCTAGGTGTAACAAGATAAGATGGACTAGTGTTACACATCAACTCATAATAGAGACTATAAGTTTACATTCATATGAGGGAAAAGATAAGACTACAAATCTATGGGCATAGAACCATCGATTCCACCATTAAAACCAAACTACAAAACAATGAACTTCACTCAAAACCATTGGATGTTGGTTAAACAAAACCATCAGATGCAAAACAAGAAAAGCCTTGAACCATATGTCTAGTAAAGCCATCAAATTGTAACCAACAAGAATCATCACTCATGACCAAGTCAAGCCATCAATTGATAACTCAAGGGACACCATCATTTGCTAACCTTAAAGAAACCATATATTTTGGACATAGGATCCACCATCGATTGTGACACATAGAACCACCATTAGTTGTGACACATAGAACCACCATCGGTTGTGGTGTCAGGTGCCACCGTCAGTTGTGGTGTTCAAGGCCACCATCAAATCTTGAAGTCAAAAGAACCATTGATTGACACCATCAAACTAAGAACTAGGACAACCATCGTTTGATGACCATTGGTCAGATAAACCATCGAGTTTGGGAGTCAGAAAATCCATCGGTTGTGGGATCAGAAGAGCCATTGAGTTTGGACCCAAAATGACCATCGAGTTTGGCCAATAGGTGGTGAAACAAGCTTCAAAAACCATTGGATCAGAAGGGACCAAAACCATCGAGTGCACCACTTAAAGAAGAAACAAAACCATCATTTTTTTAGAAAAAAAAAGAGTCCAAACATAAGTTAATACAAACCCATCGGTTGGTCAAGGAAGGCAACTAAAACAACACCAAGTACAAACCATCAAGTTCCAAAATTAGAAGGAAGATCTGATGAAAACCCTAAGCAAAGGACCATCTTTCGAGAGAGTAAAACCATTGTTTTTAAGGAGAAAACCATCATTTTTAAAGGGAAACATAACCATTGGTTGTTTACATAAGAGAGAACCCAAAATAGGAGCTAAGCGATGACTATTGGTTGTCACATGAAGGTCACCAAGAACAAAACCATCGAGTTGCAAAAGAAGAAGGGAAATCAGCTCAAAAACCCTAAGTATGACCATCATTTGAAGAGAAAAACCATCATTTGTCCACATGTAAGGTTTAAGGTTCATCTATGATGATAAACTACTCAAGAATCATCACTTAAGCTTAAACCCTCAACAAAGATACTATCTTTCTACTTAGAACCTCGTTTTACATCAATATCTAGCACATGCGAGCAATGAGTAAGAAATCAATGTGAATAAAGTTATATAAATCACCTAGAGGATGCAGATGAAGCTCCAAACAACAAGGTATGTTATGGAAGGAGGGAAGAAACCTGTAACGACCCCGCCTCTCGATAACCCCCAATTAAGGGAGACCAAGAGGTCAGAGTTGTTATCCCATTTTCCCAGATCAAAGGTTCGACAAATAATCAGTAATAATTGTTAAATTCTACCATGACTATACTGAAAGCTGGAATAAAAATAAACTTTGCATACCTTTATTTTTCCAAAAACTTGGATATCTAACTTCTATCCACCTCTGGACACTATTCTAACTAATCCTCCTTGCACTTTATTTTTTCATTTCACAATATGCCACTTTACTGTTTGTCCTTTTCAATTTGTACCTAAAATGTGACAAACAAAACGTCGGTCAACATAAATGAATATGCCGGTATGCGGGGGAAACAATAATTAGGCAATTATCTGTAACAACATATTGCAAGCAATTTTGGTTTAGCAAGCAAACTTTACATCTTAAACATAACTACTCAATCCATACATACCCTAACCTCTGTGTTGTCCCTCCAGTGGATCTGGATACTACCTTTCATATGGTAGATCCCAATTAACCCCGCATGATCCTACCTAACATGTAGATAATATCTAGGGTTGAAGAGTTGCATGGCACTACCCTTAGGCAGCCCAACCACTAACTCATTTGAAGAGTTGCATGGCACTACCCTTAGGTAGCCTAATCCCTGACTCATGATAACCTAATGGTCCTACCTAACAGGTAGACCATGTACTAGGTCATACTTTTCATCATGAGCAAATCCACATAGGAGGACCAGAATCTGAGCAAGTTATGTACACATATTTATGGTGATAGTCATAATCACTTTATAGTTGCATGAAATAAAAGTCATCCAAGTAGTTATTTTCAGGTAACCGATAAAACATTCGGGAATCACTGTGAAACTAAAGCGATTTAACCATATGCGTAACCACATACCTGATACAAAGGTAACTTGATGTCTAAGCAATAATGATAAAGAACAATAAAATAAGCAATCAACAATATCCTGAAATTAATGCATAACATCCAAGTGTTATAGTTTATCCAAAACATTATCAAGATAGACTTGGATTCCACCTTAGGCTTTCTAGGCCCACCTTAGGGTTTTATTAGGGTTTTAGCCTCCATGAAACTTTTATCACGTTTAATGCCCTTTTAGTTTTCAAACCCTAATTTCAACATCATAAGCATATTGAATGTCAATTAAACCTAATATATCTCTTTTACACTAAAACTACCATCTTTATCCTTTTAAGTCATGTCATGATCATTAGGCCCAATTATCATCTTTGGTTTCTTTCAAATTGACAACTCATATTTCATTATAATCAAATTCATATATGGACTACATTTATTACTAATTCCACATTTATTCATTAGCAAATCCTATCTATCAAATTAAGGGTATTTTATCCACAATTAAGAACTTTTGTACTCAAAATAGCTTAGAACCATCAAATCTCAGCTTTATACATGAATTTGTACAATTAAAGCCATTAGGAATCATAATTAGGGTTTTAAGGCCCATTAAAGCTTATTTATGTACATGGAACCCTAAATTAATCAAACTAAGCATAAAGATCATCCTTTTAGATCTAATGTCCTTTTGTAATCAATAGGTTAATATCAACTTTAAACATTCAAATAACCCTTCCTAATTCATGAATCATTATTGATTAGGCTTTCTCATGAATTTAACCATTAAAGCTAGTATCTTTGTGTACTTTTTGAATTTCAAGTAGAATTAGGATCTAAATCTATTTTAATGGATTCCTTGCATATTTCTGAGCAAAATTCGTATATTATATGCATCCATCCGAGCTACTAATAATTAGATATGATTTTTACAAAAACTACTTACTTGGACCAATGGAAGACTACCACATCAGCCTTTCCCATGCAAAATGCAGCTTTGAACAAATATAACCAAAAGACCGGATTACCCCCACGTAGGTTATCAGTTATACACACCCCGGAGGGGTAAAAGCGTCCAACAACACCCATCCGTCTTCAACTTGGCACAGCCCTAACGCTGTCTCCCTAGCCACTCTTGGCGCGGATCCTCCTCCCTTTTCTGGACCTGAAGACCACCACAGCTCATTCCTCTTCCTATGTCGTGCCTCCGCACACCTCTGGATGCCCTCAGCCCACGACCAAGGCAGCTGGTCCAAGATGGCTGGGCCTGCAACCCACGAATGTCCTGGCGGCCATGATGTCATTGTTACGCGTGGGCTAAGGCACGGGGACGACAACCGTGCTCCCCTCTGGCAACGTGGGGCATTGTGCTTCAAATGTGACAACCTCACAGCTCCTTGATGCCTCAAGGAAAGCACTACCCACACATGGCTAGGGTTTGAACAAAAAAGAAGAGGCAAAAGAGAGAGGTATTCATAGAACTCTCTTGGGCTCGAGCCAAGGGTTCTACCCTTATATAGGGGAGGGTAGTAAAGCCCTAGGATTCCTATCAATGAGATAACAAGTCCTTCTCCCCATAGGACACCTACTTTCCTTCATTAAGAAGTAATCTTCTCTCTCTTAAATATCTCCTTTATAATCAATATCCTTTAGATATTAGGAATTCAAAAGTTATCTCTTTCATCATCTTTGTGCTTGGCTTTTAATCCATTGGCCACAAAATCTTATTTTCATAAAGCAAATAACATTTCTTTTGATAATATCAAAAGGTTATTAATTATGTAGCACATTATTCTCATATTTTGTATTATTTTCATTTTCTCTTTCTTCTTCATTATTGGGACTCCTTGGACCCCAAGAAATTCTAATATTTTGAAATTCTTTTTAAGAATGCTTATTATCCTTCTAGATGCATCTACATTCTTCATTTCTCATTATCTTACTTATTTCTTTATTAAAAGATTTCTTTACAAGGATTTCTCTTTATCTTTTATTTCATTTTCCTCTTTTCCTATTTCTTTCATTAGAAATCACATATAAACAAAATTTACTCAATTGTGGCCATTGATGCCACCTTTTAGAGATTTCTATATAATTCTCATAAATACATTGCTTAATATTCAGTATCTCAGATGTTTTTCTAATATTTGGATTTTTCTTCTTTTCTTCTCTTTTATATTCATTATTGGATTAATATAATAATAGGAACCATGTAATTCCTATCAAAAGGGATATTTGCAAAGAAATCCCTTCTTTGAAGCAAAGCATACAATATTTTCAATTAATTCCATATTCATAAAAACATTACATTTCAATCATGAAAACATATGCGAAATTGAGGTTGTAACATCCTTCCCCTCTTATAGGAATTTTCCCCTCAAAATTCCATCAAACATATAAAGAAGCAGGGTAAGACTTCCTCATGTCCATCATGGCTCCCATGTGGCTTTACCCTCTCCATGGTGCTTTGCAAGAACCTTTATCATCTCATATTCTTTACTCCTGATCTCTCTCTCACCTTGGTATCTCGTACCCTTATAGGTGACTCAAGGTAAGTTCGCCTCCCTTGGAAGCTCACTAGGTTCATTGCTCAACCCATGGCTCAAGTACCTCACATAGTGCTCTAGATTGGACTTGTGGAACACATCATACATCACACTATCCTGAGGGGTAAGGCTAAACATAGCCATCTCCACCAATCTGTCTCAAATGGACCCATGTATTGGGGACTCAGCTTTCTCAACTATAGCTCAGAGGGGTCGTATTTTCGTATCACATATTCTCCCACAATGAACTGCATGTCAGTCTTCTTTGCATCAGCTCACGACTCATGTCACCCCTGGGCTCTCTTTCAGCCATCGCACGATCAAAGCGACTTCATCTGCACACACTGTGGTTTTTTTTTCTGACCTTCGCGAGGTCCCTTCACCAACATCATCTTAATGAAGCGGTGACTGACACAACCTCCCTTATAGAGCTTCTTACATCTCATTATTGGCTATGGTGGCTATCATCACATCTTACATAGGACAAGAACTATCTCCATGTATTACCCTGAATGAGCACACATGCTCCCTTCAGACCCTTTAGTCTGGATCATACTAATCATTAGTTAGGGGTGATAAGCTGTACTAGCATTGAGTTCTTCATGTACCTACTTCCACCGCATGGAAGTGAATCTTTAGGTCACACTCAAGAACCTTTGAACTCACATCATGGTGTAGTTGAACCATCTCTCTCTCTTACATGTAATTCAACTAGGTTTGTCCCCTGATAGTACTCTCTCTTTCTCTTAGAATATGTCATCTAGGTAAGGCGACCTACCATAACCCATATTTCACCTTGACCTTCTTCGGTCCATGAGAGACTTACCACGACATCCATAGTGATGAACTCCCATTCCCTCTCAGGGACTTTTATCCTCTATATCCACTCAATGGGTTATTGGTGTTTGTCCTTGACCTCCTGACATGTATGGTGACATGACACATGCAACTTCATCTTAGGCATACAAAGTACTACTTCCCGTTACTATCTTCACAGTACCACGGTGTATGGTGAACTTTAAATCATGATCTCTTGTATGTCATGATTCCTCAAGGTTGATTCCTCAGAAACCCTAAAACACTCTAGTCGGTGTTTCATCACCTTCTTTACCAGAGAAGTACATCTGAGGTTCTACAACCATCCTACTATCACAACCAAGCAACCACTAACTCGATCAACAGATCTCATTATACTGGAGTGTTAGCCAAACATATCTCACGAACTTAGGGTTCACGTAACCACCTCTTCCATCCTTTCCACTAACTAAACTAGGCAGCTGCATCTCAATATGAGCATCCATTACCACCTTTCATCTTTAGGTGCTAGATAATAGTGAAGACATATACCTCCAGGTATTCCACTTATTATCTCATCCTGGACTTTAGGTCTATCTTTCTCAAGAAAACTCAGAGCTCATCCTCTTGGTTATCAAACTCAACCTTGTATAACTCATAAATTCCATACAACTCATGAGAAGAACGTCCTTATAAGATGACTACCTTAGTTCTCTTGATGTTTGTAAACCATCCACACATCGTACACTCCACAAGAGTACATTATTACCTCTATCCTCATACCTCATAGCAACGTTTCAACTCACATCATCTTTATCCTTGGTGTATGTCATGCGTACTGTCCTATCTCTCACTCCCATAACATGAGTAAATAAGCATTTGGCGGTTGTCCAAACACAAAGTTCTTCTTGTTCCAAGAGTAGAGATGGTACATCCCACACTGCCAGTACACCTTCAAATCTAACTTGAAACGTGCATCACATGTCTCTACATCATGAACATCTCGTGTTATAACCTCAATTTCCCAAGTATGTAAAGAAAAATGTAATTCTCTTTTAAAGAATAAATGAAATCTATTTCTTTGATTTGTGATGGATTTCGTGTGAAATGGCCTTGATTGATTGATAATGGGCCTTGTTGGCCATTGAGCCCAATTAAAAAGAAAAGAGAAATCAAAAGGAAAAGGATTTGATTAAATAAAAGGAGAATAAGTGAAATAGAAATAGATAAGAGAATAAAGGCAAGTAAATATTCTCCAATATGGGAGTTCGTGCCTTTAGGTTGTCTTGAGGTCCAAGGGACCCAAAATAACAAAATAATAGCAAAGGGAAATGAAATACCAATTAATTTTGGATTAATTAAAGGATAACTTAGGAGGGCAGGAAACCTTCTCATCCATTGTAATTTGTTTTCCAAATTTCGTACATAGCTAGAGAATGTAAAGGCAAACGTTCCCTTAAAATTTGAGACAAAAAGGAATTATGGTTTGGGAGAAATTAATTTCTCAAGTTATCTCCAAAATAAAGCATTAATTTGGCAATAGAAAAAGGTATTTCCCTTTTTGTTTGATCGTGTGCAACGAAGACCGTTGGATCTTGATCCAACGTTTGGCGCTTATCGTCTAAGTCCCACTGGGACTGGGACTCTACCGTTGACAGATGTATTTTCCCTCTTGGATTCCTCACGATCCACTGAGTGTGCAAGCTTGCTGATGTTTCCTTTAGACTCAAGAAAGAAAACATAAGGGAATCATCCCTAGTTTGTCAAGGATTGGTTGCTGATTGGGAAAGTTCCCAATCCAGTAGGGACTTGCCCGACTATATATATAGGGAGGGATAAACGAGGGAACCAGCTCTTCTGTTTGCTATTCCAATCTCTATGGAAGAGTGTGAGGAACATTTTAGCATGTCCAATTAATCCTTTCGCCCTGACCTCCATCCTCATCACCTCCGCAGTTCGTCAAGCAGGAGAGGGTCGTGGCGTGTTCATAGCCTACAATTGAAGCCCTAGCCAACTTCTACGGAGGGAGGCAAAGCCTCCTATCCCATTGGCGTGCTCGCAAGTCGATGGGATCACGAGGTCAACTGGGGCGTTGACCATCGCAACAGCTGCGGTGTCGCGAGGTTGAAGAAGGAGACAACCCGCAAATTTACAAACCTGCCCCTGGGTGCCTTTAGTACAGGTAAGGGCAGTTTTGCCTTTCACGTTCTTTTATTTACAAACTTGGGCATGCACATCTACGGCCATTGGATCCTGAGTGGATCAGCGGACCACGCATCCAATGATCCACGTTTTCTGGGAAATTAATAATAAATCAGAAAAAGAGTTTTTTTGTTAAAAAATGTATCTTTTGATAGAAAACTCGAATAAGAAAAGTTTATACATGAAAGTTAATCAGAAAAATACGAGGAATAAGTTAAAAATGGTTTGAAAGTCTAAATCTGTCTCTTTTAACAAAAGTTTAGTATTTCGATGAAAAAGGTGTTAATTTGTGGTTAGAAACCCTAATTGTTAATCAAGGATAGATTTAATATTGCAATTAGGTTAATTCAAGCACGATTAACTTGCTTAATGATAAAGTTAGATTTTAATCTATTTTGAAGAAGAAATTTCATGAATTAGGGTTTTCAACCTAATATTGTAATTAATACCCTTAGAAACCCTAAGTGAGGGAAAAATGGAAGAAAAGATATAATTAATTCAAAAATTAGGGTTTTGTGGTCCAAACCTAATCTTAGGATCTTAATGAAAAATAAGATAAGATAATTAGTATTTGATGGATATTTTGATAAAAATAAAGTAAAAGTGGTAAGAAGGAAGTGAAGCCCTAATTATGGTCAAAACCCTAAAAAGGGCTAGTAACCCTAGGACACGAATAGGCCTATTAGACTTGGATACCATGATCCATGATAGAGATTATTGGATGTATATTTTAGGGCCAAATTGTGTGCTTGCTTGCTTGATTCTAGATTACTTGCTTGTTTGGATTAATTCTGCATTCAAGACAACTTGACAAGCATGTGGTTAATTATGATTAATCGCATTAGTTTTGCCGATGGTTTTCTGGATGGTTAATCACATTGAATGCAACTTAACTATTTGGATGTGCATACTTGCAAAATCATAACGTCACTATGGTTATCACAAATATAAATACATGTGTATTCTCACACCTACATGCCACCCTGATGGAAGATGCCATAAAGGTCAGGCCCAAGAGGGTAGACCAATGGGCACCATGAGAGGTGACCCCAGACATCAAGATCGGGAATGAGAAGGTGGTCTATGTTGCATGAGTATGGGGCACCATGAGAGGTGACCCTCAGGCACCAAGCTCGGGATTGAGAAGGTGGCCTTAAGTCATTGGCAAAAGAGAAACCCTAGAGGGGTATTCCAGGGTTAGGGCAAAAGCGGTGGAGAATGACACATTGAAAATGCAAATTGGTTTGCTAATTACCATGATTATAATAATTAAATTGTTCACCATATTTGTGAAATTTTGGTTGTTCCCACATACCATCATATTCTTATATGCTGACCGATGTTTTGTTTGTCGGCATTTTAGGTACAACAATTGAAAGAACAAATAGTAAAGTGACACATTGTGGAAATAAGGAATAAAGTGCAAGGAGGATTAGATAAAATGAATCCAGGCTTTGGATAGAGTAGCTTAACAAAGTTTTAAAAAGGTATGCAAGATTTTATTTTATACCAATTTTCAGTTTAGTTGGTAAAATTTGATAATTGTTATTGATTATTTGTCGAACCTTTGATCCTATTAATTGGGATAATGGCTCTGACCTTATGGTCTCCCTTAATTAGGGGTTACGGGGAGGCGGGGTCGTTACAATTGGTATCAGAGCATAGGTTCCTCATTTAATCTTTAATAATTATTAAAGTTTTCAAACTTCGTAGAACCCAAGGGAGTTATTAGAGGATTTTCTTAAAGATAGAGGTGTCTTGAAAAGGATCACGTCCGAGGGCTGGAAAGATTTTCCTCCGCACCGCTAGTCGGAATACGAGGACTCCCGGATTAGTGTGACTGCCTGACCAAAGTCTCAGGATTTGACTCGAAATAAGATACCTTTAGGACTCCCTCATCTTGTTCATCTCTTCTCAACTCAAATGCTGTTAAGGACCTGCAGGATTAGGATTTTCTCTCTTTTCCTCACCTTCCTGAGGGATGGGTAAGGTTGATAAGGATTAAGGAACTTGAGTCCAAAGGAAACAACAGCAAGCTTTTACACTCAGTGGATCACGAGGAATCCAAGAGGGAAAATCCCTCTGTCAATGGCAACATCCCAATCCCAGTGGGACTTAGACGATAAGCACCAGACGTTGGATCGAGATCCAATGGTCTTCGTTGCATGCGATCAAACAAAAAGGGAAATACCTTTTTCTATTGCCAAATTAATGCTTTATTTTGGAGATAACTTGAGAAATTGATATCTCCCAAACCATAATTCCTTTTGTCTCAAATTTTAAGAGAAAGTTTGTATTTACATTCTCTAGCTATGTACGAAATTTGGGAAACATATTACAATGGATGAGAAGGTTTCCTTCCCTCCTAAGTTATCCTTTAATTAATCCAAAATTAATTGGTATTTCATTTCCATTTGCTATTATTTTGTTATTTTGGGTCCCTTGGACCTCAAGACAACCTAAAGGCACAAACTCCCATATTGGAGAATACTTACTTGCCTTTATTCTCTTATCTATTTCTATTTCACTTATTCTCCTTTTATTTAATCAAATCCTTTTCCTTTTTATTTCTCTTTTCTTTTTAATTGGGCTCAATGGCCAACAAGGCCCATTATCAATCAATCAAGGCCATTTCACACGAAATCCATCACAAATCAAAGAAATAGATTTCATTTATTAAAAGAGAATTACATTTTTCTTTACATACTTGGGAAATTGAGGTTATAACATCCTCCCCTCCTTATAGGAATTTTGCCCTCAAAATTCCATCAAGCAAACAAACAAATCAGGATAAGCCTTTCCTTATGCCCATCATGGCTCCCATGTGGCCTCACCCTTTTGATGGTGCTTCCCAAGAACCTTCATCATCTCATATTCTTCCATCTGAGTTCTTTCTTACCTTGGCATATCATACCCTCATAGGTGACTCAGGACATTTCATCTTCTCATAAAGCTGAATAGGTTCAGGGCTCAACACATGGCTTGGGTACCGCACATAGTGCTCTAGATCAGACTCATGGATCACATTACACATCATGTTATCCTGAGGGGTAAGGCTAAACACAAACATCTCCACCAATCCATCTCAAATGGACCATGCAACTAGGAATCAGCTCTCTTAGCTATAACTTAGAGGGATTGGATTTTCACATACTCTTCCATAGTGAACTGCATGTCAGTCTGCTTTGCATCATCTCACGAATCATGTCACCTCTGGGCTCTCTTTCAGCCATTGTATGATCAAAGCGACTTCATCTGCACACACTGTGGTCCTTATTCAACCTTCATGAGGTCCATTCACCAACATCATCTTAATGAAGTGGTGTCCGACACAACCTCCCTTACAGAGCTTCTTTATATCCTGATACTGGCTAAGGTGGTTATCATCACATCACTCATAGGGCAAGAAGGACACCCCATGTATCACCCTAAATGAGCACACATGCTCTCATCAGACCCTCTAGTCTGGATCGTTCTATCCATCAGTTAGGGGTGATAAGCGGTACTAATATCGAGTTCTTCATATACCTACTTCCACTGCATGGAAGTAAACCTTTAGATCATACTCAAGAACATTTGAACTCGCATCATGGTGTAGTTGAACCATCTCTCTCTCATATGTAGCTCAACCGAAATCGTCCCTTGACAATTTCCTTTCTTTCTCATGTCATCTAGGTAAGGTGATCTACCATAACCCATATTACGTCTTGACCCTCCTTGGTCTTAGGGGAGATTTACCACAACATTCATAGTGATGAACACCCGTTCCCTCTCGGGGACTCTTTATCCTTTATATCAAAGCACTGGGTTACTGGTGTTCGTCCTTCACCCCCGGCTTGCATGGCCACATGCCACATGTAACTTCATATCAGGCATCCAAAACGCTACTATCACTTACTATCTTTGTAGTATCATGGTGCATGGTGATCTTAAAACCATGATCTCCTATATGTCATGATTCCTCAAGATCAATTCCTTAGAATCCCTAAACCACTCTCATTAGGGTTTTATTATCTTCCTATCCAAAGAAGTGTATCTGAGGTTCTACCACCATCCTTCCATTGCATCAAAGACTAGGTTAGCTAACCAATCAACCATTAACTTGATTAATCGGTATCGTTGCATCTGAGGGTTAGCCAAACCTATCTTTTTTCCAAATTTAGGGTTAGCCTAACAATCTCTTCTAGTCTCTAGCCAAACTAGGCATCTATATCTCAACTAGAGCACCCATTACCACTTCACATCCTTAGGTATTAGGTAATGTTCAAGACATACACTTACATGTATTCCACTTATCATCTCATCTCAAACTTTAAGTCTATCTTCATCAGAACACTCTGAGCTCTTCCTCTTGGTTATCAAATTCAACCTTGTATCACTTGCAAATTCCACATAGCTCATGATAAAACATTCTCACAAGATGATTACCTTAATACTCTTATCGTTTGTACCTATCGTTCACTTCACAAGGGTATGTTATCATCTCTATCCTCATACCTCTTAGAAACATTCCAACTCACTCATTTTTATCCTTGGTGTATGGCATGCATACTGTCCTATATCTCACTCCCATAACAAAAGGAAATAAGCATTTGGTTGCAGTCCAAATACAGAGTTCTTCCTGTTCCAAGAGTAGAGATGGTACATCCCACCTTGCCAATACACCTTCAAATCTAAGTTGAAACGTGCAGCTTACATCTTGATATCAAGGTTACTTCCATGGAAACTGGTTTCGAACCTACTGGGGTTCTACACACAATCTTTGGTCATCTCCTATGGGTCTATAGGGTGTCGGCACTTTTGGGGTCATCCCTCTTCCCTCATGCATCATAGAGTGCCTACTCTTCTGCCCTTTAGGTCCCATGAGTTCATGAAGGTGATCAATCTCCTAATCCATGGCCCTCAGACAATGATAGTTGTTACCTCCCAACCCTATGGTCATGTGCAACTAGGGAATTAGGCAACTCCTACTTCCATCGGTCTTATCCCTACCTGACCCTAGGATAGACTTAGAATTCTAACAGAGTACATGTCTAGCTTAGAACCTTACCTAATCCTTCATCATCTCTCTCTCTGCATTCATGGCTAACTCCCATCCTTTCATAGGGGTCATGGCAACCTGCCTACCTTGGTCGGGCCCCATACCGGTTACCTCCATGGTAACACATCCACATGAACTTAGAGATGATTAACTATGGGTCTACATGTTCATTCTCATACCATGTACTTAGCTTCTCAGGATCCTATGAGACCTCTTTAGGTTTCCACAAAACCCACAAATTGGTACACACCCTACCAAAGGGTTCCTCTCACATGATGGGAGGAAACTACAACTCTTGACAACAAGGTCACAAACATCCCTAGGATTTATATTCATATGAGCATGCTTAACCCAACAACCACTAAGGAACAAGAAGACCACCTACTAAACCCTGCTAGGTCATACTTATTCTCATCATCAACATTGGGTCAAGATCATACCTTCCCATGTCATCAACTTAGTTGTGAGGGGTTCATCAAACATGCCTTAAACTTAAGGTGTTTCTCTTTCCTTTAAACATGAGGAGTACCATGCTCGAATATATTGAAACTAAAACCTCGTCATGAGCATCAGGTACACCACTTCCCCTCTTATACCTAGGAACCCTAGGTTCACCTTTGGGTATCCAACTGCATGCTCAAACTGTTAACCACGAATCCAACATGTCCAAGGTATGTCATGTACTCACATGATCCTTTATTTCGAGAAACACCCCAGAGTCGAGTCCTCCTCAAGGACATTCAATACGGTACAAGGCCTCACAACCTATTACTAAACCTCTCTAGGTCTAAGTAACTCTTCTTCCTATCGCAGAAGGTAAACACCTACACCATAGGCACATAGGTACCAGAAGGCTCATCCTCTCTCTCGGGTTTGGTTCCTTTAAAGGCCACCAAGATATCATCAGCCTCCAGGGATAAAGCATGGGCAACCACTATCATCCACTTAGGTTACATCATCCTCAACTCCCCATTTTTCCCGGAGTCTAGGCTTCCAACCTTCTTGCTTGGGTCCTGCTTTCTCTCTGTAGAGTTAACTCCACATCCAGCCTTACTACTAGAGGTCCTTTCTTCATGAAGGATCAAGCTCACAAGCACACCTCTACGTGGTGAAGCCTATGTTCAAACTTATGTTTGCTCGAGGTTATTCATAGATCTTTATGCTTATCTCATCAGCTATCCAACATACTCCCTTGGCCAGGGTTTCAACCTATTGCTCGCTCTACTGTTGTACTCTGGGTGCCTACTCTACCATGCTCATAACACCAATTTTTGTGATGTTTTTGCCCTTTATTCTGTTATCAAAACTGCCCTTTTCTGCTATTTTCCTCTCTTTTATAAGTACTTTTGCAATAATTGGCCAAGCAACGCTCTTAATCCAATATTTCCATCTTTTGCAGAGTTTTTCCTCATTTTGGTATGATAAGGCTGTCCCGACCCACAAATAAGTTTAAGTCTGCATCGGCCTTCCTGACGCCCGATACGACCTCTGCCCGACAGGGTGGAGCGACACAACGACGCACGACAAAGGGATGTCACACAACAAGAAACTGACGGACGACACGAACTTTACCCGACTGGGAGCCAAATTCGCCACGACAACCCGAACTTGTCATGCGACACAACCACCCACCGGCAGGCGCCGCCCGTCACGTGACCGACAGTCGACACCCCTGTGCCGAGCGACACCAGTATCGACCGCCCACCGACCCGCGAATAAGGAGGACATGTGGCGCTTCGAGCACCATAACTTCCCCCAACCGCTGCCTATAAATAGCAGCTACAGGAAGCTAAAAAGACATTTCTGACAGTTGGGAACTTTGAACGATCTTCGGAGGAAAACTGCGAGAGCAAGAGTATCATGCCCCAGTACTCGTGTCGGGAAACTCTAGGTGAGCTCTTCCTGATCCCGAGAGGGAGGGGATGGTTCACCGTCCCGGGCAACACTGCGGGCCGATATCGGCCAACGTAGATGAGCGACACAAGTGCCCGACAGTAGAATTCGTAGCTCCATGCCCGACACGATATCAAACCCAATACGCTTCGCCCGTCATGCGTGCCGCCTGACATGAGCGTATCGGCCAGCGTCCTTGAGTGATACAGTCGGTCGTCATAGTGTGCCACCCGACCCTACTATATCGGGCTAGGCCCCTGACCGGTATCGGGCTGGAGAGCCGCAATAGCCTGTCGTCCTTCTACATCAAGAAGGCGACATCTATCTTTAATTCTGTTATTTAATTCCTTACTTATGCAATGTATTAAGACCCTTGATGTTTATGAGAATGGAAAATCTTAATTACTTGCTGCTCTATGTTTGGTGCAAAATGTTGGATGACTGCTATGTTTGATATATGAACTCTAGCTTGCATGTTTGGATCGCGTTTTGCTTAGCTACCAAATCGTGTTTTCCCGTCGCAACAACTTCGAGAGTTGTGTTGTGGCTCTAATGTTTGGTCCGATTCTGGAGTACGAGAGTGCTTGGAACGGAGTTGTTTTAGTAACATTCCACTCTAACTTAAGTCTAGCAACCTCGAGAGGGGTGTTGATGCTTGGTTAGAGGTACCCGCTCTGAGAGGAGGGGTGCAGGATGTTACTACTACCGCTTGTTGTACTGAAGTCTTATCCTTCGTACCTTGCTCTAGCTCTAGTTTTATATTTCTGTTTCTGTTGCATGAAAACCCCTAAAAACTGCTAAATGACTAAAACCTTAAATCTTTCTTGTAGCTCTAGTTGGAGATAGTTTTGTTTGTTTTGTTTGTGACATCTTATTGTTTCCCTTTTGGGAATTTATTATCTCTTTACACCTGCCGAAGAGTAGCGTGTCGATTCTGGGTTCTCAACACTACCACCCTTGTCCCTGTGTTCGACCCCGTATATCTACTTCGACCCCATAAACAAAGTTGTGGGGGCCTAGAAGGATTCAGGTTATAAATGTAAAAGTCTGACTAACTTCAATCCGCCTCCATTTTTGGATGCGCGATTTAGGCCGGTCAACTTTTTGGCGTCGTTGACGGGGACAAGGCAGACCCCACTATTGATGAATACGAATCCACTAACTACACTCCCGTTCCTCAAGCTTAGAAATAAGCTTGACAACACTCCTTATTTTATTTTATTTTATTATTATTATTATTATTATTCTTTGCTTAAAAATTAATAATTCTATTCTGACTTGATTTTTCATGCCATTTCAGGAACTATGAAGTGCAATGATCTATTCCGCCAAACACCAACACCAATATGCCTCCTCACATCGAACCCCAACATTCTGGAGGCGAATGCCAAGGGAGGAGGCCTGACTCGCCGCCACCCAAAGGCGACGACCGGTACGACAGTAACGCTGAAGATCCAAAATCGGGAGAGCACGAGGAGGGACATCACCGTGACAGACGTCATCACCACTGGAGGCATAAAATAAATCACGGTAGTCAGGAAAAACGACATGACGCCAGCGACACCAATGACTCAGAGGAAGAAGAGAAAACGCTGAGGGAGTTGGCGTCCACAAAGGCCAACAACTCCCGATGCCCCGTCGTTGTCCCACGTTTCAACACGACAAATTTTGAGCTCAAGCTGTCCGTTATCTCAATGATCCAGAACAAGAGCTTCAGGGGGAGTTCAAAGAACGACAACCCCTACCACCATATGGATGCATTCAAAAATATATGTGATACAATAAAGATGCGGGGGGTTCCCCAAGAGGTGATTTATTGTAAGGGCTTCATTTTCTCCCTGGAGGACAAAGCCCTATCCTGGTATCTTGGGTTACGCCACCAATCTCTAAACGGATGGGGAGCTTTGGCTGACGCATTCGTTAACAAGTTCTACCCCACTGAAAGAACTGTCAGAAACAGGCAGAAAATAACCTCTTTTATGCAAAAGCCGAATGAAAGCCTCCATGACGCCTGGGAGTGATTCCAGGAATACCAGAGGGATTGCCCCCATCATAATTATAACAAGGGCTTCCTCGTCACCACCTTCTACAACGATTTGACTCCCGAGGAAAGGGTGTCACTGAATGCGGCAGTAGGAAGTGACTTCCTAGGGAAGAAGCCAAAGAAGTCCGAGATGATTATAAAGACCATGGCCGAGCTAATGGCCGGTGTTGAGTTTGATCGATCTGATAGAGGACAAGAAAAAAAGGTAGGTGAAGGGTCCGCCCTTGAGTCTAAGGCACTGGAGGAAATCACTTCACATATTCAGAGAATTGCTACTGATGTTAAACAATTGCGAGAAGCTGGCAGTAAAGGTAAGAAGCTAGTTGAAAAAGTGATGAAATGCATTACATGCGGAGAAGGAGGTCACGGGGTGGACAATTGTGTCTACACCTGACCAGAAGCGGACAGCGACTCCGACTCAGAAGACGAAATGACAGAGAGTGTCTCCTACATGAACTTCAAGAGGCCAGATCATGCTGGCTTTAATTATGGTAATAAGTATGCAGCCGAAAATTCGCATCAGCTGCACACCTCGGCCAAGCCAGCGCAAACTTTTAAGAAGAGAGGAGGATCCTGTCAATATACCAAGAACAACCAATTCCAACCAGCAAAAGGCAATTTCCAAGCATTGGGAAAGTACCAAGGCCCAAACCGAGAATAGGACAAAGGAGCAAGCCAATCTGATGTGATTGGCCAGTTGTTTGATTTCGTTAAGAAACAGGATACCATCAATAACCAACTAGCGCAAAGTGCGCTGTCCAATTCTGGTGTTTTGAACTCGTTGCAGGTACAGTTGGCAGACATGTAGACACATCAACGCCAAATTGACTAGCAGCTAGCTCAACTCGCCAAGATCATAAAGAACCCGTCGGGGAAGATCTCGTCCAACACTGAACCAGCCAAGAGATCGGGACAGTAACTGTGAAGGAAAAGGATGAAGAAGAAGCCAAAGACGTCCAACTGAGGATGGGAAACTGAGCACTTCTCGGGAGGCATCCCGAGCTATATTTTAAATTCCTAGTATAGGGTGCATTTACTTTCATGCAAGTTGAACATTTCAAGTATTATGGATAATTCAGACTGTAATAAGGTATGTGTCAGTGCATGTGCCACATGCGCCGACTCTTATGTTTTATGGGTCACCGCTTTAGCTTTATCAGCCGTGATGGGTAATACCCTCTGAGGTCGGGAACTTATCCTTAGGCCAATGATGTTTTACTTATCAGCCGCAATTAAACCGCTTAGTTTTCATATTGTATCGAGAATCAACCCAACCAACGCTATGAATGTGCCCATATCGGGCAGTGGAATTTTGGGGATTGCAAGGGTCGTGCTGACGGATGGACTTGCCCGACTTACGTGTTGCCCTAACGGTCGAAGCGCGCCCTAGCTTTACTTGTTTCACCCCGGTTGAGTTTTCTATATAAAGGGGCAAGTTTTTACCGTGTCGGGCTCCTTGCCTTACTGTTTTCACTCTCCCGTATCGTGCTAAGACCTTGTGCTTTTGCTCCCGTGTCACGCAAGACTGCCCTTCTCTCGTATCGTGCGGAAGTTCAGATCACAGCAAGGTATAGCCCGACAGACCCTATCTCCCGGTAGACCGTGCCGCCCGACACGTTTCTTTCTTTAACAAGTAGCTTATCGGTCTTACAGTTCCTTTGCTGAGCAGCCTTGTATCGCCCGATATGGATGTCGTGCAACGTACCTTTTATTCACATTTGCCCGATACACCAGGTCGGTCGATAGCCGTGTCGCCCATCTTGCACCACCTCGCCTGTTTTTGTTGTCGGGCGACACGCTGCTTTCCTTTCCAGAAGACCTTATCGGGCATCTTAACCGACACGCTCGTATCAAGCGACATACCTAACGCGCATTCATCACCTTATCGCCCTGTTCATATCGTGTGTTTGATCTTCTGACGTAACGGGCGATACCCATCTCTAGTATCAGACACAAGGCTTCACCTCTGAAACCCATGTGTCGCCCGATACGGGGTGAGGGATAGTCATTGTATAGAGAATTACCTGGTCACACATTTATTATTTACTTTTTCAAAGCATCAACACATTTAATCGATGTATTTTCTTATTGTCTTATAGAAATGGCCCGCATTAAGACAACTGATGTCCCTGTTGACGCACAAGGAAGGAGAATCTACCCAGAGACTGTTGCTGAAGGGTAGACTGCCAGGCCTAAGTGCCCAAACCCAGGACCATCCAGGGCGTCGACAGCAGAGAAGAGGGTTAGGGTTGGAGAAGTGGCGGCTCCAACTCCAACACCAACACCTCTAGAAGAAGCAGAACTCCCGAAATTCTTGTCGGGAAGTTTCGAGCTAAGGGACGATGAGCACGCTCACCGATATGCTGAACTAGTGACCAAGGTCTACCGACCGAGAAGGTTCTGCCATCAGGCCTCGTTTGCTAAACTAGGGATTGTGGGGAGGCTGAAGGGCGTCCTCGTTGCGGCAGGGCTGAAGAAGATCTGCTTCAGCCGGTCTTCTTCTTACACCAAACTGACAATGGATTTTATGTCTTCTCTCCACCGGGTGAAGAAATCTGCGGAGGAGAGAGAAGAATTCAACGGGCCAGACAGACTCCAGGCCCGACTTTACAACTCGGAGTACACCATCTCTGAGAAGCTCTTGAATAAGATATTCTCTTCCAACGAGGAGGAGAAGAATCTAATGGATAACGGTGAGAGGATCACTGAGGGATACAGGTTCAACCCCATGGAGCTCTGGAGCAAGCTAACCGGTGAATCTTCGTTCAAGCCAGGAAGAAAGGTGGTGGCAGTGCACTCCTGCTTTTGGAGGATAGTGCACAAATTGGTGGCATGCTTGCTGTTCAGAAAGAATGAGTCCAGTAACATCTACACAGAAGAACTCCACTTCATGTGGCACATAATGGAGGGCCGAGTGATCAACCTCGGGCGGTTCTTGTTGAACAGACTACACCCGATGAAAGAAGCCACCAAGGAGTACTGCATGGGTGGCATTGTCAACCTAATCACGGTGGGACTCAGGTACCCGAAAGAGCCGCGCAACCTTTCGAGGATGCAAGGCGATGAGGTGATCGACACCAAGTACCTGATGAGGATCAACATCATTAGGAAGGAGGGGAGGAACTTCTTCTACAAGTTTTCAAGGACGGACATACTCCTCCCGCTCCCTCACTACGCCGACTACAACACAGAGAAACTGGTCTTCACCGCCGCCGAAATTGAAGCTGTAGAGAATAACGCAGCTTACACCACCACAACCAGGGCCCCGGAGAGGGCAGTTCTAGAGCTACCGACGACAACTGCTGATAGAGTTGTCGTCGCTCCGACCATATCAGCCACCACCACAACAAGGACGGTCGTAGCTGAGAAATAACCGGTGATCGTTGAGGTCACCGAGATAGAGACTGCGAGATCTTCCGTGGGAGAGACGGCCGCAGCCCCCGTTACTACTTCAAGGCCTGCAGAGGCAGAAGAGGAACTTCAGCAGGGCGAAAACAATGGGGTGTTTGACGAGATCCTGAGGGGGATCGGAAGAACACCGACACCTCCGCCGAAGTCTCCACCTGCAGTAGTTGAGGAGATCACCGACAGTGCAGAGGTGGAGCAGAGTCCGCCCTCACCACGTCCATCCCCACCTAGACGAGAAGGCAAGGCGGTGGCAACTGAAACAGTGCCGTCGCCTCTCCTGGAAGCATCTGGATCGTGAACGATTATGATAGATTCTATCTTGCCTGGTGGACCATCGCACGAGCAAGATGTCACGAGGACGGAAGGGAGACCCACCGGAGCTCCCCCGTCGCTCGGAAAGATGCTCGGGCACGAGCTCGATCATTTACGGGAGGTAATGGATATCAACTCTGCTACTTGTATTTCCCTAACCTACAAATTTGCATCTTTCCAAGACAGGCTGGATAGCCAAGAAAGAGAGCTGTTGACTCTAGCGAGCCTTCCCGGCGGACTAGAGGCCTTGAATGCGAGGATGCAGCAAGTTCTCTAATGACTCGACAAGATCGAGGAAAGGCTGGACATAAGTGACGACCATCCGCGCCGAAGGCAGCCGAGAAGGTCATTGTCACCCCCCAGCTGTGGCTCTCCTCCTTCTTCACCAGCTTCCCCTTTAGGATCAGCATCTTCCTCCTCCTCCAGCGGGCGATCCTCAACGCCCGAGGAGGAGACGCAACAAAGGTCAGCTGAAGGAGCTCCAGCCAGACAGGAGAGCTCCTTAGGCTTGGGAGAAGCAAACATCTCTATCCCCCTAGATGAAGTCGAAGATGATAACTTAGATATCAGCATTGGGGGAGACTCTTCTGAAGAGTCTGAGGGAGAGAAGGGGGATGTCTACACAGTCAATAAAAGACATATAACCCGAGGAAGGTGCTCGATGGCGGACAGATTCCGTGAGCCATCCGAGATACCCTCCTTCGAGATGGCCGACTTCGACAGACAAGCCATCAGATACCTAACGATCAGAGACCTGAAGCTGCTGAATAAGGTCTTACGATCGCATGCAGATGAAGATGACGTCGTTTGGACTGACGGCTACCTCTCCGTGCGATCGGGAGTTCTTCAAAGCATGTTCTGCATGCTAGCCGTGGTTGGCAAAAGACTGTTCAGAGTCTTGGAGAATGCGATAATAGAAAATATCAATAGTAGGATAGGTCAGAGGGCACTATACACAGCCACCCCGACCTTGGCAAGAAGGCTGATGAAGGGATATCCAGACTCCCGTCCGGTGGCTGACATGCTGCAATACATTGAAGATCATAGGCCGAACCTAGTTTTGGCCCCGTACAAAGCACTGGAACGTGTGGTTTCTCTACCTAGTAGACCTCAGAAACCGCAACGTCCACCTGCTGTGTTGCAGCAATGACGAAGTGCCATGCTCCGGGGGTGTTTTCTGCCGCCCGGAGGACAAGAAGCTGAGACTCCTGCCACTGTGTCTGCTACGAGATATAAAGCAAGGAAGCCAACGTCACCAAGGTCCTTGGAACTTCTTTACTCTCTGAGACCTCCCCGTCCAGGAAGAAGAGGGGAGTGGAAACAATGCTTTCGTCATCCTGAGTTCCATTGAGGTGCTCAATACATTTGGAAACTTGGGAGCCCTCAAAGGCTAGTGCTTCTATCAACAAAGGGCATTTACGCCATGTTGCTGATCAAGGACAAACGCTATTTCTGAGACGCAGGGGTACCAGAGTAGCTGCTGGACAGTGACCTGGAAGAAGACTCTTCTCAATCCAGCAACTCCTCAGAAAAAGAAGAGGAGATAGCAACCGATACCTATGGGGAAGGCAAGCGGTTGGCGGTCCTGAAGAAAGTGCACGGGATGGAGGACACTACTTTGCCTAAGGCTTCAGAAGGGCTGATAACAAATTTCGACCGCTTTTCATGTGCAACTCTCACACAGGAGCAGGTCAACGTAATCCAGCTGAAGTTAGCTGATTCTACCCCATCAGTTGTCGCCTTTCAGGCAGGCAATGTCGTAGTCTCAGTCGATGATCTAAGGTACATGGTGAAGGAAGGAGGGTGCTTGGCCTTAACAGTTGCAGCCACTTACATTCAGTATATACAAACAAAGCTAGAACATGCACACATAGCCCATCCTATGCTGTTCAACAACATTTGCCTTGCCAATGAAACAGGAGCGAAGCAAGCATTTCTGCAGGAATTGGCGAGAGAAGTTCCCCGCAAAATCGTCCTCCCCGTCCTACATTACAACCACTGGACGCTCCTAACAGTGTACACCCGGCAACGAGTGAGAATTTTCTACAATAGCTCGGACAGCAACAAGAACCATCCAGTGCCGTGTACATCAGAACCTTTGACATCCGTCGAACGCTTGGCCCGAAAATACTACGACGAGGTGGCAAAGATGATCCAACCATTTTTGGATACGCAAGAAAGCAAGTGGCATGGACAACAGTTCTGCCACCGCAGTCTGCAACAACTTCCCTTATCCAACGACTGCGGCATCTACGTCCTGGAATGGATAACGAATAAAGAAACGCCTGACCAGCTCCACCACATCATCTATCACAGCAGAAGGGGAGAATATGTGTGGGAGCTTCTGTCTGATGCAGGCGCAACCTCACTGGAATAAACATTACCTCACCTTATCTACTTCACAACTCTGGGACAGAGTGTGGAGTAAGTTTGGGGGGGTACCATGTACCAGTGAGGGAGGTACAAAATTTTGAAATTTTTTTTCTGAATTCTCTAACTAAATTTTCTTCATTCTTTTGTCTCAAATTCTTTATTCTTTGTTCTTTATGTACATAGATGTGTTCATATCAAAGCTTTGAAAGTTCTTTTTGTTTATATCATCTCCATACTTACATACAAAGTTGCTATAATAGTGAAAACTTGTTGTGACTTCTTGTAAAGTTTGTTTTCTATGTGATTAACGAGATACAAGTTCTGTTATATCTTTTTGATAATGCTGCCTCAAACGAATAAAAGATTATGTTTTGCCATGCTAAAAATTTTGAAAAATATAATAATCTCACAAACAGCTAAGAGACGAGTATGGAGAAGGAAAAAGCTGCCCAAACAACAGAAATCTCTTTGTTTTCCCTCACCCAACGAAAATCCCAAAAAGAGAAAGAAGCCTTATGAGTGTGAATAAAAGCATGAGAGTTGTGCCAATAAAATAAAAAGAATATATATATATATACACACTTGTTTTCTAAAAGTACCCATCTTTAGGCATGGTAGATCTGGGGCAGTGGTACGTAGGATGTGAAATCACTACTCTAAAGCCAAATGGCTTGGACTGTAGGGACCACTTGCCCGCTAACGGACCCTTACCTGGATGGACTGATGGGAAACAAAAAAAACCCCAAAAAGCCTTAGCCTACCCTATACACAACTTTCTGCCCCAAAAATAAAGCTGTTTGGTGTGTAAGCTAACTTTGGAATCATACAACAAAGTCTTGCCAAAACTATAGAGAAGAATCTTACTTAAACAATAAGGCAGGAAAAACAAAGTCTTTTGTTCGTAGTGAGACAACATTATCTCTAAGGCATTGCGATTCTTGTTTCACCTTTTGAACAGAAAGCTACTCCAAGCAGAAGAAGCGTCACTAAATAAAGTTTAAATATTGATTGAGGACAATCAAAATGCTAAGTTTGGGGGAGTTGATAACACCAATTTTTGTGATGTTTTTGCCCTTTATTCTGTTATCAAAACTGCCCTTTTCTGCTATTTTCCTCTCTTTTATAAGTACTTTTTCAATAATTGGCCAAACAGCGCTCTTAATCCAATATTTCCATCTTTTTAGAGTTTTTCCTCATTTTGGTACGATAAGGCCGTCCCGGCCCACAAATAAGTTCAAGTCTGCATCAACCTTCCTGACGCCCGATACGACCTCTATCCGACAGGGTGGAGCGACACAACGACACATGACAAAGGGATGTCGCACAAGAAAAAACTGACGGACGACACGTCTTCTACCCGACAGGGAGCCAAATTTGCCACGACAACCCGATCTTGTCGCGCGACACAACCACCCACCGGTAGGTGCCGCCCGTCACGTGACCGACAACCGACACCCCTGTGCCGAGCGATACTAGTATCGGCCACCCACCGACCCATGAATAAGGACACATGGCGCTTCGAGCACCATAACTTCCCCCAATCGTTGCCTATAAATAGCAGCTATAGGAAGCCAAAAAGACAGTTCGGACAGTTGGGAACTTTGAGCGATCTTCGGAGGAAAACTGCGAGAGCAAGAGTATCGCGCCCCAGTACTCGTGTCGGGAAACTCTAGGTGAGCTCTTCCTCATCCCGAGAGGGAGGGGATGGTTCACCGTCCCGGGCGACATTGCGGGCCGATATCGGCCAATGTAGATGAGCGACACAAGTGCCTGACA